>CM072771.1:60602500-60975000 GCA_036936925.1 Cenchrus fungigraminus | reverse complement strand
ATTGTATAGTATAGTGGACGACTTAGGAGCTTTAAAGCCGCACTGACCCTCGTGAAGAGCTGGGGCCCACCTACTATAGATTATAGATGGGCCTCGTTCCTTTATAATACGATCTAGCTTGTGAATAAAAAATCCATCATCCTCAAATTATGATAACTGCCTTCTAGCCGCAGCCGGAGCTACTTCTAATCCGGAATCCAAAGGAGTCGAGCTTTTCGTACTACCATCGCCCGGGCATCGCTTTCTTCCCACTGCTTTCGTCCAGTTTTATTGCTCCTCCTCTCAACTTATTGTTCTTGTGAATATCAATCTAGGCGTAGGGCTAGGCTGGCTTGCAAGATTCGCTTCGTGGCGTTGGCAAAACACTGGTATATGCTTCGCCCTTCTCTTCCTTGAAGTTTAAGGGGAGAAAGATACCATCTTCTAAACTGAGGAGGAGACGGAACAGACAGAGGCGATGGAGGAGGACCGCGTCAGGCGCTGGTGCTAGGCCTCGGTGCCGAAGCAGCCGCCGAGGGAGAGGCCGACGCTGACCTTGATGTCGACCAACTCGCCCCCTTCGCCGCCAGCACCGGCCGCGGCATCCTTCGGGTGCGGCCGCGGCTGCGCCCCCTCGCTCTCGGCTCTGCTGCCGCTGCGACCGCACCCTCGCTCTCCTCGGGTCCGCCAGGGACCGCCGGGAGCAGGTCGTCCTGACATTCCTGGAGGTGTTGCTGCTGAGCATGTTCATGGCGTAGGCTGTGGCGCTAGTGGCCTAGAGCCCTCGCGGGGCACCGAGCCAGCCGCCGCACCCGTGGCGTCGGCGGAAGCCAAGGGGTGTGCGCGCGGACTTCGACGGTTCGTTCCCGCACGTCGTCGCTTGGCTGGTGGCCGCCGTCGGTGAGGTCCACCGCAAGGACTGGAAGCACAAGGCGTCGGCCAACCTCCTCTGGCACAGGGTGGTGGCGAATAGCGAGCGCGAGCGAGGCGTGGACCGCAGGGGGAGCCACAACCGCGTTCCCGGTTGCCGAGGCGGTGACGTGCCCCGCGAGCGGCATGCAGAAGGCGTGCTGCGAGCCCGCGAGCGCCGCCCCCCATGGTCGCGTCGGCATCAGCGGTGGTGGCGCGTCCTTGGATGGCGGCGCCGGCATCGCCCCCACCGCCGCCGCCCCCTCCCCCTCGGAGGCGGTGTAGTTCCGGTCGACATTCTTGGTGTTGGAGGGGCGCAGCGTAACCTCGGACCGCTCCTCGCTGTCGGCCTTACCGTCGACGAACTGCACGACGGTGACCTGCACGTCGGGGTGCTCTGCTATCCTCCCGGCGAGCTCCAGCGCCTCCCCTGTCGCCGGCCTGCCGAAGAACACGACACAGACGCCGTGCGCGACCTGCTCCGAGGTGACCTGCTCGCCGCCGCCGAATCCGCGGTCGACCAAGACGACGATGGAGCACGACGCCTCCCGTAGGATCCCCCTCCTGTTCACGGCGCGCCACTCGGGCCCGAGGATCTCTTCGTCGTCGCCGTGGCCCGTGTGGCGCTTGTGGAACGGCAGGACGACAAGCGAGACGCGCTTGTCGTCGGTGACGGCGGCGACGTCGTCGTGGATGGTGTGGAGCGCGGAGACCGCGGCCATGGCGCGGACGCTGACATGCTCGAGCTGCGCGTAGGTGTCGAAGGCGACGTCAACCTGGTCGTGGGGATCCCGGCACGGCGCGGGCGGAAGAACGGGAGCCCGTTCGAGCGCGCGGCGCGCACCATGAGGATGGAGGAGGTGCGCTCGGTGAGCTCGATAATGCGGAGTGCTCTGTGGTTTGTCGACGGCAAGGACAGCAAGCTCGGTGAGCCCGCCCCCTCCCCCTATACTAATACCAAGAGTTGCTCTTAAATTCAGCTCAGCCTTACTTTACTAATACCAAGTATCTGCCTTTAGTGTGGGACCCAGCTGTCAGCGTCTGTTTCTACCTTGTTCCTCCTTGCTTCGTCTGTCCCAACGGAATAGCAGCATGCTAGTAGATCCACAAACAGCATATCAATTTGAGTAAAGTGCAACTCCGGCCCTTAAACTTTCCTCGTCGTGTCATCCCGATCCACGAACTTTTAAAGCGTGTCATTACCATCCCTAAACTTAATTCGGGTCTCTAATCAGCCAGCTAACAGGTCCATGGTGTTGAACTGCTATTGCATATTTACAACTGGAACCCTATCTCCTTTTGTTAATTCATTTTCCATCCTTCCTCCTTCTAGATTGCCTCGTGCTGTTGCCGTTCGTTCTGCCTAGCGCCGCGCCGCGTGTTCCTGGCCGACGCAACGGGACTGTTGCCGTTCTGCAAAGCGCCGCGCCGCGTGTTCCTGGCCTCACCGGTGGAGGTTGTCCTTTGCCCTGCAATCGCGCCGCCATCGCCGGCCGCGTGATGTCCGCTCGTAGGAGTAGCACCCCCTCTAATCACCAGCCACGGGACGCCGCCGTCCGCGTGTAGAGTCGCGCCCCCTCTGATCGTCGGCTGTCGCGGGATGTAGAGTCGCGCCCCCTCTGATCGGTCGGCTGCCGCGGGACGTAGAGTCGCCGCCTGATCACCAGCCGCGGAACGCCGCCGTCCGCGCGTACAGTCGCGGTACGAGTCCATGTTGCAGGGCGGCGCGATGCAGGACGGCGTGACCGATGCAGGACGGCGGGATGCAGGGCTGCGCGAGGCAGGACGGCGCGATACATGGCGGTTTGGACTCGGGAAGGAACTGAATCGATAGGGAGCTTAATCGCCAAGGGTCTAATTGCAAATCTGCAATATTGGTGTACCTAACGGGTTCGTCTGTCGCGGGTTAGACCTGTTAGCGGGCTGATTAGAGACCCGAATTAAGTTCAGGGATGACAATGACACGCTTTGAAAGTTCGTGGACCGGGATGACACGACGAGGAAAATTTAAGGATCGGTGGTGCACTTTACTCTATTAATTTCTTCCATGCCTGCCTGCTTCATCTACAGAAAGCAGCAGGTCATCTCTCCCTCACTCCCTGCACAAGCAAACCAATTGCAATCACGGCTGCCGCTAGCTTTTCCTCTTTTCTCAAATCCACAGCAAGCCTGCAGCCGCCACGCCTTCCAGCAAACTCACATCGCACCGCTTCTGCTGTGGCTACCTGGCCTCACAGCTCATGCCGCGTGCGACGCCGCCTGGGCCGCCGCTGCTCATAGCTGTGAGGACGCCTCGGCAGCGGCGCTGTGGAGCCGCAGAGGGAGGTCCCGGCTGTTGTGCCTGTCGCTTGAATGAGATTTTGCAGCAGGGCTTCTACATGTGGGAGATTCAGCACTCCGGATGAGAGATCTCTCAAAGCTAGGAGCCAGATGAGGGGTTCGTTGGAGTTGATTTTTACGTTTCTTTTTTGTTTTTTGAAAACTATACAGAGGGGGAGACCCCACTGTGTTAAGATACAGAGGCTATTGCGTTTTTGCCCCAACTTTGAATGCTAATTGTGATTTTATCCCCACTTTGTTCGTCAGTGCATTTTTACCCTTACTTTTTGAAAACGAAACTTCAGTTTACCCCTACTCCGTGAAGAGCATGTAACGGTGTTAAAAATGTTGACAAAAGACAGATTTGCCCTTGCGAATATATCCCTACTTTTATTAGAACATTGTGATTTTACCCCTGTTTTACCACATGTATTTAGATACAATTCAGCACATATTACCTGAAACTTGCAAAATAATATTTAGTACATTTCCATAATTAAGAACAGTACCTTGCCAACTTGATTTTGAAAAAAATGACAGCATAACAAGACAAAAGTAGGTCCAAACCACATGCATATATAGATAGATAGCATCCCATCATACATGTCCAACAAAAGCAATAGCTAGTACACATATTTCACCAGATCACATCCAACAAAAGCAAAAAGTATTGCAATATTACATGTTCATTAGCAACACATCAAATTCCTAACAATGTAGCCAGGCTCCCCCTTCCTCTTCCTCTTCCTCCTCCCCTTCCCCTTCCCCTTCCTCTACCTTCTCCAGCACTTTCTGTTCTTGTTTCGCTTGCACTTGCACTTTCCCTTCCCCTCCCCCTTCCCCTTCCTCTTCCACTTTCACCTGCACTTTCTGTTCCTGTTTCGCTTGCACTTGCTCTTCCCCTTCCCCTTCCCCTTCCAGTTCCGCTTTCACCTGCACTTGCACTTCATGTATAGAGGAAAATCGGTTCAGCAAACAAGTTGACATAAATAAAGGTTGATTACATGAATAAATGAGTCCCAATTCAATACTCACACTGATGTTTGTGAAGATGAGAGCTTCCTCTTTTGAAGCAGATGAGAGCAATCATCATTAGAGTCAGATGAAGCAGCCAAATCACTATCATAGCTACTATCACTTGGTGCCACAAGTGAATCAGTGTCAGAATACATGCTCTCCTCATCAACTGCTACACCCTCACCATCAATTGGTTCTGTCCTTTTGGTTTTGCTGCCTCTCTTTTTATTGGTTGTGGATGTGGCTCTCTCATTTGTTGATGGCTCAATGGTGGGTGGTTCAATTGGGGCTGTTTTGTTCCTAACAGAAGGGTGAAATCTACGTTTTGTTGGTGAACATTGCAATGGGCCCTCAAAATCATTTATCTGGGCATTGATATGAACTACTCCCCTATCTAGATTAAGTTTAAACCACTCACGCAGGTTCTCATCTGACTTTATCTCCATAGAACCACTATCCAACTCACGCCACAAAGAAATGTACTGCTTTGAACCCCACATATAGTGCCCGGCTATGAAATCAACCAACTGCATCAAGTCATAGTTATCGATGTCGACCATTTGAGTTGGCAGAGTTTTCCCCTGCCGCCATGACTTTGGTCCTCCATCAGGAAGACTGAAGAAGGACCGAACTGTAACGACAAGGCTTAAATCCATGTGATTTGGCCTACAAATCACAGATTGGTCAGCTAAATTCGTCCTAAATATCGAAGCTAATTCAACTTCCAAGTTGAATCAAAATCAAATCGAAGATTCAGAACACAAGACCTCGAATTTACCTGCTTATTTTGCTTTCTCACGAGGCTGCTTCGCCTGGCACCTCGCGCGCGTGCTGGTCGGCCGCGTGCCCGCTTGCGTCGCGGGGCCGCGCGCCCGCACGCGTCGGGGGCCGCGCGCCGCACGCGTCGCGTGGGTCGCGCGCCCGCCCGGGATGGGACAGGGCGACGGGCCGTCCGCTGCCGCTCGTCCGGGGCCCACAGCTCGCTCGCGGGGCAGGGCCGCGGAGGTCGCTCGCCTGCCACCGCCGCCGCTACGTCGTTGTCCGCTGCCTCCTCAGTGCTAGGGTTCGTGGAGAAAGATGTGAATGATAGACAGAGGAGAGGTGAAAGAGATAGATGAAATGGATAAGGGGTATTCGTGTCTTTTCACCAAATTGGGAAGAGCTCTTTTATTTTTTTTTCCATCCTTTATTCAACCAGATGCTAACGGAGTCAAAAATGAGGGTAAACGGAAGCTTCGTTTTCAAAAAGTAGGGGTAAAAATGCACTGACGAACAAAGTGAGGGTAAAATCACAATTAGCATTTAAAGTTGGGGCAAAAACGCAATAGCCCCGATATATTAATTAGACAAGGAAAATAAAACTGTACAAGAACCAAAGTCCAAAGGGCACCAAAAGAGCCCTAGCGAAAGAAAACGGCAGAAAGCAACTCAAAAAAGGTTAGAAGCTATGTCTAGGACTAATGCTGTACATTGGTGATCCAAGAGAGAAAATCCTGTTTTTTGCTTTCCTTGATTCTGTGGGCTTGAAGCCTTGCCTCATCTACAAATTTCAATAACCAGTCCCTGACTGTTGGCCTTTTCCCTTCGAAGATGGGACTGTTCCTTTGCTTCCAGATGTGCCAGGTAGCTATTATAAAACCTCCATGAAGAACCACTGATGAAACTCTTGTTGGGCTCTCTTCAACATTTGGAAGAAGTTGAGGTTTCTTCTCCATTCCATACCGATGGCTTGCCAGCAAGATCTGCTGAAGGTCCAAGAGAAGAAAAGGTGAAAGGCAGTTTCCTCCAAAGCACTATTGCAAAGTGCACAATTATAATTGTTGCCTTCTATGCTGAAGTTACTCCGCCTGAGCAAGTTTCTGGTGTTCAGCCTGTCCATGAGCAAAAGCCATGAGAAAGTTCTAAGTTTGTTACTGCATTTTGACTTCCAGATCCATAAGAAAGGCGATGGTGGACTAATGTTTTTATAGGGGAGGTTGTAAAATTGTTTGGATGAGTATTTGTTGGAGCCCCAGATATACTGCCAACAATCCCTTTCGTTTTCCTGAACTTGTATTCCTTGAATAATTTCCTGAAGGTCTTGGAACTCTTGAAATGCCTCAGCTGTTAGTGGGATGTGGAATTGTGCTTGGATGTCATTATTTTGAAGAAATTTGGCCACTGAAATGTTTTTGTTCTTCGCAAAGCTGTATAACCTTGGGAAAGATTCTTTTAGCAGTCTGTTGTTCCATGTATCCTCCCAGAACAGAATACTTTGTCCATTTCCCATGGTGCAAGTAACAACTCCCCTGAAAAGGTTGCACAACTTTAGTAGGTCTTTCCACCAGAAAGATCCTTTGTCTGCTATCGCATGAGGGACTTCTCCATTACTGTAATAAGTCTCCCAGATCAGGTTTACCCATGGGACATCTTTGATCTTTCCTGTTATAAAATTTATCTAGGTGATTCAGCAGGAGAGCATTGTTTTGACTTCTTAGATTTATTACTCCCAGCCCTCCTTTGGTTTTGGGTCTGCATATTTTCTTCAAAGCAACAAGCAGCCTTTTCCTATCATTAACATCTGTTCCTCTCCACAGACAGTCTCGCCGGGCTCTGTCAATATTATTCACTACTCCAAGGGGGACTTTCAGAGTGCACATGGTGTATGTGGGTAGGGCAGAGAGGACAGCCTTGGTGAGCTCTATTTTGCCTGAGAGGCCCAAGAAAGCAGAAGTCACAGTAAGACGCCTTTCCATTTGGTTCATTAGTGGTGCAAAGTCCACAATCCGAAGTCGGGTGGTGCCTAACGGGAGTCCTAGGTTGGTGAAAGGTAAAGTCCCTAGGTGACAGCCAAAGACTTGGGCAAGATCGTTCGCTTTCTCATGAGAAGTGTTGAGAGGGACAAGACATGATTTGTGGTAGTTGACCCTCAACCCTGTTGACTGTGAGAATTCTTCCGGAATGTCTTTGAGGTATAATAACTCCCTGTCCGAGGCTTTCAAGATTAGAATAGTGTCATCTGCATATAAAAAACTAAGCCGGTGGGGGGAAGACCGCCCCCACGGTTTTCATTAAGAAGAAGAAACCTTCTCCCGGCTTAGAAAATCCCCGAACCCCGGTTTCACCGGCGAGGAGATTTTTTTAAAATCAACCCCATAATTCGCTCCAACGAGGAATCGAACCTAGGTGGTTGCGACCATACCTCAGCACATCTACCAACTAGGCTAGAGGGCTTTGGTGTGTCATCTGCATATTGGATGATGGGGAAATCATTGCTTGCTGTTGGTAGAATGGGGTGGCTTAGTAAACCTTGGATGTGAGCCTTATTGATGATGTGTTGCAGAAGATCACTTGTTATCACAAAGAGCAAGGGTGACAAAGGATCACCTTGCCTTACACCTCTTTTACATTGGAACTCTTTGCCAGGATCTCCATTTAGAAGAATTGATGATGTGCCAGATTCAAGCAGTCTCTGTACCCAGTTACACCACTGTGTACTGAAGCCAAGCTGATGTAGGATTGCAAGTATTGAGTCGTGCTCTATTGTATCAAAGGCCTTTTCGAAGTCTAATTTCAGAATGACAATTTCAGGATTTTTACGTTTCTCTCTCCTAAATGTAGAGTAGAAGGTGAGATGAGAGTGGGGTTGGAGATGCTCTAATAGGACTGAACTGGACTTGAGACTTTACAACATAGTTACTGAACCCATAGCTTCATGTGAGTGTGAGCGTACAGGGTAGGATTTAGCTTGCGCATAGGGGTGTGTGTGGGGTGTATGTCTATGTGTAAGTTCAGATACTACAACTTGTACTCTCATAAGTGAGGTATCTAAAAAAACATTGTTATGATAGCATATCACTTCATCTCTGTGGTACACTATGATGCACCAGCTGGATTAGATATATGTATATAAGATTTCCTGGTTCTCTTTATTGGTCTTATGTTAGTCGATGAGCATAAAATCTTGTGGCATTTTCCCCAAGCTTCTCATCTTGGTGTTTACCTTGATGTTTGAACATTTGTGTTATGTGCACTATGACCTTGGTTATGTCATGAGTGACTATGCTTGTAATAGATTTCTTGGCAAAGAAGCACTTGACTAGAATTTGGGGATTCTTACAGCACCTCATCATGTCATTTTGTTGCCCTCTGTTAGCTAAAGTGTTTGGAGCTACGCTAGTCCTGAATGTGGTATTTTCATGTTAAGGCAAGGAAGCATATGCTTGAATCTTGATGCTTAATCCTTCTCAGAAATTGTTGCATTGCTCTTGAATACTAGTTTTAGTTATCATGATTATTCGAGTTTTGATGTAGTTTGGCATCTTTGTCTGTTTTGTTGGAGTACAAGTGAATTGCCCACATTTCCCTATCAGCTTAAGCTTTTGGGTTGAACTAGTTAGAGTTGAGAATTTTGATTCATTCACATTTTATTTGATTTTCATAACGGATTTGCAGGACATTATTGCAACTGGGGGTATTGATAAAAATGCAGTACTCTTTGATAGGCCGTCTGGTCAAATTGTGCGCACCCTTACTGGCCACTCAAAGAAGGTTTTTCTCATGTGCTTTTGGTACAGTTTTTTTCTTGGCATGTTTCTAAAGTAAATTATAACATTAGAACTTCCGACTACAGATAACCAGTTTGAAATTTCTAAATCGAGACGAACTCTTGGTTACTGGATCAGCAGATAAGGTAAGTACGATTATTATTCGTTTGTGCCTTGACATGATAACATAAATAATGTCATAGCTCAAATACTGAACTTTGGTTGTTTTCCATTTGAAACCAAATAAATAATGCCTGAGCTTGGTAGGCTGCAGGCTAGAACCAACTAATCCATATAAACAACAACAACGTAGAGAAACCATGAACCAGAATAGAAGAGTTTGCCCCACCCATGAGTAAATATTTCATAGTAGCCTCATTAAACCGTAGATCTCTCTTAGTATATCCAGACAATAGGTAGGAACATAAACTGAAACATTCTGTAGTTACAAAGATAGTTATTAAATCGCTACTCTTACAAACCAACTAATCCATATAAACCAACCACAAATATGTAAGATCCTAGCCAATACTCTTACACCATATGGATCAGTTGTGCACACATGATTTTCTTTAAGGCCATGGTTGTTAACTCCCTTAATGTGCATGTACCTGATCATGTTATTCTCAGTAGTTGTAGTTGATTCCAGGGCATTCACATGTGTACTAAACGAGTGAGCAACAAAGTTGCGAATTAGTGTAGCTGAAAGGCTTCAAAGAATTTTATTTACTGCAATAAGCCTAATGCAATTGATTAAAAAAATTTGCTGCATTTCAGTTATCTGAAGGAATCAGTTTAAGTAACTTATTGCTGATTCTTTTTTTTTCTTTTTTTTTGCAAACCTTGCAGACTGTTCGTATTTGGCAAGGCAGTGAGGATACAAATTATAGCTGTATGCATACACTGAAAGATCATACCGCTGAGGTTGGTTAGCATTTATGTGGCTCTTTGCTTGGTTGTTTGATTCTTCTATTTTTCATGTTGTTAGAACTGTGGTTTACTCATATAGGCTTATAGCTGATATCTTTCTCTCTGCTTGAGTCATAATTCTTTCCTAAGTGTATTCAGATTGCCGTTGCTGTAAATGTAAGTTTATCAATGTCACGGGGAACAGTGTTGGAAGGGGGATTGCGGCGAAGATTGTATTTGAAGGAAGTAGAGGGACACGGCCCTGGACCTCGCCGGCGCGCCGGAGCCGTGGAGCTCGACGTCGCACCGATGAGGCAGGGCACGGCTTACAGAAGATTCAATCTAAAGCCTGCCTAACTACTTCCCTAATCTTGGCTTATATGATTGCCGGTACAAGCCAACTTATTACTCAAGCTAAACCAACCTTATCTCTAACTAACAAACCAAATCTAACTCAACTGAAATCCTAAACACCCTGGACTCCTTGCCTCTACCCACGCCGGCCAAAGACCCGATGGAACATGTGAGAGCCATGTGTGGTTCGAGGACCGGTGGATGGTCGCATCCTGGTGTGATGAGTGATTGACAACGTGGTGTGGACTGATTCTTGGCTAAGTATTGCAGGTGCAGGTTGCGGCTTGACTGGTGTTGGTGCAGGTGAAGAACAAGTGCGAAAGGTCATTGCCGGGGAGGCCTCCAGGTGTGGAGAAGACAAGTAGGCTTGGTTCGAGGGACCCGGTGGCCAGCGGGGTTGAGTGCGGGCCGCATGGTGGCAAGAACGGCAAGATGAAGTCATGGACGGTTTCTTGGTTGAGCCTCAAAACCAAGGTCGAGCCGGGACTACGTGGGAGCCGAGTCATGAGTGGTGATTGGCGGAGGCTACACCGAGTTCGCGGGGTTTCTGGTGGTTCACCAGAAAACCACTGGGTTCCTTGGTTGATCCACAAAGCCAAGACCGAAGAACTGAAGACGGAGGTGCAGCAGCTCCAGACCGGTTTGACCGGTGAGGAGCACCGGTCTGACCGATGTGCGACGACGCAGTCCGGAATCTTCGAAGCGGAGGACACGGGTCGGGATCGCAAGGCTTGCGTCAAGGCTAAGCAAGTTTGCGGTCGCTGGGCATCCGTCCGATGGAGCGAAGACAAAGATTTTCGAATTCGCCCTTGAGGGGCATGTATCCCTAGTTAGCTAGTAAGGGTATTTTCATCTTTCAGTTGCCTCCATATAACCCAAGTGGTGAGAGGATGGCAGCCATCTCTTGGAACCCTAGCTCATTTGGTTTTCCTATTTTCTCTTCCTATTTTCCTTAGGATTTTCATAGGACTAGCTTGAGAGCTTCATGGTGAGATCTTGTGAGAGGGAAGGATGATCGGGCGGCAAGCTAGACCTTGTATGAACCTCTTTGGTATGTATAGATGATTCGGCGTGGTTCCTCAAGGCTTGGTTGTGTCTTTCCCGTTTCTCCTTTTTAGTGATTTTCGGAGGCTTTTCTTGGCGAATTTCTTGTGGCGGTTTTGAGACCTTTCTCTTTGGGATTTGGTGGGGGATGTATGCATCAACCCCTCGTGGTTCTTTTCCCTTTGATTCCCCTCCCAAATCCGTGAGTAAAGGGGCTCGATTTTGCGGTTTTCGTGGTTCTAGGGTTCGTGGTGTTCTTGGCGGAAATCCTTCGATTCCTCTTGATTCAACAAGTTTTGGTGGACCAAATCTTGGCTATGGAGTGCCCATGAGGTGTTACTACTATCCCCAAAGTCTTGTGCGAATCTGTGGAGCGAATCGGGAGATCGGGAGTTGGATTTGGGGGAGTTGACCCGCGGGCGCTGTTCATCCCGAGCTGCCCAGGCGTGACCGGTCTGACCGGTGCTCTTGACCGATCTGACTAGTGCGAGCCCCTGGTGGGTTTTGTCTCGGGGAACTGCTGTGCTCGTGTGGTTTTGTCCCGTGGTCCTGCTGTCCAGTTCTTGGCCCGTTTGGAGTTGTCTTGCTAGGTTTTGTGAGGGGTTTTTCCTTCTTGGCAGGTTGTTCTTTAGTGGTGGTTTTTGTTCCAGAGCCTAGAGGAGTCACTGAGGCTTCCTGGAACTTCGTTGTGCATCTGCTGTTCGCCACCGGCCTGACCGGTAGAGTCCACCGGTCTGACCGGTGCCATCGGTCTGACCGGCAGGAGCCATCGGTCTGACCGGTGTGGCACAGACAGCAGGCTGCTCAGTTTTCCGCTGTGCGTTTGGGGTGTTTGGTTCGGTTGGTTGAGTTGTTGGTTCCTAGGACCAGTAGCACTCCAGTGGCTACGTGGTCTTGGCCAACTTGGGTAGTTGAGTCGGAGACGTGTGTTGGAAGCCGTGTTCATCTTGTTGGAGTCTCTATCTCCTTCGAGAAGAATTTTTATCGGCTCCCATTCACTCCCCCCCCCCTCTCTGGTTCGCCTAATCGGTCCTTCAATTGGTATCAGAGCCGGTTCGGGTCTTCATTGACTCTTACCAGTCTAAGATCCAAAGATGGCGTACCAGGAAGGGGGTTCGGGTCCTCCGCACTTCGATGGGAAGAACTACCAGATGTGGCAAAGGCGGATGGCAGCGTTCCTCCGCGGAAAGGGTCAGATCCTTTGGGACGTTACGGTGAACACAGCTTATGTTCTTTCGATTAACTTCCTTGCTCCAGGATCGAGGGATATGTTCGAAGCCAACAACAAGGCGGTCGATTACATGTTTCGTGCTCTGTGTCAGCCTGAATTCGATTGGGTTCAGACAGAGGACTTAGCCTGTAGGATTTGGGAGCAGTTGAAGGATGCACATGCTGGGAATGCTCAGGTTCAGGCTCGGATGTACGCAACTTACCAAAGAGAGTACGAGAACTTCACTCATCTCCCCGACGAGTCTGTCAATGCCCTTTTCCAGTGGTTTACGGTCGTTGTGAAGAACATGAGAGCCAATGTGGCCGTGCTCCCATACGATGATCATGATAGAGCCGTGAAGCTCTTGCACTCGTTGGATCGTACCGTATGGGACGGGAAGTTTGAGGCTATCCTTGAGTCCGAGAAGTATGACACCTTGACCGTGAATGAGCTGTTCTCGAAGCTCAAGTCGGCTGAGTTGGACCGTGGTATGACAGCCAAGATCGAGAGCCCGACTGATTCTCATAGTCTCGCTCTTGTTGGTGGCAAAGGAGCTAAGTCTAACGTTAACGCATCCTCCAGGATGTACTCTCTGTCTTCTTTGATGTCTTTGCCAGACGAGGAGTTCGACGTGCTTGGAGAGGACGAGCTGGCGTTGCTGACCAGGCGGTTCGAGAGGGTGTACGAGAACCGGGTGAACGCGAGGAGGACATCACGGACGTGCTTTCAGTGCGGCAAGCCAGGACACTTCATCGTCGACTGCCCGAAGAAGATGGACAACAAGGATGGGTACAAGGACGGCTACAGGCACCGGTCGAGCAAGGATGGCAAGTACCGATCAAGGCGCGATCACAAGCACAAGAACAAGCACAAGGATGAGCGACGGTCGAGGAAGAAGGACGGCCGCGGCAGGAAGGCCCGAGCGATGGTCGGAGCGAGCGACGTCGACTCCAGCTCTGCCTACTCTTCCTCGAGCTCAGCTCTGCCTACTCTTCCTCGAGCCCAGCGAGCGATGAAGGTGATCGGCGCAAGAACAAGAAGTCATCCAAGAACTTGAGCGTGCTGAGTTGCTTCGCACGAGATGGCTTCTGCGGCATGGCTTGTAGCTCCGGCAGCAAGAAGAGTCACCAGAGCAACTCGGACTCCGACTCCGAGGATGAGGTATGTGATGAGCTCTCTTCTTTGCGCAAGGAGAATGAGGAGTTGGTTGACTTGCTTGATAATCGCGATCACATGCTTAGAGAGGCCAAGAAGATGAGGAAAGAGCTTAGGGCCTCACTAGAAGATGCTAGGAACCGTGTGGGCTGAGCTAGAAACCCAGAACCTAGATGCTAAGCTTGAGATTGATTCACTTAAGGCTTCTCCTGTGGTTTCTGATGAGATTGATTGCTGTGATTGCTCTGTGTACCTAGATGATCTTACTGCTCTTAAGGATAAGCATGCTTCTACTTGTAATGAACTAGATGTGCTTAGAGTTGAAGTGGCTGAGCTTAAGTCTAGACCTACTTTGTTAGGTGCTTGTACTTCTTGCCCTGTTTTGCATGGAAAGATTGATGAGATGCATGCTTACACTGTTTCGCTTGAGGCTAAGTTGAAAGAGCATATTCCCACTTCTTGCTCTACTTGTGAATTGCATGCGGTTAAGAATTTGGAGCTTGCGCATTATGTTGATCGCTTGTAGGATGAGAATGATGAGCTGAGGAAATGTATGAGCTGGTTGTCGGGTCAGGAGCCTCAGCTTGGTATCATGATAGCGGCTTTCAAACGCTATGATGGTCAGGCACTTGGGGCTGACAAGCTTGGAGAGAACAGTGGTGAGGGAGTTGAAAGAGTTGGAGAGATCCCTATCCCACCACCAAACAGACACAAGAACAAGTTTGAGCCCAAGCCTAACCATCTCAGAAACAAACTTAATACTACTCCAGATCCACCCATATTCCCTCACCCAACAAATAATTTCCAAAAACCGGTGAAGTTTGTGAGTCCAAAGGGAGGTGAGGAAGGAGAGAAGAAGGGTGAGAAACCGAGTGAACAGCCCCAACCCAAGCCTAAGCCACAGCCCATGAAGTTCCATTGTGGGTATTGTGGGAGAGATGGTCACAAGGGCGAGTTTTGCTTCAAAAGGAAGCGTGAGGAGAGAATGGCTAGAGAGTGGGCTAACAAGGACAGGTACCACCCCTCTAATGGTGTACCTGAGCCTCGTATGCAGATGCCCAGGGCCAAGGCGATTGTGAGGACGGTTCCGGCTTGGGGAGACCGGAAGGTAGCAGGTGGTGCTGCTGGCCGAGCTACACCGGTCAGACCGGTGCGCTACACCGGTCAGACCGGTGCAGGTCTGGACAGACAACGGTCTGGTTTTCGTGCTCGTGAGGATGCTCGGTTTGGTTCTGGTGGTCGTGGTTCTGGTGGTTGGTCTGGAAAGTTTGCAGGTGGTCAGTTTGCTAGGCGTTCTCCACCTCGTGCTCAATACGAGGGTGGGAGGAGTCGTAGCTTTGAGATGGAGAGGAGGAACGGTCCACGGTTTTCCTTTCGTGGCTTTCGTTCTCCTCCAGCTAGAGAGGGTTGGTTCCCTCGTAGTGGTTACCGTGGTGGTAGCTTTGATAGGCGTGATGATTTGGTTTGTGCTAACCCCACTTTGGAGCAAATGGCTCGGCACTGGTTTTACTCTTTTGGTACTAACCCCAGTGCTGAGTTGTTTGTTCACTCACGTGCTTGCTTTTGAATTTCAGGTGGGAGACTTGAGGAACGTTTGGTTGATTGACTCCGGTTGCTCGAGGCATATGACCGGAGACAAGGGGTGGTTCTCAAGTCTCGTCCTGGTGGTGTCCAAGACATACATCACCTTTGGGGACAATGGGCGAGGGCGTGTGCTATCAGAAGGTGAGATCAAGGTAAGTGACAAGGTCACTCTCAGACGTGTTGCTCTTGTTCAATCACTGGGGTTCAATTTGCTTTCCGTGTCCCAGTTGTTGGATGAGGGCTTTGAGGTGTTGTTTCAGCTTGGTGGTTCTCGGATTTTAGATTCTCGAGGGGACCTTGTTTGCATGGTCATTCCTGAGGGTCAAGTGTTCCGAGCTGATTTCTCTCAGTCTTCTGGTGTGGAGCGTTGCTTTTTGGCTGGTTCTTCGAGTGAGTTGTGGAAGTGGCATAGGAAGTTGGGTCACTTGAGCTTTGACCTTTTGTCTCGCTTGAGTAAACTCAATTTGGTCCGAGGATTGCCACGGTTGAGGTTTGAGAAAGAGTTGGTTTGTGCGCCGTGTAGGCATGCCAAGATGGTAGCCTATTCTCACCCGCCTCTCACCGATGTGATGACTGAGCGTCCATGCGAGCTGCTCCATATGGACCTTGTTGGCCCAGCTCGTGTGCGATCTGCAGGTGGGAAGTGGTATGTTTTTGTTGTGGTGGACGACTACTCTCGGTATGCGTGGGTGTTCTTTCTTGAGGAGAAAGGGGAGACGTTTGGTTTTGTTCGAGATCTTCTCTTGAGGTTAAGAAACGAGAGGCACGGAGGTGCCATACGAGCGATCCGCAGTGACAATGGCTTGGAATTCAAAAACTCTCGCTTCGAAACCTTTTGCCATGACTTGGGTCTTGAACACCAGTTTTCGAGTCCGTATACGCCTCCCCAGAATGGCGCGGTGGAAAGGAAAAATAGGACCTTGTGCGAAATGGCTCGGACGATGCTCGACGAGCATAGGACTCCGAGAAGGTTCTGGGCTGAGGCGGTCAATACCGCGTGCTATGTGTCGAACAGGATCTATCTTAGGGTTCACAAGAAGAAAACCTGTTACGAGTTGATGCACGGTCGCACACCCAAGGTGAGTCACTTCCATGTCTTTGGTTGTAAATGCTTCATTCTGAAAAAAGGGAAGAAGTTGGATAAGTTCGAGGCTAGGTCTGTCGATGGCATTTTCTTTGGTTATGCATCTCATTCTAGAGCATTTCGTGTGCTAAATCTTGAAACTAACCAAATCGTGGAGACTTGCGAGGTAACCTTCCACGAGACACAGCCACGTAGTCAGCTTGTTTTTGAGTGTGCAGGTGACGACGAACTTGGCGAGGAGATCTTTCAGGAGGAGGAGCATGAACATGGAGATGATGAAGATGGCGGTGTGGTGCCCGCGGCTGAACATGTACCTATTACTTCGACGACGATCGAGAACGGGCCCTCTCCCACACCTACAATGACAAACCCAGATCAAGGTGAAGCTGCTGTTGAGGGGGAGGTAGCATCAAGGCGAGAACCTCCCCGGCGAGTGCAAGTGGATCACCCAGCTTCGAGAATCATCGGCGACATGAATGAATGTACTACACGGTCGAGGGTTCGGAACAATTCTCATTTCGCTCATGCTGCTTTTGTTGCCACCTTTGAGCCCAAAGACATTGGACACGCGCTATCTGATCATAATTGGGTTAATTCGATGCATGAGGAGTTGGAGAATTTTGAGAGGAACCAAGTTTGGGTGTTGGTTGACCCTCCCCCAGGGTGTAAGCCGATTGGGACAAAATGGGTGTGGAAAAATAAAGAGGGAGAGAAAGGAGAAGTGGTGAGGAACAAGTCAAGACTTGTTGCTCAGGGGTACAGTCAGAAAGAGGGGATCGACTACGAGGAGACTTTCGCTCCTGTAGCTCGTTTGGAGGCGATTAGGATCCTTCTAGCCTTTTCCGTGGCTAAAGGGTTCAAGTTGTACCAGATGGATGTGAAGAGTGCTTTCCTGAACGGTGTGTTGGAGGAAGAGGTGTATGTGAGGCAACCACCAGGGTTTGAGAGTGAGAAGTATCCCCACCGGGTTTACAAGTTGAGAAAGGCGATGTATGGGTTGAAGCAGGCGCCTAGAGCTTGGTATGGTAGGCTGAGGGGGTTCCTGTTTGAGAGAGGGTTTGAGATGGGGAAGGTCGATCAGACCTTGTTTCTCCTCAGGCAGGGCAGAGATATCCTGATTGTGCAGGTATACGTGGATGATATTGTCTTTGGTGGCTCGTCTAACTCTCTTGTTGCAAGGTTTGCAGAAGACATGAGCAGGGAATTCGAGATGAGTATGATGGGTGAGTTGCAGTTCTTCCTCGGGCTACAAATCAAGCAATCAAAGGAAGGAACATTTGTGCACCAAGCTAAGTACACCAAGGACATTGTGAGGAAGTTCAAGATGGAGGACTCCAAGGCCATGGCGACGCCTATGAGTATGACTACAGCCCTTGATGCGGATGAGGAAGGTGAGCATGTGGACCAGAAGGAGTACCGGAGCATGATCGGGTCACTCCTCTACTTGACGGCGACGAGGCTGGACATCCAGTTCTCGGTATGTCTGTGCGCTCGTTTTCAAGCATCTCCAAGGACTTCGCATCGGCAAGCGGTCAAGCGCATTTTCAGGTATTTGCGACACACTCCCGACTTCGGCCTTTGGTACTCTGCGTCTTCTTCTTTGGCGCTTCATGGTTTTTCAGACGCGGATTTTGCCGGGTGTCGGTTGGATAGGAAGTCCACTTCTGGGACTTGCCAGTTCTTGGGTTCCTCCTTGGTGTCTTGGTCTTCCTGCAAACAGTCGAGTGTTGCTCAATCCACTACCGAGGCAGAGTATGTGACCGCAGCTAGTTGTTGCTCTCAGCTCCTTTGGATCACATACACCATGAGTGACTTTGGTGAGGAGTATACCCATGTCCCACTTCAATGTGATAGCACCAGTGCCATAAGCGTTGCAAAGAACCCAGTGCTCCATTCCAAAACCAAGCACATAGAAGTGAGGTATCATTTCCTGAGAAATAATGTAGAGAAAGGGAAGATAGCCTTGATCCATGTACCTACACATGACCAACTAGCCGATATTTTCACCAAACCCCTAGATCAAGCAACTTTCACTCGTTTGCGGGGGGAGCTTGGTGTGTGTTTGATTTCTTGAGTTGGTGTGTAGGAGCTCCTTTGTAGCATATGTATAACCTTCCTTTGTGCATTTCTTGCATTTGGCATGGCATATGTAACATGATGTATAGGCATCTTTGTATCTTAGGTTGCATGCATTTTGTATCATATGCATTGTTTAGCAAAAGCTTCTCCTATATACATTGTTCACCATGGAATGATATGTATGTCTTTGTGAGCTAGTTTGGTAAGCTATGGTTAGTTTGGCTTAGCTCTTGATGATCTTGATTTATATCCATGGTTGATGGCTATGTTTTTGAAAAATGTCACATGTATGCTCTCTTGTGAGTAAATGCCTTTATATGATCTTGACATATTTTAGTGGCTTGGCTATGCTTAATTTGTGGTTGGATAGCTTATTTTGATCATATGGGGCCAAAGGCTCATTTGCCATCATGAATGTTTAGCCCCCCATGCTTGATCTTGTGGAGGGGCATAAGTTCCTTTTTGTCGCAAAGATATTTCATGTACCAATTTCAAATCTGCAAATGAAATGTTAATTACTTGGAAAATATGCTCCCATGTCATATGTGCTAATTTTAATTTGCTTTGGGTGCTAAACTGTTGCATGATGCCTACCAATGAGAAGTCTCATATATAGAAGTAGGCACATGGCTCGGTGGCTTTAACATGACATGAGGTGCTTGTGGGTGTTTATGATGGTCTTATGCTTAGAATGGTTGTCCTAGCATGAAGTTTGTGTGGCTTTGCCATTTTGATATGTTTTGCTCATGTTTAGGACTTTGCTCATGAGAGGGTAAATTTTCGCAAAATTGCTCAATTCTATCTTAGCTTCGCCCAATGGTTGTGAAACTTGGTGATCATGTAGTTGATGTCATTACGAAGCTATAGAGTATCTAACTTGCTCATTTGGACATGTGTAGCATCCTATGTTGAATTTTGTCTATTTGAGAAGCTCTAGGTTGCATTTTTGGCTTGATTCATGCATTGTCAACAAGGGGGAGAAGTTTGAGCTTGTTTTGGCCTACTGAATGCATCTAGAAGGTTTTCAGGTGGTTTCGAGCCATTTCTGGGCTCTGTTGTGCACCGGTCTGACCGGTTGAGGTCACCGGTCTGACCGGTCAGAGTGCTGGTCCTGTTCACATGTTGAGCACCGGTCTGACCGGTGGTGTCGACCGGTCTGACCGGTCAGAGCTGAGCTGTTGCAGCTGCTCTGTTTCGTGAAGTGGTTCGCATGCATTTGTCCAGGGGGAGTTGCATTGGTTCAGGGGGAGCTTGCATGTGTGCAGGGGGAGCTCTTTGTGGTTTTCGAGCTTTGGATTGGTGGCTTGTGCTCTTTGCTTGAGCATGTTTTGTCTCGGATGTGTCGAGTCGTTGCCCTTGCCTAAGGGGTCCGAGACTTGTATTCTTCAAGTGATCTTGCTCTTTGCCTTTCTTTGGCTTTCGATCGTTTGTTGGAGTTTCTTTTAGTCGTTTCTTTTCTTTTTCTTTTCTCTTGGTTACCAAAACGTGTGTGTTATCAATGCACTCATCAAGGGGGAGATTGAGAGCCATGTGTGGTTCGAGGACCGGTGGATGGTCGCTTCCTGGTGTGATGAGTGATTGACAACGTGGTGTGGACTGATTCTTAGCTAAGTATTGCAGGTGCAGGTTGCGGCTTGACTGGTGTTGGTGCAGGTGAAGAACAAGCGCGAAAGGTCGTTGCCGGGGAGGCCTCCAGGTGTGGAGAAGACAAGTAGGCTTGGTTCGAGGGACCCGGTGGTCAGCGGGGTCGAGTGCGGGCCGCATGGTGGCAAGAACGGCAAGATGAAGTCATGGACGGTTTCTTGGTTGAGCCACAAAACCAAGGTCGAGCCGGGACTACGTGGGAGCCGAGTCATGAGTGGTGATTGGCGGAGGCTACACCGAGTTCGCGGGGTTTCTGGTGGTTCACCAGAAAATCACTGGGTTCCTTGGTTGATCCACAAAGCCAAGACCGAAGAACCGAAGACGGAGGTGCAGCAGCTCCAGACCGGTCTGACCGGTGGGTACCGGTCTGACCGGTGAGGAGCACCGGTCTGACCGGTGTGCGACGACACAGTCCGGAATCTTCGAAGCGGAGGACACGCGTCGGTATCGCAAGGCTTGCGTCGAGGCTAAGCAAGTTTGCGGTCGCTGGGCATCCGTCCGATGGAGCGAAGACAAAGATTTCCGAATTCGCCCTTGAGGGGCATGTATCCGTAGTTAGCTAGTAAGGGTATTTTCGTCTTTCGGTTGCCTCCATATAACCCAAGTGGTGAGAGGATGGCAGCCATCTCTTGGAACCCTAGCTCATTTGGTTTTCCTATTTTCTCTTCCTATTTACCTTAGGATTTTCATAGGACTAGCTTGAGAGCTTCATGGTGAGATCTTGTGAGAGGGAAGGATGATCGGGCGGCAAGCTAGACCTTGTATGAACCTCTTTGGTATGTGTAGATGATTCGGCGTGGTTCCTCAAGGCTTGGTTGTGTCTTTCCCGTTTCTCCTTTTTCGTGATTTTCGGAGGCTTTTCTTGACGAATTTCTTGTGGCGGTTTTGAGACCTTTCTCTTTGGGATTTGGTGGGGGATGTATGTATGAACCCCTCGTGGTTCTTTTCCCTTTGATTCCCCTCCCAAATCCGTGAGTAAAGGGGCTCGATTTTGGGGTTTTCGTGGTTCTAGGGTTCGTGGTGTTCTTGACGGAAATCCTTCGATTCCTCTTGATTCAACAAGTTTTGGTGGACCAAATCTTGGTTATGGAGTGCCCATGAGGTGTTCCTACTATCCCCAAAGTCTTGTGCGAATCCGTGGAGCGAATCGGGAGATCGGGAGTTGGATTTGGGGGAGTTGACCCGCGGGCGCTGTTCATCCCGAGCTGCCCAGGCGTGACCGGTCTGACCGGTACTCTTGACCGGTCTGACCGGTGCGAGCCCCTGGTGGGTTTTGTCTCGGGGAACTGCTGTGCTCGTGTGGTTTTGTCCCGTGGTCCTGCTGTCCAGTTCTTGGCCCGTTTGGAGTTGTCTTGCTAGGTTTTGTGAGGGGTTTTTCCTTCTTGGCAGGTTGTTCTTTGGTGGTGGTTTTTGTTCCAGGGCCTAGAGGAGTCACTGAGACTTCCTGAAACTTCGTTGTGCATCTGCTGTTCGCCACCGGCCTGACCGGCAGAGTCCACCGGTCTGACCGGTGCCATCGGTCTGACCGGTAGGAGCCATCGGTCTGACCGGTGTGGCACAGACAGCAGGCTGCTCAGTTTTCCGCTGTGCGTTTGGGGTGTTTGGTTCGGTTGGTTGAGTTGTTGGTTCTTAGGACCAGTAGCACTCCAGTGGCTACGTGGTCTTGGCTATTTGGGTAGTTGAGTCGGAGACGTGTGTTGGAAGCCGTGTTCATCTTTTTTGGAGTCTCTATCTCCTTCGAGAAGAATTTTTATCGGCTCCCATTCACTCCCCCCCTCTCTGGTTCGCCTAATCGGTCCTTCAACATGACAATCAATGTTTACAAATATTTATTGATTGACCAACTTATGTGTTCAAGTAGCAATCAAATGTTTTGAGATAGAAGTTTATGAGTTAGTTATAATTTGCAATAATTTTGTAATTGCTAACTCAAAGCTTTTTATCAAAAGTCGCATGATTATTGTCCTTGATTGTTGCCCTGAGTTGCTGTTCTCTGGCTCATTTGTATACATTATTAAATTAGGTATATGTATGAAAAATCTTCCTTTCTTTGTTCATTTGCATTGCTTATATAGCAGTCTGTGGCACTTAATGTCTATCCCATTTTTCTTATTAATTCTTTATTTAAAATCAAGTTTTTCTTTTTGAAATTTGTCAGGTTAAAGCTGTTACAGTCCATCCGACTCAGAAGTACTTTGTGACTGCTTCCAAGGATAACACATGGTGCTTCTATGATATTTCAACAGGGTCTTGCTTGGCACAGGTTCACTCCTTTTTCTTGTGTATATAACTGCCCGTTAATATGTATATACCAATATGAATGCTCATTTTTATCAGGTTGGTGAGGCTTCTGGACAAGAGGGCTATACATCTGCATCATTCCATCCAGATGGTCTTGTCCTTGGAACAGGAACTACTGATGCTGTTGTAAAAATTTGGGATGTGAAGGCTCAGGTATGATATGGTATTATGTATCACTTTTTTCAAGAATTTTTTTAGGTGGTCTTACCTTGAAACACCTTTGCTAATGAACCATTTATTATGTGTAGTCAAATGTTGCAAAATTTGAGGGGCATGTTGGAACAGTCACTGCTATGTCATTCTCTGAAAATGGTTACTTCCTAGCGGTATGTATTTTTCCATAAAGAACATGCATAATGTTGAGTCTTTATTTTTCTGATATCTCACTATTTTTTGTAGACTGCTGCTCTTGATGGTGTCAAGCTTTGGGATCTTCGGAATTTAAGAAGTTTCAGCACCTTCTCTCCCTATGATTCAGGCACACCAACCAATGCTGGTAAGGAGCTAAGTCGATTGTCAGCTAAAGGTGCACTTTGCACGTGGTTGCATATCTGTAGTTAATACCACTGGGGCAAGGTCACTTGATCTGTGAAATTCACTATCCACACAAGTTAATTGTTAACTCAGCATTATTACTTATAGTTTTGGAATTTGGAATGTGTTATGTGTGTGCTTCCTGTAGATTTCACTGCTTCTTTAAAATGGGTAATTTAATCATATGAAGAATAACTCCCTTTTGTTCTGCAGTGGAATTTGATTTTAGCGGAAGCTATCTTGCCATTGGTGATTCAGATGTAAGGTATGTTCCTAGCACTTCCACTGAGGAATCCCATGTTCAATCCAGTTCAGAGGCTTGTTCCTTGATTCTATCTATGTGTCTTCTGTTGGTTGTTGGATCATAAAAAGGTCGTGTTACATTGCATTCGTTTTGGTATTACTCCTTAAATGTTTTAATATTTGGACATTTTTTATTTTCAAATATGTTTTCGTTGTGCTTCAAGACAAGTGTCTAAGCTTAGAATGAGTGTTTTACGTTGATTCACTTCAATTGAAAGTGTGTGCATGATTTGTTTTACATTAACTTCATAGACTTTGCAAACCCTTATCTGCATCAGTACGTTTTTATTTATGTATGTGCAAGTCAAATCCTGTCATGATATAGTTAGTAGCACTTACATTACAAGATCCTCTTGATCACTATATTATTTCGTAAAACTGAAGGACTATGACCTCTGTTTTTTTAGGGTTTATCAAGTAGCCGATGCTATAGTCAAATGGAATTGTATTTGTATCAAGAAACTACCTGACCTATCAGGAACAGGTATGTCATTTCTATCAGTCTATTTGATTGTCATTGCTTAATTGCTAGGTTCAGACCATCTTAGTGTTCTGACATTTGAACTTCCACAGGGAAAGTAACTTCTGTGAAATTTGGAACCGACGCTAAGTACATTGCTGTAGGTTCAATGGACAGAAAGCTACGAATATTTGGGCTCCAAAGCTGCCAGCCAGCCACCCAGGAGGCCAGGACATAACTGTTATTTGCTAGTATTTTTATGTAACAACCCTGTAAGGAATCGGATGCCCGTTAGCCTAAGAGGGGGAGGGGGTGAATTAGGCAACTTAAAACCTTAACCTATGGCTTCACTAATTTTGCGCAAAGGTAAACTAGAACATACTATCTAGATGTGCAACTACGGTTGTTCTAGTGTGAAACTCCCATCCCAAAAGAAGGTTTGCAACCTATAGCCAATCCTAGCATGATACTACTCTAGGAAAGTAGAGGCAAGCAAAGATTGCAATAGAGTAAATGCGGAAACGTAAAGGGGATGAGAGGAAGCAAACTCTTGACACGCGATTTATCCCGTGGTATCGGTAGGCACTGAGCCACCCCTAGTCCACGTTGTTGAAGCACTCACACAAGAGTATTGCTTCCCGGTCACCAAGTCTCTCCCAAGAGCACCACTTGACTCGCCACAAAGGCTCGCCACTTAGGCACTCGCCAAGCTCCCTTGGTCACCTTGATGCCGCCTCCACTAAGGAGCTTCTCCACCAAGGAAGGGGGTCTCCACGTCCCCCGCACAAAGTGTCCTCGCCACTCCACACCAAGCCGGAGGGTCGATGACGATTGCCGGTGAGCCACTTAGGCCCCAAGGCTTCCGGCGAACCTTGTACACCTTGATTCACTCAAGAATCACCTCACAAGGTTGGCACAACCTTGCACTCACTCAGCTCTAAGCTAAGCCTAGCACTAAGCACATACACTAAGCATATGCAAGTCTAAGGATGAGTAATTAAGCACTTGGATGGATTGGATATGATCTTGAATGTGTCTTGAACTCCTCTGCACTTCCACACAATCCAGCAACCTCAAATGGGTGAGTGGAGGGGGTATAAATAGCCCAAGGCATCAAACTAGCCGTTGGCTAACGTCCACTGAAAAAGGTACCGTCGGATGATCCGACGCTATATTTTCCAGGGCGTCGGTTCATCCGGTGCCCCTCCCACGTCACTTAGCCGTTGAGGTTCTCTGACACAACTGCTCCGACGCTATGCACCGACGGTGCGTCGGATCATCCGGTGCTGAAGACTCCGCGCTCAAGTCGCCTCTGTTAGCTTCCAATCGACCGTCGGATAGACCGACGCTTCTCCTTGTCCAAGGCGTCGGATCATCCGGTGCTGAAGGCTTCGTCTTGGCGCGTCTCTGTATGAATTCAAACTGAGCGTCGGATAGACCGACGGGGTCCCCACTCAGACCGTCGGATCATCCGGTGCTACTGTCTTCCTTGCTCTTCCTCTGCAACTCGTCCGACGCTACTAAATAATGGACCGTCGGTTCATCCGACGGTACCTAGGGTTTGACCCTGTGTACCAACTCGTCCGACGATTGCACCGACGCTTGTATTTGAGGGACCGTCGGTTCATCCGACGGTGTCTTTTCTTTTCCTTTTCTTGCTCGGTTTTGACCCTTGAAAAAGACACTATCTTCTCAATTTGGCATATGGTTTTCTTGCATCCTTGGGACCTAGAAGTGTCTACAAAGACATGCTAAAACAATAAGGTTAGTCCCAATGATCATGTTGTCATGAATCACCAAAATCAAACTCGAACTAATGGCATATGAGGCCATGTTCGCTACAATCTCCCCCTTTTTGGTGATTTATGACAACACAACCAAAGCAAGCATAAATTTGCAAGAATTGACAGAATTAGAACCACTTACACTTGCTTGGATGCTTACCATCATCCAAACTCCCCCTAGATCAAACTTCCCCCTTTTTGATCTTCATGTTCACACTCTCCCCCTTTGGTCTCATATCCTTGAAACCACTTGTAAGCATCCTTGAACCCACTTGTAAGCTTAAGCCACAAGCTTGCTTTGGTCCCACATTCTCCCCCTTTGGAATAAAATCTCCAAAAAGTCCCAAAGCAAAATGGTCCAAGAAAACTAGCAAGACCTAGCAATCATAGCTCAAAGGAGAGATGTTAAATGCAAGGGAGAAAGCCACATGAACCATGATCCGTATGTGTGATGTCAATGAAGATGCCACATGTAAGAATAACTAAGATGGATCACAAGCTCATGAGACTAGCATGATACACCCTAAGCTCCCCCTAAGTGTGTGCACAAAGGAATACCACTTGTAAGACAAGGGTAGTGAGAAACAAGTGCACAACTACAACCTTGTAAAATAAGGAAGCTTAGAGCATATCATGCAAAGAGATAGCTTAAAGGACAAGAGATAGAACAAGTAGGTTCTTGTTACATTACCACTTGTAGATATCACTTGTAGTCTTTTGATCATTGCATACCTCCGGGGGATGATCCTCTCTACCTTGTTGGCACCACATTGAGATGAGCCACTTGGAAATGATATCACTAGGTGACACCACTTGAAAGAAGCTTGCATGGAAGACACTTGGGGTACCACAAGGATTAGGAATGTATGAGTACATTGCCTTTGAACTTATATAGAGACATAAGCTCGCAAGGACATGACTCAATAGCATAAAGCTCATATTGCTATATTCACTCTATTAGAGATGTTAGATCACATTGAGAGTGAAATAGCATTCTCTTAGAATGAAACACCACACCGGAACGCGTCGCTAAGGGACTACATAAGATAAGCTTGAAACAAAGTTAGTCCCATAACCAAACCATGGGATGAGCTCCCCCTAAATGTGTGCATTTAGTGTTTGAATCACCAACCAAATGTATGCACATTGTTTATGACAACAACGGGAAGCTTACCCTATAGCTTGCTCATGATGCAAAGAGATATATATGAAAACATGCACCATGAAAGAACAAGTGTAGTTTTCCTACACACTAATCAAACCATGTAGATTGCTCATGGGTTAGCACATGACACAAGCAACCTACCATATGTAAACATTGCAACAAATGCAACCTAAACAAGGCAATGGAGCTACAATGATGCAAGAGATAGGTACTAGTTTCCATTACCTCAACCGGGGAACTTGGGCAACACATTGTCCAATTTGCAAGCTTGGCTTATAGGCTTGAATCTTCTCATCTTGATTGTGCCAAGCCTCCCAAGTCCCCGCACTCAAGGCCTTCAAGTGGCCTTTGGAACCCAAACCATTTGAGGCCCCTTCATGTTGGTGATGAGTTCCTTGGGCACCCAAATGGGTTGGTTCCTACCCCGCTCTTCCTTCATCTTCCCAACCTTGTGTGCAACCACCTTGCCATTTGCTTTCTTCTTGATGACGTAGGTGTTGCTATTTGTCTTGTTCTTGCGGTTGGGCTTGGTGTAGATGAGGGAGCTCTTGATTGTGGGCTTCAATTTCTTCTTTGCGCCCTTGTCCATCTTCTTGACAAATTGGGGGCATTTGTAGAACTTGTGCCCTTCTCCATGACACTTGTAGCAAGTCACGGTTGCACCCTTCTCAAGCTTCTTCACCATGGGATCACGGTTATCTTGAGAAGGTTGGACTTTACTCTTCATGTCTTGAGAGATGTCCACTTGTTCTTCATCATTCTTGCCCTTGCCCATCAAGTTTGCCAACCTCTCTCGGAGCCATTTCACTTCTTGCTTGAGCTCATCATTTTCCTTGCCTATGAGATAATCACATGTTTCTACAACAACATTCTCATGGCAAGATGGTGAGCAAGATTCATCGATTAAATCAATGCAAGAAGTTGAAGCATCTACCTTGGAGATAGGAATTGCGCAAGGAATAGATGTTTCATCAAGCTCAAAGGAATTACTTGTTTTAGTCTCATTGCTCTCAAGCTTAGATTTTAGCTCATCACACTCCTTGCTAAGCAATTTGAATTTGCACAACAAATGTTCATAATTTGTAGCAAGGGTGTCACTAAGATCATTGAGAGCATTGAGTTCTTTAATTTCATTAGCTTGTTTTTCAAGCATTCCTTTTTGCTCATGGACTAGCTCAACAAGATCATTGAGAGAGGTGGTGTCGGATTCGTCATCACTTACATTGCTTTCCATACCTTTGGCCATAAGGCACATGTGTGATGATGAAGGACCTTGCATGAAGCGGGTGGTGAAGTTCTTTCTTGATTCATCGCTTGAGCTAGAAGAACTTGATCCACCACTTGTCCACCCACGGACGGCTATTGTTGCTTCTTGCTTTGGCCTCCTCTCCTTGACCACCTTCTTCTTGGGCTTGTGCTCGATCTTGGTGAACTTGATGTGTTGATGATAACGCCCTTCTCTCAAGTGGACGTTGTAGCCGTACATGTTGACTTTCTTCACATACTTGAAGATCTTCTCCACGTACTCGGCCACCATGGATTCAACCTCTTCATCACTTGAGGAATCTTCATCGTCACCATCATCACCATCATCTTCGCTTGAGCTTCCATGAGTAGCCATCCTACTCAACACCTTCTCTTGTTGGCTTGAGAGGGCATGGCTTGTGCTTGGAGAAGATGGTTCTTGAGGCTTTTCTTGGGACGCCTTCTTGGACTCGGGCATGATTTGAAGCTCATGTGCCATGATCTTGCTCAAGATTTGAGATGACTTCAATTCTTCGAGCTTTCTCTCATAGATGATAGCCTTCACCAAGTCATAGTCGGGCTTCCGGAGACTTTGAAGGATCTTGCGGTTGATGTTCAAGTCCGTGATGTTCTTCACACCTAAAGCATTGATTCTATTGACAAGCACATTTAGGCGTGAGTACATAGAATCGGCATTTTCATTAGCAAGTTGCTTGAAGCTATTGAATTCCTCAAGGAGACAACCATAGCGTTCATTAGCAACTTCTTTTGAACCCTCATTTTGCTCCTTGATGGTTTTCCATAGCTCATGAGCATTTTCACAAGTAAAAACTCTATTGAAAACGCCTACATCTAGTGAGGACAAAATGATACTCTTAGCAATCACATCAAATTGCTTTTCCTTTCTAGTACCATTTTTCATGCCCTCATCGGTGACTCTCCAAACGTCAAGGTCCCTTGCTTGGAGATAGGCCTCCATGAGAACCTTCCACCGAGGATAGCCCGTGCCATCGAAATGTGGAGCCAAACCTAAGGTATCCACCCCTTTCATTCCTCTAAAGAGCAACTCACTAGGCGGTGAAGCCTAACCGTTCCAATGAGCCGGTTTTCACAATTTACCAATCGAATTGGTGTTTCCTTGTGAAGGAAGTGAGTCCCGGCTCTGATACCACTTGTAAGGAATCGGATGCCCGTTAGCCTAAGAGGGGGAGGGGGTGAATTAGGCAACTTAAAACCTTAACCTATGGCTTCACTAATTTTGCGCAAAGGTAAACTAGAACATACTATCTAGATGTGCAACTACGGTTGTTCTAGTGTGAAACTCCCATCCCAAAAGAAGGTTTGCAACCTATAGCCAATCCTAGCATGATACTACTCTAGGAAAGTAGAGGCAAGCAAAGATTGCAATAGAGTAAATGCGGAAACGTAAAGGGGATGAGAGGAAGCAAACTCTTGACACGTGATTTATCCCGTGGTATCGGTAGGCACTGAGCCACCCCTAGTCCACGTTGTTGAAGCACTCACACAAGAGTATTGCTTCCCGGTCACCAAGTCTCTCCCAAGAGCACCACTTGACTCGCCACAAAGGCTCGCCACTTAGGCACTCGTCAAGCTCCCTTGGTCACCTTGATGCCGCCTCCACTAAGGAGCTTCTCCACCAAGGAAGGGGGTCTCCACGTCCCCCGCACAAAGTGTCCTCGCCACTCCACACCAAGCCGGAGGGTCGATGACGATTGCCGGTGAGCCACTTAGGCCCCAAGGCTTCCGGCGAACCTTGTACACCTTGATTCACTCAAGAATCACCTCACAAGGTTGGCACAACCTTGCACTCACTCAGCTCTAAGCTAAGCCTAGCACTAAGCACATACACTAAGCATATGCAAGTCTAAGGATGAGCAATTAAGCACTTGGATGGATTGGATATGATCTTGAATGTGTCTTGAACTCCTCTGCACTTCCACACAATCCAGCAACCTCAAATGGGTGAGTGGAGGGGGTATAAATAGCCCAAGGCATCAAACTAGCCGTTGGCTAACGTCCACTGAAAAAGGTACCGTCGGATGATCCGACGCTATATTTTCCAGGGCGTCGGTTCATCCGGTGCCCCTCCCACGTCACTTAGCCGTTGAGGTTCTCTGACACAACTGCTCCGACGCTATGCACCGACGGTGCGTCGGATCATCCGGTGCTGAAGACTCCGCGCTCAAGTCGCCTCTGTTAGCTTCCAATCGACCGTCGGATAGACCGACGCTTCTCCTTGTCCAAGGCGTCGGATCATCCGGTGCTGAAGGCTTCGTCTTGGCGCGTCTCTGTATGAATTCAAACTGAGCGTCGGATAGACCGACGGGGTCCCCACTCAGACCGTCGGATCATCCGGTGCTACTGTCTTCCTTGCTCTTCCTCTGCAACTCGTCCGACGCTACTAAATAATGGACCGTCGGTTCATCCGACGGTACCTAGGGTTTGACCCTGTGTACCAACTCGTCCGACGATTGCACCGACGCTTGTATTTGAGGGACCGTCGGTTCATCCGACGGTGTCTTTTCTTTTCCTTTTCTTGCTCGGTTTTGACCCTTGAAAAAGACACTATCTTCTCAATTTGGCATATGGTTTTCTTGCATCCTTGGGACCTAGAAGTGTCTACAAAGACATGCTAAAACAATAAGGTTAGTCCCAATGATCATGTTGTCATGAATCACCAAAATCAAACTCGAACTAATGGCATATGAGGCCATGTTCGCTACAAACCCTCTAGAGATAGATGTTTGTAGTTACCAAATCACTCGATAGTTTAAGGATTCAACACGAGATTCACTCCAACTTGCTGGATATACAAACAGGATCCTTAGATCACGTCCATCGCCACCGGACGCAAGTCAGAGTCTTCTCTCTTATGGTCTTACCCCCTGTCCACGCCTCCCTCTTCTTCTTTATCGTTACACAGCAACCATCGACTGTTGTTGGGCCTTCGGTAACTAGGGCTGCCACGTTTGTTAAGGGCAGTCCCAACGGGGCTTCATTGCGGTTTCTATCTACATTAACTGTGATGAACAGTTCCACTTTTTGCTGACGTGGCACAACGATTAATGAATAGAGAGTAAAACCAAGAAATCGTTTCTCTTTGAGAAATGGTGTCAACGTTGGCACTGATGCGGCAAGAAACTGGCGAAATCGTGTTGGGAAGAAACGACCAAGGCCTTTCTCCGGATCCGGTGCGCTGCACCCGCATGCCGCCGCGCTCGCGCTGGCCGCCGACTGCCGCGCGCACACCCGCATGCCACCACTGAGCAGAGGAGGCAGGAGGAGGGGTCGCCGTGCCTCCGAGACGGAAGGAGGGAGGAGGACAGCTCGCCGGAGGGGCCCAGGTCCTCCCCTGCTACTATGGCGGCGGAGAGCTGTGCGAGGTCTGCCTCGGACTGCACGGAGGCGGACGAGCCGCATCCGCCCCCCACCGCACCGGCTGCCGACGGCGGTGCGTCGCCGGGGAGCTTGCGCCGCATCGAGATCTGAGGAAGGGAGGGACGGGTGCCTCTGAGGCGGAGAGCAGCCGCGTCGGAGGCCGGAGCAGGAGGACGAGGTCGGGCAGCCGGGCGCGCGGGCTCCTGCGCCGGCAGTGGAGCGGGGGCATCTCCCTCCGTGCGATGCTGACTCGCTGGCTCGCCTCGCTGCTCCCGTCCTCCCGCATGCCACCGCACTCGCCTCCGCATCCCCGAGTCTTCCGGCGGCGCGGGGATGGCTTGGTGTCGGTGCTGGATTTAGGGAGGCCTAGCAAGGTGGGCTTGGAGCCGCCGCCTCCCCACCCTCCTCGTCTGCGTCGGCGACCACAGGCGGGTGCGTGGCTGCGAGGATGATAGGGTCGGCCGTAGGGTCCCGTGAGCCGCGGGGAAGGGCCGTGGGGAGGCAGTGGCGGAGACGGAGAAGAGATGAGGAACGGAGAGAAAATTTTGCCACAACGGATCTATCTTCTTTCCATACTGCATTTAAGTTTATTCAGTGTGCAATGATTAATATAGAAACTATGTGTTGAAGAGGATGGTTTCTATTGACATTAACTCTTCTTGGAAACTGCTTCAAGAAACCGGACATTGGGACTGCCCTTAACTTGAGTAGTTCTAATGATGTCGCTTTTGGCTAGCTGCTGCTCTTCTTCCCTTCTAACTCAACTTCTTCCTTCCTAGCTAGCTTCAGTTCTGTCAACCATCTTGGCCTTGTGTGCAGCATCAGCTTCATGACATTTTCCCCTCAATTATGGTCTGTTTTGGTTGGGCTGTCGATGTGAAAAAAGCTATTGTGGATTCTGGGCTGTCAAGAAGGGTGTTGTGGGTTGTGAAATGTGAGAAAGATGAAAGCTGTTTGGTGAAACAACTGTGTTTTTTTGAACCTGACGAGCAGACCGTACATGTCATTCATAGGTCACGCCACTCCACTCCACTCCACTCCACTCTCTGGCTCTCTCACTGACAAAAGAACCCCACATGTAAGGTCCTTCCTCTAACTTGAAAGATGAGGTATTGGAGGAGGAGGAGAGGCGCCATCGTCGTTGGCGTCCAACAGATCCCGCACGTGTGGGAGAAGGGACGGAGGGTCGCTAGCTGTAGCAAGCCCGTAGCCACGACACACCGCTGCCCTGCTAAAGCTTGCAGCGGAGGGGAAGAGGGGCCCGATGGCCAGCCGACGAGGAGGAATGGGGAGTCGTCATTGCCCTTCTGAAGCTTGCACTGGAGGGGAAGATGGACCCTAGGGTCAACTCGCGAGGAGGATTGCGGAGGTGCTGCCGCAAATCTGCTCAAAAGTGGAGCCCAAGTCGCACGCGGCGGGAGCGACGGAGGGAGGCAGGGTCGCAGAAGCAGGGACCAACCGCCACCGGCCAGGGGCGTTGCAACCCAACCCTAGTGCGGAGAGCCGAGGGAGGAGCGAGTTGGGGGTGACTGGAGGCAAGTGACGGGAAAGAAAAGAAGAATCAAACCGTTACTTCATGACAGATGGCATTGTGGGTAATTTCACCCAAAGATCGCCTCCCACAGCTAAGAAAAGCATGTCTCGAGTGGACCTGAGATCTTCAAAGGAAAAAAATCCTTTTATTATAAGCAGTTATGTGGGGATACCCCTTTGGTTGGGCTTTTGGCTTTTTCGAAAGCGAAAGCCAAAAAAAACCCAACCAAAAGGATCCTTAGTATTAGCGTGTCCCCAAGCTACAGGAATTGTTGAGGAAGAGCCTGCTCATTCTCCAAGGTCGACAATGTAGTCGAGAAAGAAGACCAATGTATCAAAACTTGATCAACAATATGATTGCCTTTTGAATCATACAACGATGAAAGAACATGCAAGGGGACTTGAAACTGTGTCAACTCGAGGAAGAGTGAGACTGACTTTGTATATATGTTTTTATGGCCAATACCTCTTAATATATATGTATATCTGTTTGTATGTACAATATCTATTTTTTGCTTTGGAAAGTTAATTTGATGAAGGATTTTTACGGTAGCAGAGCCGGGAGGAGGCTCCTATATGGCTACCGGAAGATAGTTAAGGGTTGAAACTTCCAGCCTACTAAAGCCCACCCAGACCCAATTAAGACTTATCTCATCCAGCCCAGCTAAATCATTGTTAATTAAAAAATGTTGAAACATTTTTCAACAATGTTGAAACATTTTTCAACAATGTTGTAACATTTTATTTTTCAATATTTTTAGTCATTTCTCAACATTTTTCAAGTTGTTCAACAATTTTGAAAATGTTGACAACATTTTCAAAAATGTTGTCAACATTTTTGGACGAACTTTTTTCCCACCTTCTTCCCCAACCTCCCACAGGCTCTTCCTCTTCACCTCCGGCGGCCGGCGGCGGCGGCGGTCGCGGTGGCGAGCGGCGGAGCAGGCGCGCCGGCCGGCCGCGGCGGCGTGGCCCACGCCGACGCGCACGGAGCTCGCGGCCGGCCATGGCGGCCGCGGTGGCACGTGGTGCGGTTGGGCCGGCCAACGCGCGGCGCGGCGGGGCCGGCCGGCCGGCCGGCGTGGGGCGTGGAGGGCGCGCGGCGGGCCCGGCGGTCGGCGCGGGGCGCGACGGGTGCGCGGGAAGCCGGCCGTCGGGGGTGCGGCGCGGGATCGAGAGGAGGCGGCTGGAGGTGGAAGAGAGGAGAGGGTTAGGGTTAGTGGTGGAGATCCAAGGGCTACGAGTGCTTGCACGGATCTCAAATATTGGAAGTTAAGTTGGAAAAAAACTTCTGGAAGGTATATAGGATTCCCGGAGCCGGGAACGATGGGCCTGACAGGCCACCGGGTTGGCCCAACACGACTAATCGGCCTTTAGGTCGGACCTAGGTCACTACTTCGGCCCATGGGTTGGCACGATCCGGGACGATTATTAGCCGAGCCTAAACAGGTTGGGCCAAAACGTGCTCAAGTTGGGTTGTTCATTTGGCCATCTTTAGTTCTCCAGTGGACTTCCGACTCCAGAATATCATTGGATTCCCATGGGGATTTTGGTTTCCAAATTCACCCAAAGGGGGCCTTTGGGAGGCCCAATCCTCGGGTGGATCTCAGAAGTTTCCCTAAGCTCGACTCCCACACCGCAATTCGGCCCAACCAAAAATCCCTAGCATTTTGGAGGAGCTCTACCCTTTCCTTGCCTTTTTCACTAGGTGCAACCTCCTCACCTGAAGACACTAGGTGCAGCTACCCCATGTTGCCCATCGCGATGTAGCCCTTGCGCCTCCCCAATCCATGCGGCACCATCGTTCCCACTCCTTCCCCATTCAGGCGCTGCTCCACCCATCCAGACGACGAGAGCCACCGTCATCGGTCCAGCCCTTCCTGTCTGGGTGCTCCCTCTCCGATTCCCGGCTAGGCGCTGCTGCTTCGCCTCCCCATCAAGGTGCCCCCGCTCCGTCTCCCCGTCAAGGTGCCGCCTGTTCGACTCCTCAGCACTACCTATAACGGCTCCTCCACCTCCGCCTCATCCGCCAGCACCTCCATTTCATCTTCCTCCTCGACGTATGTGTGTTCTCCTTCCTCATCTCCTATTGTATAGATTTTATTCTTGTGATGGGAGTTCTTGTAGTTAACATCTCGATTCACCTATCCAAGATCCTATCCTATGAGGTCCTGAACCCACATAGCAAGCGTCCTTGTGTAAGGAATGTAGAAGTTCTTGAGTTCCTTGCACCTTAGGATCTATTTTGTGCTAGATGCTTAGGCATTAGAGAATGCAGTACTTGGAGCACACATCTTGCTGCCTTAATAGCATAGATGATTCCTATTTTTATATGTAACTACTACAAAGTCAACATAGGTCGAGCTCCATTTGTAAACTAACTCGGATAGCTTTTCATGTTGTAATCAACTAGGACTAGATGCAAACCGACTTATAATCCTAGGTCGTCAGCCTATGTAAGGCGAATAGGAGCACCTCCCGAGAGCAACTAATCAACTCCCCCGCAATGGAATCCATCACAACAGGATGTAGGGTATTACTCTTCAGAGGCTCGAACCTATATAAACCATGTGTCCCCTTCGTGTTCTTGTGAACACCACTGAGTACTTGATCTCGTGACCCCCTCTCCTACAAATCAACCACTTGGGTAGCCCCCCCGGTGGACTATTGGTCCTCTAAATCCAACACATACTAGAACCAAGCACAACACTATATGAGAAAGTTGAATAAACGAAATAGAGCAAAGTCATCCTAAGAATGAAAGATACATACCCTAAAGGAGACATGGAACCTAAAGTAGAGCTACTCTAGCCTAACTCCACTAGCCCAAAGAGAATATATATATATATATATATATATATAGGATAAATCCAATCTACTCCCGGGTGTAGTTACTCCCACGTTCAAAATACCACTTTGCGTATCTGTACATACCCATTTATCAATTGGAGTATGTAAACATACCTAAAATAAGATTTATCAAAGTGATAACCATGAAAAAATTTCAGTGGAACTCGTAATTTTTTGCACCTTGTGATATATGTTATTTCCTATATAGAAAAAGGAGTATGTTCACAAACTATGTGTTTCCTCATATATAAAAAATGGGTATGTCCACATACCACTTTTGAATATCAAGTATGTGTACATACTTATTTTAGAAACCTCAAGTATGCAAAAATACCCTATAGTTTGTGAGATACAAATATGGGAGTAGTTACTCCTGGAAGTAGAAAAAACTCGTCATATATATATATATATATATACACACACACACACACATACATACATACATATATATGTCCCAAGAGGTAGCATCTTGATGGAATCTCCAAGGAATCTTTTGTCACCGTCTTTGGGAAGTCACTTTTAGTTGTCGTGTGCAAGCAAATGAGCAGGGGAGTGAGTGGCGGTTCGGTCGAACCAAGGGTTTTGCCGAACCCCTTTGCCAACCACCTTCGCGTGGATGGTTGCCATGTGGGTCCTTACGACGATGTTGGCATTATCTAGTGGAATGAGGCGGTTTGGGTAGTTTGTGGGCCTTTCAATTCATGGGCACATGGCAGACTCTCATTGTCGGGAGTGTGCTTCTTGGATGAAGTCACATTAGTACCAGGTGGTTGGGAGCCCCGGTACTAATGCTCCCGGTCTGTCAGCGTTCGTTGCCCCAAGGGGTATCACCATTCAAGGATTTTGTAAACGCTCTGTCTCTATCCCCAGCAGTCACTTTTTCTTTTTCTTTTTTTGTTCTTTCTTCTTCTTTAATTTTTCCACAGATTGAACCATATATACATTCACCCACAGAATCCCAAGATTGAGTTCATGCATCTCAATTCATCCAGATTCATAGCAAAATCACAACACTCACAAGATTTACAACACAATCACAAGATTCACAACTCAATCACAAGTTTGGAATCACAAGACTCACAACAATCACAAGATGAGAACGAGAATCACCGCACCGCGCCGGTGGCTCACGACCGTGCAGCCTCGCCGGCCCTTGCTGTCGCCGCCACGCTCGCGCCGCGTCCCCAGTCTCCGCGCCAGAGGCCCACGTGCCGCACCAAAGGCCGCCGCGTGCGCCAGCCGCGGAGGCCGCCCTGCGCCTGCCGCGCCGGCCGCACCGGCCGCGCTAGGCTCTGCACCCTAGAGAGAAGAGAGGAGAGAGGTCAGTGATGAGATGGAGGAACGAGATGAGCTAAGGGAGAAGGAAAAGATAAGAGGATAAGAGAGCGGGGCAGGTGTGAGAGGAGAGAAAGAGAGATAGATGAGGGATGGGGGAGATGGCAAGGGCACGTCCGCGCGTGGGATGGGGCGCGGAAAAAAAGAAAAAAAAGTAGCGTCATGCGGCCGGCAGACGACGTTGGGAGGCGCGGCACAGAGGGTGCATTAGTACCGGGGCTTTTGAACCCGGTACTGATGTGCCCACATTAGTACCGGTGCGTAATACGGGCCGGTACTAATGTGTTGGCCTCACATGTACTGGTTCGTATTATACACTGGTACTAATATGACACATTAGTACTGGTGCGTATTACAAACCAGTACAAATGTGGATCACACGAGAAGACAAACAACCGATAATAATGTCAAAATATGTCTGGGATGGATAGGGGTTTCCCTAGTAGTGATCTAAAAACCTCTTTCAGTTTCTTCTCACGAATATATGCCCGTTCTGTCAAATAGCTGGGCCACTTGAAAGAATTGACATATCTCGCGAATACATAATATGATTGATGCATTACTGTACTGTAGCAAACTATACCTCCGAGTCGACTTTACATGCGGTTAAGACATGGGAAGTTTTTTTTTCTTGCTTTTTATTGCTTCATCCGAAACAAGAAGCCTATTCGACTAGGAAGTCTTTTACAGTGCACAATACTACCACAAGTAGTAGTACGGAGTATAACCGGTTTTTTCTTATAGTTAAAATGGTAATTAGCACGGAATTTGGCAGAGCTTCAGCTCTGGAAAAACAGCTCCAGAGCTGCAGATCTGTGCAGCTCCACCGTAAAGCAGCTTCACTTCAGATTTGAGATCCCCAAAAGAGTTTGGTATAGCTCCAGATTTCGCACCATCTCTATGACATCTAGGACCTGCATGTCAGAAAAGAAAAAACAACTTCTTCTTCCTCTCGTCTGCTGAATCCCAGCACGACAGCGGTAGAGGGGTGGGAACTGGTCGGAGACCCGCCGCCGCCACCGCCCGAATCCACCGCCGCGCCGGCCTCGACACCATGGCCACCTGCAATGGCTCACCCGCGACCCAGGGGCGGACGTAGGGGCAAGCCGCTTGAATCCCGCGTGCCGCCGTCCGCGTGCCAGCTACCGCCGCCCGAATCTACCGCCACGCCGGCCTCGACACCATGGCCACCTGCAGTGGCTCACCCGCGACCCAAGCGCGGATGCATAGGCGAGTCGCCTGAATCCCGCGCACCGACATCCACGTGCTAGCTACCACCGCCGCCCGAATCCCGTCACCGCCGCCCCAATCCACCGCCGCCCAAATCCACTGCCGCGCCGGCCTCGACACCATGGCCACCTGCAATGGCTCACCCGCGACCCAAGCGTGGACGCAGGGGCGAGCCTCCTGAATCCTGCGCGCCGCCGTCCACGTGTCAGCTGCCGCCGCCGCCGCCTGAATCCACTGTCGCGCCGGCCTCGACACCATGGCCACCTGCAGTGGCTCACCCGTGACCCAGGCACGGACGCAGGGGCGAGTCGCGAGGAGGGAGGGTGCTGGGAGAAAGAACAAACGAACCGTTTTTTCCACTTAACAGTAGCAGTGGTGGGTAATTTCTTCCAACTCCACAAAACATGGAGTTGGTGGAGCACCCTTTGAGACACTTCATGAAATTTATGGATCTATAGAGCCAAGCCAGATTCACTATTTTTAGTAGATCCGTGGTGGAGCTGCCGAAGCTGAGCGTGTTTGGCTGAAAAAATTTGAAGCGAAATTAATTTTTTAGATCTGTGTGAAGTTCTGCCAAACACGTCCAAAATTATAGAGAATTTTTTTCCTCCCGCTGCCATTCTCCCGTGACACTCCCGCACGGAAGATCAGCACTGGCGGGCGGCGTCCCGTTCGGCCAGGCCCTGGCCGCCAGGGCAAGGTCTGGCGCGTTTTGGTCGAGCGGCCGGGACGGCGGCGGCACGTTTCTGAGAATTAATATTTGATACGCAGATGATAATGAGCTACAGTGCAACTGATGCATCTTCAATTAAAGAAACTGATGCATCCAAGAAACTGAATAAAATTCTTTATAAAAAAATAGAAACTGAATAAAATAATGGACTCTCATGGAGCTGCATCTTCAATTCTACTCCCCAATTTTAGGCAGCGACTCACATTCCTGCGCCGCGGTGGCCGGAGTTGCGGCGGCGTGCGGCGGCGGCGCCGAGTGATCCGTAGTGCTGCGACATTATTTTGCATCTTTTCTAATTATACTCTTAGAGTAACTCCAGGAGAGCCCCCTATTTGAGCATCTACTCAAAAAGTAGGGGCCGAAAGAAAAAAAATACACTCCAGCAGAGCCCCAACTCCACCCCATACCACTATTCATAGCCCCTACTCCCACCCTCGGAGAGAAGCCCCTATTCCTCCGTTGGGGTCGTTTCTTCCCCGCGCATGCATGGAAGCCGACGCAGAGAGGTTGGGAGGAGGGCAGCGGCACCGCCCATGGCCGAAGCACAGGCTGCCTGTGCTGATCCCGCTCCTCCCCTCACGAATCGGAGCCGCGAGATCCCGCCGCGGGAGAGACGGCCTGCAGAGAGAGATAGGAGGAGCGGCGGCGGTCCCAAGCGAGCACAGTAGGGATCTCGTTCGACGGCAAATCGCTCGCCGCCTCCGCGCTCGGCCGTCACTCGCCGCCTCCGCGCTCGGCCGCATCTCCGCCGGCGCCGCCTCCGCGCCCGGTCGGAGCTCCCCGGCCGCCGCCTCCGAGTCCGGTCGCAGCTCCGCCCAGGCCGGCCGTGCGGGCCGCGCCGCAGGTGTTGACACCATTTTTTGACACGTGTCGAAGAAGAGCCAAAAAGACATCAGGAAGACCTTAAAGCCAGTACAGAAAGGGAAGAAACAACCAGCCGATCTAGGATCGGCCGATTGATGAAAGATAGACATGGCAAAAGAAGAATACGTCGAAGGAAAGAAGATGGAGGCGGGTCAACAATCAAGTTGACATCGGATCAAAATCAGTTTAGAGAGTCTGATTCCTATGAGAATCGTTAAGTTTTTGGTAGTTTTATTTCTTTAGCTGCAAGTAAACTTTGTCGTATCGACTAGGAGTCAAGTTGTCCTCAAGACATAAATAGCGACCCTGCGTGGTCAGAGAAAGTTTTGTACACACCAATATACACAAAATCTTTACTTTTTCAAGACAGCGACTTCGCCATCCTTTTTTATTTCTTCTTATTTCTTCAAACACCGTTCTTCTAGCTCGTCGGGCTGCATCGATCGACCTCCGGCAAGCTTGTTAGTACCGTTTTATCGAATATCAACTAGGCTTTAACCTCCGGACGCATCGCTGTGATTTCGTCTAGTTCTATTCACAACTTATCGATATCAGCTAGGTTTGCAAGTCTTTTCTTGTTTATTTAGTTTTTATCACCAATTTATCCAGCTCGTGATCATATCACATTGGCTATCTTTGCTCATGCATCGATTCACGACGATACAATCGATCTAGATTGGTTCGAGTGTTGTTCTCGTAGCGTTTAGTTTGCTCTGCTTTTGCTTGCGCTTTGCCTACGTCACCAAATCGGCTGATCTAGACGCTTTGAATATACTTGCATTTCGGCTGCTCCAGCTAGCCGATTCGCTCTACAGTCGTGTCGGCCGATCGGGCTGTTATTTGTTGAAGACTCACATCGGTTCTCTAGCCGATCTAATCTGTATCTAACGTTTCCTATCTTTCCGTGCTGATCAACATGTCAGGTCGGCTGGCACGCCTTGTTACATCCCCGGGATCCGTTACGTGTTGCCGTTGAAGAACTTGATTCTATTTTTTGCGTCAACACATCTTGGCACGCCCAGTGAGACCCGAAAAATTACTCCACAATGTCAAGACCAAAACAGCCCAAAGGTGTTGATCAGACCAACATCCAAGCTATCACAATAGATCAACTTCGTGAAGAAGACAAAGTTGAATTCGATGAGCGCATGGCGGAATATGGTCGGCTATTGATGAGCAGTTTCGGCTTAACCAAGTAAGGAGCTATCAAGAAAACTCATCTTCCAAGACCTCATGAGTTGATAATACAAGCCGATCCTGGGAAGCTGCAAGATATGATGACAAAAGCTATGCATGAATCTCTGATTAATCAATCGTCTGTTTTCAACAGCACAGTGCAGAATTCTATGAGAGAAGTGCTCAGAGATGAACTCGCAAGTGGACACAAAGGATTATATTATCAACTTGGTACAACAATTCCAACTGTTGCTGCCATGAGATTTAATCATGAAAAATCGGCTTTTCAGCCGGGACAGCCTACTTCAGATGGTGCTTCTCATACAACATCAATTCTGTCAGCAACCACGACTAGAATTGTTGATCCTTCAGGTTCTCCGAGTCACGCACCTATTATCCCTGATGCACCAATGACTCTTTCAGAGAAAGACACAAGTGGGAAGGGTGTTGTGACTGAATCAACTCAAAAGAGAGAAGAAACTCCTACTGGACCATATGCAGCAAGGTTTGGAGAGTTAATTGGAACTGCAGTGCAGCATGACAAAGGAATCACATTTGCTTTCATTGAACCGAAGACTCTCAAAGCGCAGCATTATGATATTCAGTCGTTTCATATGCACATGGTCAAGCCTATTCAATCGGCTCAAGAGAAGTCTAGCATGCAGAAACCTCCACCATAGATGACTTCCAGTGGAGCAGCAACTGGTCAACCCATCATAGATCATCCATTAACACCAGAACAGATGAGCCCAGCTAATCAAGCTTATGCAGTTAGAACCTATGCTGTGAATTTACAAGAGCAGTACAACAATGCCATGTATCAGGCGGCATTATGGGATCAAATGGCTCAACCTAGGAATTCGCCATATCAGGTGCCAGAGCAGCATATACAAGGTACTCCAAACAGGTAATATATGCAGCAAGGAACTCAGCATAGGACACCTCATTTAGGTGGGATTCCTCAATATACGGCTTTGCATACACCTTTGGCTTCACAGCCAATCATGCAGGAACAACCGGGAACAGTTGGAATGAAACAGAATCGGCCAAATCCTTTGGCAGGAAACCAGCCGATTGATCAGAATAAGAAATTTATGGCTGAGATTACAGATTTGATACAAAAGCAGTTTGGGTTGAAGCCAAAGTAGCAAACCAACATGTATCGGACACCATACTCTGCTTATTTCGATCAAATTCTGTTCCCTCAGAGATATAAAGTACCCGACTTCACCAAGTTCACTGGTCAAGATGACACCTCCACTATCGAGCATATCAGCCGATTTATTATTCAGTGTGGAGATGCAAGATCAAACGAGTTGTTGAGGGTGCGCTTGTTTTCATCTTCTCTGTCAGGGCCAGCCTTTGCTTGGTTTACATCATTGCCGGCTGATTCTATTCAAAGTTGGGAAGATCTTGAGAAGAAGCTCCATGGTTATTTCTTCTCTGGAATACATGAAATGAAGATTACTGGTCTGACTAGCTTGAAGCAGAGGAACGATGAGTCGGTGGTAAATTTCGTTCAGAGATTCAGAGAGATGAGGAACAAGTGCTTCAGCCTATCTCTGACTGATAAACAACGGGCAGAATTGGCTTTTCAAGGACTCTTACCTTCAATCAAAGAGAAATATGCTTCGCAGGAGTTTGAGAGCATTAGCCAGTTGGTGCACCGATTAAGCCATGAAAGCTCTTCTCGGCCTTATGAACCTCGAATGAGTTATCAGAAGAAAATATCTTATATGGAGAATTCCGATTCAGAAGAAGAAGCTGAGGTTAATATAGCTGAGTGGGTGTCAAATAGGACGCTGATTGCATGTCCTTTCGGTAAGAAGGAACCTGAGAAATTCGATTTTGATATAACTAAAGCTGATAAAATATTTGATCTCCTTCTTCAGCAGGGTCAAATTAAACTCTCTCAGAATCACACTATTCCAAGTGCTGAAGAGCTTAAGAAGATCAAGTACTGCAAATGGCATAATGCTACATCCCACAACACTGACGAATGCAAGGTGTTTCGTCAACAGATTCAAAAATGCAATAGATCAAGAGAAGCTTAAATTTGAAACACCTTCCAAGTCAGGAAAGCTGATGAAGATTGATCAACATCCTTTCCCTACTAATGTAGTGGAATCAACTTCACAAACCAAGGTGTTGACATCTGAATCGGCTCAGAATAAAAAGGTCATCAATCCCAAGGCTCAGATAACAACAAAAGAAGCAAAAGGCAAAGGACTGCTTGAAGAAAATAAGTCAAAAGCACCAAGGAGATTTACTCAATCCCAGTTTCTTCTGAGCAAGTATCAACACCATTAACAAAGGATCAGAGAATGAGAAGAATGGGCAAGGCACAACTCAAATCATTGGAGATGCCCGTTCTTCAGATATTGTTGGGAGGAAGGGATTAAACTTCCAACAATGGATAATTGTCCAGAGTGCAATGGTCTTTATTCTGAAGGACAATCTTCCAAAATGGTCTGCTTCGATGACAGAGGAAATAAGCCAGTAATGCACAACAGCCGAGAATTTCGCGACCAACAGATCCTAGTACATGATCGGCTGGGGGGCAAGGTCAGCGTGTACGATCGGCTAGGAGGCAAAATCAGAGAGAATCGGACAAACTCCGATTGGTTAGAAGAGATGGCTGACAGCAGGGTCCCTGATGAAGACGTATTGGCAAGGAATCTAGAAAGGTGTAACACTACATACGAGGACGGAAGCCAACACGAAGTTCATCAACCTAGGTGGTGTCTAGAAGGTTTAACCAAGTCTCAGAAGAGGAGGGTCCAGCGCTTATGACAATTGGAACAGCAAGAAGAAATCGAGAAGCAAGCACTTGACAAGAAGAAGGTCTGATCTCAAATCTGGCGACCTAAACCCAAACCTGATAACAAGGGAGACAGGCAACCAGTAGCAGATGTTAACATGGTCTTCATGCTACCCAAAGAGTTCATGACTCTTGAAGTCAACTCAGATGAAGAAAGTTCAGATGAGGAGTTAGGATCGGCTCAGTTAACCTTGGATCCAATGCTAGCCAGTTTTGAGAAACCAAATGAGGAAAAGCGTCAGCATATGAAAGCTTTGTTTCTCAAAGGACTTGTCAATGGGAAGCCAGTCACAAGGCTCCTGGTAGATGGTGGTGCATCGGTCAATCTCATGCCATACTCAATGCTTCGAAGATTTGGAAAAAGTGAACAAGACTTAACCAAGACAGATATCATGCTACTTCATTTCGAAGGAAACTCATCATCCGCAATGGGTCCTATATGTGTGGATCTGACAATCGGCAGCAAGACCCTTCGAACTACCTTTTTTGTCATCAAGGGGAAGGGATCATACAATTTATTACTTGGAAGAGATTGGATTCACGCCAATTGCTGCATTCCGTCTACTATGCATCAATGCGTGATCCAATGGATCAGAGATTCGGTGGAAGTAGTCAACGTCGATTCCTCTTTCCATATTGCAGCAGCCGATACGCACTGGAATTTTGACAAAGTGATCTGCATATCAGGGAAAGTATGAGAGACAGATTTCCTCAAGATGTCTGACTTCGAGCTCCAGCCGATCCAGACGATCGGTTCTCAGATATAGAAAGAATAAAAGGCTGCATCGGCCGATTGAGAAGATTGGATTTCAACGAGACTAGGTCGATGCTCATCAAGATCAAAACAAAGTTTGAAAATTGAATTAATTACTTAGCCGATTACTACTTCTGGCTTCTTAGCCGGTTTAGATTTCAGATGATAACCGATACTGAGTTATTGCCTTTAATGGAAAAATTTATAAAAAATCAAAGAGTGTTCATAATACTTATAGCCGATCAATGATTCGGATCATGGCCGATGTAATAATCGCCCTTAGAACAAAAATATGAGCATATATATATTTCTTTCTCTCATATTTCAGTACATCGTGTTTACATCTTCATGGAAGAGCAATGGAGTACATAATTTAGAAGATAATTATCCTATCTCTCATATGATGAGGATATTAAATTGATGAACACCAGAGAGAGATGGGGTGCAGCGAAGAGGAAACGGAAGACTAAGATCTTCGCCAGATTATGTGATCTTCCGCCGAGAACTCCACGAGTTGATGACCAAGGTGGTCGTCCCCTCGGCGCGCTCTTCCTCTGATACAGGTGCAGTGGAACATTCTACCTTGCTCCTTCTCTTCAGTCGTTGAACCCAAGCTTTTCACAAGGATTCTTTTAGCTGTTGTACCTCCTGGCTTCGCAAGAAGAGTTGGAGAAGGTGAGGAAACGCCGCACTAATTCACAAGAATTCTTCTAGCCATCATAAGAAAAGGGGAGAAAGGGACAATCAAACAACAAAAGCCTACACCCTACCAGATCTAGTATGTGCGCCATGATGGAAAATGCCGATGAACATTCGGTCACTATTTATAGTCCAAACCAGAGGGAAAGGAAGCTGAAGAAGATAAGAAGGAATCAAAAAGATGCCAGATCCGGTCAAAGTGGAAACAGTCTTTCCATGAAAGGCTCAGTTTTCAGAGGCTGGCATTGATTTCAGTGATACGTTTCCCCAAAAAAGGGAAGGGCGCTCAAGAGCTGTTGAAGGAAAAGACTCTGTGCTCTAGAAGAGGAGAAAATAAAAAGGGGTGTTCCTCAATGTTGCTGAAGACATTAACAAGCTTACTGGCAGCGACATGAAGCAAAACTATTTCAAGAAAACGCTTGTTGCAACAAATACAGCTCTAAGTCTTCCTGAAAACACTCCAAGAGGAAGATGCATCCCATCCCTAAGAGCGACGAGACGATCCGGAGACTTTCGGCTAAACAGAAAAAAGGAGCCAATAAAGAGGGAGCCGGCGAAGAACCATTGGGTTATAAGCCGAGTTTTATAGAAAAGATGCATGGAAAAGACAGTTCAGAGTCACATGTTGACATTAAAGGATTGATGGCATTCAAGGATAAGTGGGAAGCATTCATCTGCTTTGATTCAGAAAAGCCACGAGATGGACAGTAAATATTGTCAGAAGAGAGATGATTATTCAGGCATCTGAACGCAATGAAGTAAAAGCTAATTACATCGGCTAAGGATGTCGATCACATTACATCAAAATTTCTCCGGATTTTTGGCTTTCTCTAAAATTGTATATTAAACTTCGCTTCTGCCTCAACGTTGAAGTTCATTGATAGCACCATGAGCATTGATGATCGTCAGGGTTCTTTCTACATCCTCACGATTGAAAGACTGGAGAAAAGAGAAAGTAAACGGCAAGACACGAGAGGTGAAGACAAAAGCTGGTTCACGAAAGAGGAGGGCATCACATTAAAATCAAAGGAGAGACAGATGCCTGACTAGTGATTTGGCTTCTGGAAAACCAACATTGACTCAGAGACATGGCTAGCACCAACCAATTCAGATTGGGGATTCTATACGTCAACAAACTGCAGAGCATATACCAAGGATGATTGCCCTTCAGCAGCACTGAAAGCAACCACAACCTTCATAGCATCATCCAGATGCAGAGATCTGATTAATAGAAGTTCATCAAAGGACAGTAACAGGTATTGCTTCCTGAGAATATTGGCAAGAAGAGATGCCTCCCATGTCTAATAAGAATTGGTATATTCATCGGATACATTGAGGTTAACACTGAGGAAAACTCATGAGAAAGTATATGGATGAAGAGGTGAGTTTTATAAGGAAGGAGCAAGACAGAATCACATGGTCGAATCAGGCATCAATAAGACAAGATCCAAAATATTCAAAGCAGGAACAGAAAGACAGTAAAAAAAATTTTCTGGTAATCCCCATGTGCAAGGAGAAAAAATAGCATTTTGGAGTCATCATCCTCTAAATCGTTATCGGCTGAACATATAGTCAGCCGTTTCTTACAAAAGATGGATGAGGGACAACAAAAGGGATACCGATAGAATTTCAACAACCATCATTGACAGGGTCCGATGCAGAAAGCCATTAAGGTTAAATTGTAGAAATTGATTAACTCAGAAATTATAAAGCGACGGAAGGCGACATATGTAGGAAAGTAGTCAAAGGAGAGAATTTCAAAGCAAAAGAAATTTACTCTGAAACTGGGGGGCATGTGTTGACACTATTTTTTGACACGTGTCGAAGAAGAGCCAAAAAGACATCAGGAAGACCTTAAAGCCGGTATAGAAAGGGAAGAAACAACCAGTCGATCTAGGATCGGCCGATTGATGAAAGAGAGACGTGGCAAAAGAAGAATACGCCGAAGGAAAGAAGATGGAGGCGGGTCAACAATCAAGTTGACATCGGGTCAAAATCAGTTTAGAGAGTCCGATTCCTATGAGAATCGTTAAGTTTTTGGTAGTTTTATTTCTTTAGCTGCAAGTAAGCTTTGTCGTCATCGACTAGGAGTCAAGTTGTCCTCAAGACATAAATAGCGACCCTGCGTGGTCAGAGAAAGTTTTATACGCACCAATATACACAAAACCTTTACTTTTTCAAGTCGGCGACTTCGTCATCTTTTTTTATTTCTTCTTATTTTCTTGTTTCTTCAAACGCCGTTCTTCTAGCTCGTCGGGCTGCATCGATCGACCTCCGGCAAGCTTGTAAGTACCGTTTTATCGAATATCAACTAGGCTTTAATCTCCGGGCGCATCGTTGTGATTTCGTCTAGTTCTATTCACAACTTATCGATATCAGCTAGGTTTGCAAGTCTTTTCTTGTTTATTTAGCTTTTATCACCAATTTATCCAGCTCGTGATCATATCACATCGGCTATCTTTGCTCCTGCATCGATTCACGACGATACAACCGATCTAGATTGGTTCGAGTGTTGTTCTCGTAGCGCTTAGTTTGCTCTGCTTTTGCTTGCGCTTTGCCTACGTCATCAAATCGACTGATCTAGCCGCTTTGAATATACTTGCACTTCAGCTGCTCCAGCTAGCCGATTCGCTCTACAGTCGTATCGGCCGATCGAGCTGTTACTTGTTGAAGACTCACATCGGTTCTCTAGCCGATCTAACCCGCATCTAACGTTTCCTATCTTTCCGTGCCGATCAACAGGTCAGGTCGGCTGGCACGCCTTGTTACATCCCGAGGATCCGTTACGTGTTGCTGTTGAAGAACTTGATTCCGTTTTTTGCGTCAACAGGACGATGAAGGAGGGAAAGAAAAGGGAAAAAATAAAGTGACACCGTCATGTGGGACTATAAGAATTAGAGTAGGGACCTTGCTGGAGTTGGATGAAAAAACAAGCTCCTAAAAAATAGGAGGAGCCCCTACTCAACAAGTAGGGGCCTTGAAGTAGGGGCTATTGCTGGAGATGCTCTTATACTACTCATACTACCAATGCATATTACCCATACTACAGCTAAAAATGGTAGTATAGAATTTATCTCAACAGTTAGATCCTTACATATAGGTTCTTTTTTATTTCATACGAGTCATTTTCAAACGGCAGTATAGAGTAGTATTGTAGCCCACATGTAAGGATCCTGCCTCCACTTTAGAAAAAAGTGGCGAGATGGATGGCCTCACAAGAAAAAGAAGAGCCCTCTGAAAATAGGGAGAGAGACTCATAAAAATTCATAACAAGTAGATCTTGTATTGCATTATTTCTTAACATGTGACGCTAGTTTTTTATCACTACACGCTCTCCTTCCCCTTGTCGCTCCCACTGAGGCGACACGGGGGTTCCCAGCGTGACGCCGCCGGACCTCCGCCCTCCACCCCTCCTCCTCGCCGTCGTAGTGGGAGGCTGGGAAGCCCAGCACCCGCAGGGACAGCGGTGGTGGGGCATTGCGCGGCCAGGCGGTGCGCGCGTCGAGCGGGCGGTGCTCTCTCCAGCGAGGCTAGGGGTTGTTGCGGTGGTCTTGTGGCCAAATCCGACGGCTCCTTGGGCGGATCCAGCGCCCCATAGGGCGGATCTACGGCCCTGGCACCAAAAGCGAGGTGGTCGGCAAGGCTGCATCGTGCGCCAGACGGGTGAGTGACGGCGGGCCGGATCTACGCGGTGACCAGCGTGCGCCTTCCGATGTTGGTCGCACGGGCGTCGGGCTTGGCGGCTGCAGCGCGAGGCGAGAGGCGGTCGGGCTGCTGCGGCGGCTACAACAAGGGGCCATGAGGCAGTCCAACTGTGGCGCCAGTGGTGAAGGTGTGGCGAAGGGCGGTTGTGGCATGGTGCCGTGTTGACCGGCATGGTGCCGGGTGACGTCGACGCTGGGCACGATGGCAATGGTGCAGAGGCGTAGTTGAGTGCGTAAGGAGGCTGGGCTATGGCTCCAGTGGGAGGAAGCGCGGCGGTGGTGCTGCGGGCTCGTGCGTCGATCGGCACAGTGCCGGGCGGCTTGTCGGGTGGTGGCTGCGGGGAGCGGCAGTGGAGCCGAGGTTCGGCACTACGGAGCGTGGGAATGCAGTGGAGGAGTAAATCTGGTGGGGCTGTTGCGGCGGTCGCACCGGTGTGTCTTGTTGTGCGTGTGCGTCGGGGATTTGGATGCTCCCAGCGAAAGCTTTCGCCAGCCTCATGCTGGTGGCATGGCGGCGGCATCCTCGGATGTCGCTCTCCCCGTTGGGGGCATCATGATGGAGCTACAACTCTTTTCCACGGAGTCTTTGGATGAAAACCTTGTCCAGCTCCTAGACGAGCGACGGCGACACCATTGCCGACGTACCCTCCTTGGAGGTGTCGTCTCTAGAGACCCGCTCGGCCTTGGCGTCGTTGATCCACCCCCATGACGACTTCACTCGGTATTTGGCTTCTCCGTTGGGTGAAAGATGTGAAGGGTGTTGGCTGCCTCACGTCGGAGGAGGCTGCCTTCTTGGACAAGGATCGTCTCTCCGTTTTTGTTCGACTGCTTGCAGCGGACCGCAGCGTCTGGCATTACTGTTGTAATGGCCAGTGCAGTGCGAGACAATGTCATTGGACGGCACTTGCGGCAACGACAATGGGGATGACTCGGCTTGCAGAGGATCGTGGCGGGTCGCTTCAGCATGGCTGGAACAACTCAATGCGGTACAACATCAGACGATGGCGCAAGTGACAACCTTGGTCTACTGGCTCGATGGCAGCGACTTCTTGTGTGGGGGAAGCTATGAGGGGATGTCGACCTACGGCGGCGGTCTGTTTTCTTGATGTTGATCTTCGTGGGTGGGGCATCTTTGTCTGTGGCTTTGACGGCAACCTTTGAAATGAGGCTGGAGCGTGGAGCGTTGTGGCGGGCGAGGCGAGGAGGCCCCCGCACACAAGAGGTCCAAGGGCGGATGTGGCGAGGCCCCGTGCGTTGTGGTTGCTCGGTCTCGATGTTTTTCCTTCCGTCAAGTGGTTGGCTTTGTTGTAGCAACACTGCGGTGATAGGTCCTGCATGGTAGTGGCCTTCTCAGTGTGGTGGTGTCTGCCCCTTTGTTTCTCTTCGGTGATGGACCTTGACGATGTCTCGGTGACTGCATGCGTGCGGTTGCGGGTGGGTGCTGCGGATGCTCTGTCTTCTCTGTCGCTGTGTTGTAGTGGTTTGACTGTGTTGATGCCCAATCCGACTGGTCGTTGAGTGGTAACCCGTGTTGAGGTCCCAATCCAACCGGGTGAGTACAGTTGGTTTTTTATTTTTTGTTTTTATTTCCTGCCTATGACCTTCTAGGGTCGTAGTCTTATATTTTTTTCATGCTATATCAATGAAACACGCACTATCTTGTGCGGTTCGTTCAACAAAAATCTCTTTTCTAGTATGTTATCTCGACTTTCGCATTGTTGTACGCTAGTCACACCGAAAACAAAACCTGGAGCTACATGTCACAACTTCTTTTTCTGAAAATGACATTACGAGCCTTCCCCCTTCTCCTCCCTCGGCTCCTTCACCTCTTCCTCCTCGGGGCCCCTTCCCCCTCCCCTCCGCGACCTCGCCGGCGGTGAGCTGGGATAGGGAGCCCCCCACCGTTTAGATCTACTACTTTATTAGCTTTCTTCTTTAGTAGTTTGTGCCTTTGTGCTTGTAGCCGCTATGGCTTTGTCTCCGCCTCTGGTGGTTGCGGTCGTCGTCGGTGCTCTCGCTGCCGGGGCTCTCCTCGGTGTCTTCGTCGTCATCGTCGTCGATCTACAGGTGAGTAGTAATAAAATAAATCTTCTCCTCCCCCTCGCAGATCTCATCCCCTACCCCCTCCTATGCCTCCGCCACCGAGATATACTTCCATCGACTCCTCTCTCTCTCTCTCTCTCCTCTGCCTTCGCCTCTTGTTCCGATGGACCCACCTCCTCTTGTTGAGGTGGTCGTTCTGTCGTCGAACGCACCAAGGTACCCCCATCTGCCTCGTCTCCCGACCTACTCCTCGGGAGATCCGCCCCGCTCCCTCCGCCGTACCTCGACGGTTGTTCCGATGGACCCGCCTCTTGTTGAGGTGTACGCGTCGTCGTTGAACGCGCCTCAGTACCTAGATCTGCCTTGCCTTGCTCCGCCACCACCTCCGCTCTGCTTTTTGATGGTTGTTCCGATGGTCTTGTCTCCATGGCAAGCCCACCGTCGTCGAACGCTTCGATCAGCTCCAGTCTCCGCCTCCGTCAAAGCAGCATTCAAGCGATCTGCATCAAGTTCCCTGCAGCTCCTCCGTCACCGGTTTAGCAGTGAGCCACCCACTGGCTCAGGGGATGGCAGCCATCTACCCGCCGACAACTTCTTCAACAACATCTTTGGTTCGCCGATGATGCTACAACATGACGCCGTCCTCGACCACCTCAAGCCTACGCTCGGCGAGACCCTTCCGCTTTGGCTCCAAGCGTCTGTGACGCCTCTGCAGCCGACCGCCGACGATCTGCTCCCCGGTGTTGGATTTGGTTTTGTGTTCTCTAGGAACCTTGTTGTATTTGGCACCTATGTTAAGGGCCTAGTTGTAAGATTGCTGCTTTAATATAATGTTTGCTATTTGTCAAAAAAAAGACATCACACACTTGGTGGTTCTAAAAACGACAATCATCTTGTACATTGGACAAAATGGACAATTTTGGATAATGCATTTTTTGGATACAAGTTCAACAGCAAACCCAGCCAAGCCATCTTCAAGGTTGTGAAGATCCATATCTGCGTCATTGGTGCCTCCAAAATATTATTCTACTATCTATGTGGTGACTTCATTCTATAGGCGGACCCAAAGCAAAATTTGAGTGTAGGCACTCCTTAAGGAAACATAGATTTGTGAAATTTTTACATGGTGAAAATTTTGATGTTGCCTTTGCTTCAAAAATCTGAGTGAGGGCCTGTGCCCTAACTCAGCTCTACCTGGTCCGCCAGTATACCCAATGTTGTTGAAGCCACAAATCTTCTATATGTGAGCCTCTAGAGCTATCTAAAGAAAAACTTTGTTGTAGTAACACCCTTCAAAGTATATGGTGAAAAAAAGATTTGGCTGGCTTCATCCCTTGATTTTTTTTTCACATTTGAAATTTTCTCGTTAATTTTGGTATCTCTAGCTTGATATGTTGTTGCTTAATTATCCTCCATATATTTTTGATGCTTATGTTGTCCTTCGTAAGTATGTTGGCATTTTGATCTGATCTTGAAATGCATTATGAAATTAGTCGCTTCCGATACCACTAACCTATTGTGTTAGTGTGATTTTCCCAATGATTTTCACAACAACAACAAACCACTAGTGAGGCAACTAACGAGCGAGGAATGACTAATTGGATGTGTTATCGTGTGACTTTCGCATTGTTGTATGGGTGTGTTTAGAGCCCAAACGGTTTGGGCAAAGTTTGGCAATTCTGACCAAAATTGGTGTAAAATACACTGTAGCGTTAGATGAATAGTGAGAGGTGATGTGATGGGATGTGATAGATGATGGGATGTTTTTGGAAAAAATTGGGCTTCTAAACACACCCTATGCTAGTTGCACTGAAAACAAAACCGGGAGCTACATGTCACACACTTCTTTTTCTAAAAAAGACATCATACAATCGGCAGTACTAAAAATGACAAGCACTCCCTCTAAAAAAATGAGAGGACAGGCACTAGCCCGGTTGGTGGAGCAGCTGGATGTAGCGCCCACACCCTGGGTTCGAGATTCACTCGGCACAGGTTTTCCTCGTCGGAGTTTATCTCCGGAAAAAAATCCCCTCGCCGGTGAAACCGGGGTTCGGGGGTTTTCTAAGTCGGTAGGAGACTTTCTTCTCTTAATGAAAACCGTGGGGGCGGTCTTACCCCCACCGGCTTAGTTTGCAGTACTAAAAATGACAATCATCTTGTATATTGGACAATGGACAATTTTGGACAATGCACTCTTTGGATACAAGTTGAACAGCATACCAAGCCAAGCCTTCTTCAAGGTTGTGAAGGTTCATATCAGCATCATTGATGCCTTCAATATATTGTTCTACTATCTAATTTGGTGACTTCATTCTATACCTGATGTTGTTGAAGTCACAAACCTTTTGATAAAATTTTGATGTATGTGAGCCTCTAGAGTTATCTAAAGAAAAACTTGGTGTGACCCCATAAGTATTGTGGAAAAAGATTTCAGTGGCTTGATTCCATGATTTTTTTTTCTAATTTGTAATTTTCACGTTAATGACTTGATATGTTGTAACTTTAATTATCCTTCATATATTTTTTATGCTTGTATTGTCCTTCATAAATAGGTTGGTATTCTGATCCGATAACGACCCGTTCTGAAATTAGCCGCTTACCACTACCTATTGTGTTAGTGTGATTTTCCCAACAACAACAACTAACCACTAGTGAGGCAACTAACGAGTAACCAAGAATCCGATTGCCGCTGGCCGATGCTTCTAGGAGCAGAGCATGAGCTTCTCCTATCGCTAGCGTAGCACTCCATCCATCGTCTATCCCGCCGGTTAAGCCCGACGCCGACGGCGCCGCACCCGTGGCCGGAGCCCTCCCCGTAGCACACCAGAGGCCGGCCGGGCGCGAGAGTTAAGGCGGCGAACGATGCGGCATACTCGCCGCTGCGAAGCTCGCAACCACGGATCGTCGTTTGATCCACTGCGCGTACAAATAAAATCGGTCACGAACGAAATAGCATCAGGTACCGGGAGAGGCAGGGTACATTGAAGAAAGAAAAATGGAAATTTTGCCATTTTCAAAGTTCTTGTCCTCACTATATCCCAAATTCTTGTGCAACGACTGCAAAAAATCTTGCTACGGTAAAGAGATACTAGTATATTACACTATGGATCACAGCCACACGACTAGGATGAACACAAGACATATATAGGATACGTGCACTTGGGAACGGGACCCTCTCTTCTCATCCAGTGACTTGTACGAAATGTTCAGACGACACAAATTCAATCTCGTTTCCAAGGCTGAAACTGCATGCTCGCTCGGCCCAAATTTAGTTCCGCGGTATGGGCATCTCCAACTCGGATCGACCCGTTGAGTACCAATTATTAAGTGCATAACGCGCATATCCTAACGATGGTGACCTTTGTGACCCGTTGAGCATAAGTCCATAGAACGCGCATATCTATCCTAACGATGGCGTGACCTTTGTGGCTAGAGCCAACGAAACGGACTTGGCTGGTTTTGTTGTTCAACTTGTATCCAAAGAAGCGAATTGCATAGTCCAAAATTGTCCCTTGTCCAATATTCAAGATGACTGTCGTTTTTAGTACCGCCAAGTGTGTGACGTCCTTTTTAGAAAATGAAGTGTGGGACGTGTAGCTCCAGGTTTTGTTTTCAGCGCGACTAGCGTACAACAATGCGAAAGTCACACGACAACAGACTAGATGTCATGTGCCCACCGGATGAGCCTCTCCTTGCAAAAATGTGCCGAGATGCATGCTTGTTACCATGGAAAATCGAACAAACATCTATTTGATTTTGGATGTGCTCGAAATAACATATAGTACATTATTTGAAGTTACAATGGACAATTCTTATCTTATTTACAAGTAAAAGCTGTAAAGATCAATATCATCTGTTCACATCATCAATCAGCTCGTCCCGTTCGCCTATGGTTCCAATGCAAGCTAGCTGGTGAAGCTCCAACTCCAAGCCAGAAATAAAAGGAGAGGACGAAAAGCATGGCATACTAGTTTTGGATTTTTCGTAAGTCTCCACGTCAGGTGATCAGAGCGATCTGCAACCCTTGCCAACCTCAGTAAAGCAAACAAAAGAAGAATGAAAAATCCAAGAGGCAAATCGCTTTCCTCTGCGGATATGTCCAAGATCTCAAAGCCATGACACACTTCCACGTCGCACGATATTATGGTTAAACTTTAATACACATTTGCTCGCGTCCACTGAATATTGTTCGAAAGTTTGATGAATTGATGAATGGTTACAAAAATGGCACAGAAGGTGCCAAAATGGCAATTCTCCTTCTCATGTCCATTTTTTGGATATAAAGAAAACTCGTGGTTTTAAGTACATTTTCGGATATAGTTTTTCACAAGATACACAAACCATGCATGCCGTACTATTCACCTAAGGAAGCGGTGATGGAAAATAGGACTCTCCCGAGCAGTTCTACCAAAAGTTAAACCAGAGAAAAAAATGGTTTTGAAGTTTTTGAATTCGAGTGGTTTTTTAGTTTGATTTTTTGGGCTGTTATAAATTTCCAACCCTTTCCAATTTACACCACAGATTTTTTTTTTGTGGTGAAGCCATTTTGAAGACAAAACGAAGAATGAAGAACCAAAAGGCAGAATTGCTTTCCTTACGAGTATGTCCAGTACCTCAAAGTCATGGCACTGCACGCTTCCACATCACACGACATGATTAGACTTTAATGCATTTGTTCGCGTCCACTGAATATTGTTCGAAATTTTGATGAGTTGAATTGGTTAAAAAACAGAGAGAAAACACGCCTCGCGTCCGCTCCCGTCGCCGGTGACGCGGGTGCGAACCCTAGCCGCCGCTCCTCCCTCCCGTTCCCTCCCGCTGCGCTGCCGCCTGAACGGGCCGCGCGGCCCGTAGTGAAGGTGGCAGCGTGGCTCCCTCCCCTTCCTCAGAGCTGTCGGGTCAGGCGTGGCCGGCCGGCCATCTGGGGCCGCCGGAGACGGCGGGCTTTCACGGCGGCGGAAGCTAATGGGCACACATCCGGCGTGGCCCCGGCCGGATCCGGTGCCTGCGCGGCGGGGCGCGTGCTTCGTGGATGGGGCACGGTGCGGGGGTCCGAGGACGGTTGCGGGCGTTTGGTCGGCAGCGGCGGCAACTGCGAGTGGCGCAGCGGTGGCGGAGGTAGCCGGCGTGGCGGCGCTGGAGGCGGCTGTGGGCGCCGCGACGACGTGTGCGGCTGCGGCCGGCGCGGCGGCGCGGGCGGCGGGCGGCGCGGCGGCACGGGCATGGGCTGCGACCGGCGATGGCGGGGCTGGTGGTGGCGGCGGCCAACACGGATCGGCTTCGCGGCATCTACGGCAGGTGCTGGATGGAGGCTGTAACACAGAGGTCGGTGGCGCACACGCGCTGCCCTGTGCAGGGATGGTGGTGGCGGCTAGGGCGGCGGCCTGTGAGGTGCAGGGTTCACCGACTCGGTGCCGTGGGAGGCCCTGCGCAGGGGATGACGACATGGCTGGCTGTTATGGACCATGGTGGTCCGGAGGTGTTGCCGGCGGACATCTGCGGGCGGGCTCCGAGAACGAAGTAGGAGATGGTGGTGCTTCTTGTCTCTTCACCTCGACGGCTGTGCGGTTTCGGCACCGCTTCGGTGGTGGGGTCGGGTGGCTGGTTCTGGGTGCTCCTTGGCCCAGCTCAGGTATGTCGTGGCGGTGTCATGGCGGCACTCTTGTGATGCACCGTGCCATTTTCCGGCAGAGGAGATGCGGAGGCGGCGAGGAGCTTGTGTACTACTGCTTGTCTGAGTGCGTGCGTAAGGTGTAGTGTTGTCCGGGCAAAAGCCTCCACCGATACTCTTGTCGGTGGTAGTGGTGGCAGCGTCCTTGGGGTGTCGTTTCCCCGTTGGGGGCATCACTATGGGGTACTATGTCCTGAGGCATGGAGTCTCGGGGTGAAAACCCGGTCCATGGCTGGACGAGCGACGGCAGCACCACCGGCGTCGCGTCCTCTTTGGAGGCGTCGCTTATGGAGACTCGTCTCCACTTGTGGTAGCGTGGGAGGTTGGATGGCCCGTGTGCAGCGACAGTGGAGGTGCGCAAGGTCAATGTGTTGGCGGCAAGGTGCAGAGGACCCATGGGTGCTGGAGGTCTTAAGTTGGCATGCATGGTGCTGTGGTGACCTCGGTGACGACTAGACAGAAGTGATGCTCTCTTAGCGGTTTCAGATATCTGAGTTCTTGGCAGAGGAGTGTGAGGCGGTGGAAGAGGCGAGGCCCCCACGTAGAGTGGCCGGGATCAGTGAGTTTCAATGGCACCGTGACGGGATTTCGTCGCCAACGCATCGCTGGAGCAGGGAGATCGACGATCGTGGATGTGCGGCTTGAGGAAGATAGTCCCATGGTGGAGGAGCTCAGGTAGTTGCTTGACTTTGCAGCGGGCCATGCTTTGGTGTGGCACAATGTTGGTGACGACGGCGTAATTCGACGATTTGCTTTCAGCTCCTCTCCCAGGTGGTGGTGGTGTAGTGTTGTGTTGTGTGCGTTTGTTTGTGTTGGGTGTACGCTTCGGCACGTTATGTACGAATGTTTCTTCTCCTTATATGACATAGCAGTGCTTCTGCCCTTACTTTTTTTAAAAAAAGTTACAAAAATACCACAGGAAGTGCCAAAATGGCAATTCTCCTTCTTATTATGTCCATTTTTTGAATATAAAGAAAACTGACGGTTTCAAGTACATTTTTGGATATAGTTTTACACAAGATACACAAAGCATGCATGCCGTACTATTCACCTAAGGAAGCGGTGATGGAAAATAGGACTCTCCCGAGCAGTTCTACCAAAAGTTAAACTAGAGAAAAATTGGTTTTGATGTTTTTGAATTCTAGTGGTTTTTTTAGTTTGAATTTTTGGGCTGTTATAAATTTCCGACCCTTTCCAGTTTACACCACAGTTTTTTTTTTGGTGAAGCCATTTTGAAGGCAAACGACGAATGAAGAACCAAAAGGCAGAATTGCTTTCCTCTACGAGTATGTCCAATATCTCAAAGTCATGGCACTGCACGCTTCCACATCAGACGACATGATTAGACTTTAATGCATTTGTTCACGTCCACTGAATATTGTTTGCTGTATAAAAGAGGTCGATCGTATATATATACTTGTCAGTCTTATTCAAAATTGACGGAAAAATTAAGGGCTGGTTAATTAGCCTGGGTAAGAATTGACGCTCACAGGGATTTTGTTTGGATTCTCAGATGCCCTCCACGGCAGGGCAGCGCTGCCCCCTCCCTCAATCGCTGTTTGGAGATCCTGACCCTGCCTTGTGGCAAGGAACATGCAATTATTCGGTTGTCTGTAGTAGTGCTAACTTAGAATACATGGCATGGAGTAGTAGTCCTAAGGTTAGGTAACATCATCATTTTTCTCTTGTAGTAACAACATGTTTCAGCTCATTTGTGATGACATGCAGACATACAGTCAACAAGCAAAATCTTCAGATGATAGAAAGTGCATGATGTTTTCTAGAAAATTTAGACCATCTAATAAGAAAATGCACCAAGCTTCAGACAATACATATGGTACAACATACCACATCCAGCTGATGTAAGAGATGAGGAGCGATTCAAATCCAGAGGTTAATCGTACTCTGACAACTTTACGCAAGGCAGAGTTGAGCTTTTTTGGAGTTGATAGTGAAAAGTCGACAGATAAGTCATCTTTATTAGTGTCCCTGTATAGAACTGTACATAAAATTTTCACCTCATGCAGCTCCTCATTTAATTATTTCGAAGGGAGGGGGGCATGTGTTCTCAGCATTTTAAGCATCCATTCAGCTATAAGATTGCACTCTTCAATTAACTTAATTTTTTGCTGTGATAAGAGATTTCCGAGTAAACGAAGCCAAGGACCTCCCCCCAAGTATGCTCCTCCTTGCTTCTTGGTTCTCCTCGACACTCACTAATTCTGCCAAATAAACAATAAAATTAAATTAAGATCAATGTTCATCACATAATACCAACAAAGCTCTCTAGTAAGTTCTATTCATTCAAGATCAGTTCGCTGCCTTCGTAGCAGCAAGAGTAGTCCATTTCATATTAAATCTCTACCTTAATTAATATTAAAGTAAGAATTGCTTCTGCCCGTCAGTTGTGATCCTCCTGATCCGAGACGGTAACTATCTCGAGCAAAACCGTCAGAACGGAGGCAAAAGGTAAAAAAACGTACACCTGCGTGAAAACCGGAAACTCGACCGCCGGAAGAAATCATGCGGACCTCGCGCAAGCACGTTGGTGATCAGTTGGGCCAGACCATGCGGGTGGCTGGCTTTACGGGCTAAGAAAAACATGGATGTTCGGGCTGCTCTCACAGTCTCGAAAATGAACATCCCTGTTTTTCAAATATCTCTCTAGCAGAAAAATGATTATATGCATTGTCCTTTATTAAAAAAACTAGCTAGGTGCATACAGTTCGTCAGCTCCCTGAACTTAAATAAGCTCATATTCTTATCAGGAACAAGTTGCATAACTCGTGTCATCATGACATCATGCATATGTATCTTCATGTGTCTTAGTAATATACATAGAATTCAGATTCAGATTTGATATAATTAGATGACTAAGCTAGAGGCTGGATAAATGTAACATGCAAGATAAAATCAATACGTATTGATTTACAAACAAACTAGAAAATAATAAAATTTGTTTATGAAGTTGGAAAATATAATAGCATAATCAATGGAAATGATTTTCGATGCAATGAAAAGGATGTGAATTTTTGTTTCTTTATAGAGCACCTGAAATTGATGTAGGGTAAAAGGATTTGAGCAAGAGTCCATATTTAATTCTTTTTATGTGGAAAAAGATAGATGATAAATATTTATTAGAATTTGAAATCCAATTTGTATATGAGCCATACGGCTAAAATCTAGAAATTACAATAATATTTCACTGTAGCAATGCACGGGCACCTTGCTATAAATATTAAAGTGCCATCGTTGTTGTTTTAAAAAGCCTCTCACATTTTTCATAATCAACATGCAAGCCATAGATAGGTGGATATACAAGTAACAATATATTAACATTTGATGTGTCATATGCCATTTATATGTAAAGTTATATCGATCCGTTAATCCGTCTATGTTGGGGATGCGCGTGGGCAGTAGGGAACTAGGGATGATGAGCTGTCAGGGATAGCGAGGTCCGGGTGGACGACGGCTGGCGGGAGAGAGTGGTGCGGACGTGAAGGTGAGGTCGGGGATGATGGTGCGGCCAGGGTGGACACGGACGAGGTTGGTGTAGAGGCTGTTCGGCTGACATTGGCTCAGCTTATCTCGGCTTATTTCAGCTTATCTTCTCTTACACAATACTATTCAATCTACCAGCCAAAAACTATTCAATATACCAGCCGAACAACCTCTAATTTTGCACGTGTGCGATAGGAACCACAACATGTCCAGGAAATAAGTGAGGTCGGGCAGACGACGACGATGTCTGGGATGCATCGACAACGACGACAGGGTAGTGCAAGTGCGATTGGGACAATGGTGAAGTCGAGGAGGTGTTGGGCGGTGAGGTGACCGTGTGGTCAAGATGAACGACAGCGGGCGAGGTTTGGATGCTGCAAGCACGATGATAAGGTCGGGAAGGCAGGAACGACGGCACAATCAGAGCAGATGACGACAAAGCTAGGCAATACGAACGATAATGAGCGAGGTCGGAATAGCTTATGTGCGATGGAAAGGACGACATAGTCATGAAAGGCGAAGTTTGGGTAGATGATGGGGAGACCGTGGCAGACAACAGTGTGTTTCGGGAGGCGTGCACGATGGTTGACAAGGTAAGGGTACACAAGCGCAACGAGAATGACAACGAGGTTGGAGAGTTACAGGGGCGGCATGGTAATCTATTAACGAGGCGAACAATATTTTCTCCTGTTACAACACACGGGCATAGTTGCTAGTGAACATTAATAAACAACACAGGTGGGAAGGGAAGTAATAAAAAAAGGAAAGTTTAGTTTAAATCACTTTGCATCATATGATGTTAAAAGAATAATATGAACCGAAAGGAAGCTAGTGACCTCATCTTTTGTTCAGCCATGCACTCCTTTGCTTTGCTCTGTTAGTCTGTTGTCTATCTACACCAGACCCTCAATTTTTTCCCTACCTTTCTCTCAAGCTTAATTTAGCATAATGAAGAAGCGAAGCAGCAAAAAATAAGCACTTACAAAGTTATAGGGCTCTGCTAGCTAGCCTCCAAGGACAAAGGGGAAAAAATGAAAAATATTGCACAGCAGTATTGCAAAAACACCTTCAGAAAGTCACAGCACACAACAAATTGAGGGAAAGGTTAAAAAAAATGAAATTCACATGCTACTAGCACAAATCATAAGCTACTAGGCTCAAATTAAGTGAAACTTAAGAAGAAAAAGAAAGAAATCTAACATTCTGGCCCTGCATCTCCTACCTTTCGTGCTGGAGTTCTGCTCCTGGACAATCCATGAGAACAAATTAAATGGCTATTACACTCAGTGGCGGATCCAGCGGTGGGTCTGGGGGCTCCAGCCCCCTCTACCACCCTGGATCCCATGGTAATCACTCCAAATTTTCATGAAAATTTTGAGGATAAAGAGGAAGAAGAAGGAGGAAGGAAGAAGAAGAGGAAGAAGAGCCCCCCCTACCCCACAATCCTAGATTCGCCACTGATTACACTATGCCATGATCATCTCCTGAAGCACATGAGTCTTCCTTCACGCCAACATCAACTATCGCTAAAACTTACCATGACAGACCTTTATTCAAAGAGATAAGGATGCAATTTAATTAGTCAAAAGACTCAAAATACACCCTGCATTATTTCAATCAGAATAGCTTATCAGGTCCACTTTGTGAATTCAAGTTCTTCCATATTTCCTACAGTCAAGTCCTACCTCAATTGTTGACATTGAAACACAGTATTTTTCATTTGATTTCTGAATATTTGATTATCTAATATTTATATACATATATATTAATATATAGTAAGGCAAGTAAATTATATATGTTACTCAAATGCAGTACTATAAAGGCGTAGATTGAACTTCGTGCTATGCAATCTGTTTGAACTTGGATCATGTTGGAAATCGATGGGATCCCTGTGGAATTTGGTTCCGAAGGAGCCTAAAAGAAAAGGAAAACATTGAGGCTTGATGAGTTAAATCGTTAAAAAAAAGTACAGAAAGTGCCAAAATGGCGATTCTCCTTCTTATGTAATATAATCAAATTTGTCACAAGTCAAATTTTGAATTTTCTCGCAAGCGGATTCAAGGAAGCAACTTGTTGCTCTAACGAGTATTTCCGCGTGGTTTTGACACGATACAAATCATAATTATATAGAGTAAAGTGCAACTCCGGTCCACAAAATTTTTCAGCTGTGTCATCCCAGTCCATAAATTTTTAAAGTGTGTCAAAACTGTGCCTAAACTCAATTCGGGTCTCTAATCAGTCCCTAACAGGTCCATAGTACTATTGCATATTTACAACTGAAACTCTATCTCTTTTTGTTAATTTATTTTCCATCCTTCCTCTTTCCTGTGTCGATTCAGTTACCCTCCCAAAGCCGCCGACTCCTTGCATCGCACGGCGGCTGGACTCCAACGACGGCACGCCCACGGTGGACGTCCTGCGGCGGCCGGCGATCAGAGTTGGGCGGCGGCCAGGTTCGAAGCAGCAGCCGTCGCAGCCAGATTTCACGCGACACGAGGTAGTAAACGTGATGCGGAAAAAGAAAGGATGGAAAATGAATTAACAAAAGGAGATAATGTTCCAGTTGTAAATATGTAATAGCATCATGGGAGCAACTCCAAGAGACTAGCTAAAATAACTTGGCTAGCTAAATTTTGGAAAAATATCAAAAACGCTCTTCCAACAGACTAGCTATCTGCCCAACTAGCTATCCTGAGTTCCTGACTAGCTAAATTCGTTGCCCCGCTAGCTATCTTTAACTAGTGGCTAGTGACTAGCTATCCTGATTTTCATAAGTATGACAGGCGGGACCCACTGACGGTGGAGCATATAAAGAGTTCAGTTTAGAGAGGTTGTTGGATGTCAACAACTTTTTGCTAGCTATTTCATTTTACATACTAGCTAAATCAGAATTTTAGCTAGTGATTTTTAGAGAGGCTCTTGGAGTTGCTCTTAGAGACCCAAATTGAGTTTAGGTACAATTTTGATACACTTTAAAAGTTTATGGACCAGAATGACACAGCTCAGAAAGTTTGTGGACTGAATCATATAAGCATGCACGCCGTCCAAGGGAAAGTGAAAGTTTTCATCGCAAGAAAGAAATGCAAAAAATAAATAAAAATAAACATCACAAGGAAGCCCAAACTAAACTTATCCTTTTCTCTTTGGCTAAACTGCTTTGGGTCAAATTTGGTTTCCATCCTGTCATCTCCAATCGATTCGTTAAGCACGAGGCGCACATCCGAAGTTGACCTCTGTGAGCTCTGTGGGCATGGCCAACGGTTGGTCCAACGCAATTAAGGATGGCAGTTTTACCCACGGGTAAGGGTACCCGCGGGTATTCTACCTTGTTGGGTAAGGGTATAGAATTCTACCCACAGGTAAGGGTACGGGTATAAAATTCTACCCGCGGGCAAAGGTAAAGGTATGAAACTCTACCCATGGGTTACCCAAGGGTACCCGCACTAAAGAAGCCCATAGAAATATTTGACCCAAGCAGGCCCATATATCCTAACCCTAGCAGCACATCCCTTCCACTATTGGTATGTACTGACTTCACATGTTTCATTTTCTTTCCAAAGTATAACTTGAATTGATCTAATGTCTATTATTTTGTGTTCTCAGGATGATGTTGAGTCTGACATCATTGATCCATGACTCATTGACTCGCAAGAATGCAAGATAGCCATCAGCTCATTACAATTTGATCTTATTTCTTATGTTGGGATGTTGTAATTTCTTATTTGACTTATTTATGTATCAATAAGTGTGTGATTGTGAAGTTTGAGACTTATTTAGCTATCAAATGATTATTGTACTCTTAGATATGAACTTAATGACATGTTTATGTTAATACCCATCGGGTACCCTTTTACCCTGCGGGTATGGGTAAGGGTAAGGATTTTTACCCGTTACGTTTGGCGGGTAAAGGTACAAAAGAGATAGACGGATATGCCAACAGGCGGGTAAATATTTTACGCTTACCCTACCCTGCCCATTGCCATCCCTAAACGCAATCTAGCATCTTCAGGCTTGGGTTTGTCGTTCAACTTGTTTAGTTCCCAAAATTTTTTCCAGCTACCCACCAAATCAATCTTTGGACACTGATTAGGAGTATTAAATGTGGATTAATGACAAAATCCATTTCATAACCCCTACCTAATTTTTCGAGACGAATCTAACGAGCCTAATTATGTTATGATTAGACAACGTCATGCTACAGTAAACAATCTCTAATGACGAATTAATTAGGCTTAATGGATTCGTCTCGCGATTTCCCTTTCATTCGTGTAATTAGTTTTATAATTAGTTTTTGTTTAGTCCTCCTAATCATTCTTGATAAGAGGGTCCAAAAATTTTTGCCAAAATTTTTGGCCAACTAAACAGGCTTGTGCGCGACGTGTTGGGTAGTACAAAAGGCTGCAGCAGCACAGTGACATGATAGCAGATTAGAAAATGCTATATCTTCGCAAGTCGAGTATATATTCGTCACGGGATTCTTTCGGAGAATATATCCATCATAAAGATAATTCGCCAAATACAAGATTGTCCGCATTTATTTATAAGTATAACATAATACTTCCGCTTCAAATTATTTTTTTCCGAAAGAAGTCCGTTTCAAATTATAAAGTTGTTTTAAATTTTTTTAGATAACCAGGAAGTACCATTATTATTTTTCCACCCGCTGATTTAATAAAAAGTTACAATATAAATAGATAAAATTGGTAGTTGGTCCCACTATTATGGTACTTAACCGCACCAAATTAGTACTACTTTCTGGTACTTCCACTGGTAGATTTTACCAGATGGTCGATTGTCATTAATTTCAAACACTCTAAAAGTTTTCTTAGATAAATAGATTTTGCTATATATATTTGGATGCAATATATGCTAGGTGTATGCCTAGAAAAATTTATGTAGCTAGAAAAGTTGAACAATTTACAGTTCGCAATGGAAAATTAGTATTAATGGACAGTAGTGTAGCTCTAACATGTTTATCAAAACTAATATAGGTCTTATGTAAACACCAAAAGGCACATTCAAGACTAAAGGTACCCCACCAAAAATAAAGAGGGCAGTCCAGGTCTATTTGTAGACGACATATAACTTATATGATAAAGGTGTATTTGGTTACATCCACCACATCATGCACGTATGGATGATTCTAGATGGTGCGGTTAAATCTACTTGCTTGTACTGTATGATTTGCTCCAATTAATTGGGATGTTTTTTTTATCATGGATGAGTTTGTACAATTCAGCCAAAAAGATAATTAATCACTATTATTTTTTAACCATTTCATGCATATGAAATGATACGAACGAATCAAACACACTCTAAATGCCAGGCACAGGCAGATTTGGAAAGTCCATATGCCAGGGAAGTGCAAGTTTTTCGCTTGGCTTGGCTTGCACGGTCGTTGCTGGGACTTCTGACCGCCTACACCGGCACAGACTGATTGACTCTGACTCCTGTGCCCTCTGCGCACAGGACTCCGAGACGCTTGATCACCTCATCGTGGACTGTGTCTTTAGTCGCGAGGTTTGGTTCAGGGCACTCAGGCATTTTCTTCTCCAGGACCTTGCCCCGGACCGTCCCACGAGCTTCGCGGCTTGGTGGTGCTCCGCTAGGAAGCAGGTCGCCAAGGTTCGAAGGAAAGGCTTTGATACCTTTGTCTGGCTGGTCGCTTGGTCGCTATGGAAGGAGCGCAACAAGCGCGTCCACGACAAAAAAACTCTCATCCGGTGGCGCTGGTGCCGGCAATTCTGGAGGAGGCGAGATCGTGGGCGCGTGCGGACTTCTTACCTTTAGCTCGTCTTTTAAGTGTTCGCCCGCTGAGAGTGGTGTAATTCTCTTTCCCGCTGTGTTTTTGTTTTGTTGAGTTCGACCCCTTGTACTCGTTGTGAACACTTTTTTCTCCTCTCTTAATGAAAAACGTGTTTTGCATGTTTTAAAAAACACACTCTAAATGCTCAACTTGAACCAAAGCAAACAACAAGTTCAAGTTCACCCAATTCAATCACCCTTGTGGCCTTTCATCTGATCCACTGCTAATCTATCCTTACACCACCTGATGGCTAAGGAAACAGATTATTAGTCCCCAATTAATAATTAGATCCCTATCGTGTCACCCCTTTAAATCACGTGCCTATTTGCATCAATATTTTTTAAAGCAGTGCAAGATGAAAGTTGAAGATAAAGTTGAAAGAAATAAAATGGAAAGGTAGAACTGCATTTTTTTTTTGTGAAAGAAAGGTAGAATTGCTTTGCTTTATGAATATGTCCATAGTTTCACCAACCACGGCCTTTGGATTTATGTGTTACACCTAGAATTTAATACACTAATTATCACATTCTCGTGACTATTGTTGGCTCTACATGTCACTTGTGATAATTTTTTAATAAAAAAATGAGAGACAAACGGAAAGAAAACCATCCCGCGTTACAAAAATAAGAGAAAAATGGAGGGGCATTTCCATAACTTTTTTTTTTTAAAAGGCATTTCCATAACTTGAAAGTGAACCGATACACAGGAAGGAAAATCAGCTTACTTGTAGAGTTGTACATCTTGAAAATCCATGGATCAACAAGAACACAAAAAGTGCCAAACTTGCAATCTCCCGCTATAGTAATCTCAGACTTTTTTTAAGGGAACAAGAGACCTTTTTAACTCAAAACCGCAGCTCTGGTCGGCGGCCATCCGTTCTCCTTCCACTCGCTTTCCGGCGGGCGACTGGCCTGCGCCTCTGGTTTGTCTCCGTCCCCGTCCGCCTGACCGCTCTTCTTTATAAGCAACCAGCCATCTGGCCTTTACCGTCCCCGATTCGCCACGAAACCGCAGGGAGAGAGAGACAGAGACCCCGCTGTTCCGTGCTGAGAAGCAATCCAGCGCGCACTTTGCGTCGCGGCGAGAAGCTCTGATCGCTTCTTGTTCCTCTTCGCCATGGCTCCCAGCGTCGCCGTGGAGAACCTCAACCCCAAGGTGAGGCGTTTCATCCCCATGTCTGCCTGTTCTTGTTCTGTTCTGTACCTTGGAGGCCCCATTTTGAGCGATTTTTTCGAGGGAAGATTAGATTTTGATTGAGTCGGAGGAGGTCCCGTGGATGTGCTGCGTGGATTGGGTTCTTGCGAGTTTCTGATTCGGTCCGCGGGGGTTGGATTCTCGTTCGGTTTGTGGGTGGAAATTTTACACTTGATTTGGTGGAGTGGTACATGCCGCCGTTCTTCTTTTTGTCTCGTGTTCCGATGATCTGATTTTGAATTGAAAGTTTAAAAATGAAATTTTGTCGGGGATCATCGTAGCAACTGTACGGACACAACCTTTAATCATTTTGATGTTGAGTTCCTTTTGCCCAGAGGCCAGATCACTAGTCGCTATCTCTCAACCCAGAGGTAGATCTCAGAGCGATTTGAGCTGCTGGCGTGACTTTTTTTTATTTTGCGCCACCGAATATTTAATGTCAATCTCAGGATCCCCTTTGACTCAAAAGGGGATATGGCAGTTTATTTGAACTGCCGCCCCACTTCTTTTGCAAAAATGATGGCATGTTGATGCTGACATGCTGTAAGATCATATCATTGTTTTTGTGATATCAGAATTCAGAGGTGCATTCATTAAGTTCTGGTGCTTTACTTGTCTAATGCCTAGCTAATGCACTGATAACTACTGCAGGTCTTAAAATGTGAATATGCAGTGCGTGGGGAGATTGTCATTCATGCTCAGGTATCTTGAGTGACTGTAATGTTCAGAAATGCTTGAAGTCTACTTAGTATTGCATTACTCTGTTCTTGTCCCAAAATAATAAGTAATCACCTCACCACAAAGCCATACAGTTAGATTGGATAATGTTCATATGTAGTGTTTTGTCAGGTTATTGGAGTCGAAGTATTACTTTGTCACCATACAACACACTGCAATGCCTGGATTCATTCATAAATGCGTATTTGTGTGTTACATCTTAATTGATAGGTTCGAATTCTATGTTTTGGTTAAGGAAATGATTAAGCAAATATGGTTAGAACCTTTTGTATTAATAACTTATTACTCTAGTAATTCAGTTTGCAGTTTTCTTTGATAAACTTCATCCTTATTACAGAAGGTTAATCTTTGTCACCATGTTTTATATGATTCCGTGTGAATGCTTTTATGAATCTTGTCAACTGGCAGTTCTGACAATAACAGCCTGCTTGGAAATTGACTTAATACAGTCTCCTTTTCTCTGTTAACAGCGCTTGCAGCAACAGCTACAAAATCAACCAGGGTCTCTTCCTTTCGATGAGGTACCGAACTGTTGATTTTAAAGTTCGGTAATAAGTAGCTTTATCCTTTTTCAACAATTATGTAGGTCACCATTTCTATTTTTACCCTCGCAGATCCTCTACTGCAACATTGGGAATCCTCAATCTCTTGGTCAGCAACCAGTGACATTCTTCAGGGAGGTACGTGTTTAGTTACCTGCAGAATTCATCTTTATTTCGTTGATATTTACATGAAACATTGCAGGTTCTTGCTCTTTGTGATCATCCGTGCTTGTTGGAGAAAGAGGAAACAAAATCACTGTTCAGGTGAATATTGCATATTTCTATTCATTCCCGTTAATAAATTTACAGAAAACTTAAATGGAGAGATAACATTAAACTAAGTGCTGTCCTTCTATTTTCTTCCCAATTTTGGTGTCAAATCACCATATGAAATTCCAAATATATTTTGGAAGTGGATGCAATCTATCTTCTTCCAAAAGCAAAGTCTGCCGACAGAAATAATATGGATTTTTTCTAAAGTAAACTTTGTTTAATATGAAAGAACAAGTTCCTGTGAAATCTGCAAGGTATTTACATTTTTTTTTGTTTCTCTTCAACACTGACAGTATTAAATGTATCTAGGAATACAAAAGTTGTTTAGAACTTCGATGATTAATAATCCAATAATCATGAGAATTATTACATTATTTTGCCTAGTTATGCACAGTTATGTGTACCCTCCCAATTTAAAATTCCAAGGTCCCACTTGAAAAGATGCCCTTTTCTGTTTGTTGTTAGCTTGTTTACCATTGATTTCTCTGCTTAATATTTTCTTAGTCAGAATTTTCTGCGAATAGTTCAAGTGTTTCATTAAAACTTGAAATTCTTATGTGTACTTGATGGCACGCTGCAGTGCTGATGCTATTTCTCGAGCGAAGCAGATTCTGGCTACTATTCCTGGAAGAGCAACAGGTGCTTATAGTCACAGCCAGGTAAGCATCTCTCTGTGAAACATTTACTGGCCACAATGAGAAAGGAATCTTGGCTTCATTTGATTTGTTTATTTTTCCTAGGGTATCAAAGGACTTCGTGATGCAATTGCTGCTGGCATTGCCTCACGTGATGGATTCCCTGCAAATGCAGATGACATTTTCATTACTGACGGAGCAAGTCCTGGGGTGTGCACTTTTAACTTCTACTTTGATTTTCCTGGACATTTCTTAATAAATATGACATAACTTAAGTCTGATCATGACATTCTTCCCTCTTAAGGTGCACATGATGATGCAATTACTGATAAGGAATGAGAAAGATGGCATTCTGTGCCCGATTCCTCAGTACCCCTTGTACTCAGCATCCATTGCTCTTCATGGTGGAGCTCTTGTACGTACTTTGAAATGTTTGACTAAAGAATTTCTGTATACGGCCATATATTTGTATCAGCAACGCCTAAACCGAGGGCATTTTCTTTCAGATCCCCTATTACCTTGATGAAAAAACCGGATGGGGTTTGGAGATCTCTGATCTTAAGAAGCAACTTGAAGATGCTCGGTCAAAAGGCATTGATGTTAGGGCCTTGGTGGTTATCAATCCAGGAAATCCAACTGGGCAGGTTTGTGAAGTCATTTCTCCTCACTTTTAAAGAACATTTCTTTTTGCTTGAATTTCTATTTTCTGTCCACACCAAATTCTTGATAATTGACATAATACTTGTATTTCTTGTATATTTGAAGTTACTGAATATGTTGTGTTGTTTAAGAAAACCTTTGCTTAGGGGGAAAATGTGTTTCAATTGCTCTGCAATGTGAACAAATGTTTCTGTTGTTCATGCTGATGGCGAAAACACAGTTTGTATTGAAGTGATTCATTTATTTTTAGGTTCTTGCTGAGGACAACCAATGTGACATAGTGAAATTCTGCAAAAATGAGGGCCTTGTTCTTCTAGCTGATGAGGTAAGTGGTGACCACAAAATTTTGAGCTGCTTAGTCATATTCTTTGCCACTCCTGTAACATCGATGCCATTTACATTGATAGGTATATCAAGAGAACATCTACGTTGACAACAAGAAATTTAACTCTTTCAAGAAGATAGCTAGATCCTTGGGATATGGCGAGGATGATCTCCCTTTGGTTTCATTTCAGTCTGTTTCTAAAGGTAGGTAGACAATCAGCTGCTTTACCTTTCGTTTGGTCAAGTCACTGGCTTATCCAAAATACTTGGCTTCTACAAATAGGATATTATGGAGAGTGTGGTAAAAGAGGAGGTTACATGGAGATTACTGGCTTCAGTGCTCCTGTAAGAGAGCAGATCTACAAGGTAGCATCAGTGAACTTATGCTCAAATATCACTGGTCAAATCCTTGCCAGCCTCGTCATGAATCCACCAAAGGTCAAACTATATGGCACTCTTTAAATCATGCCCTGATAGGAAATGCCAAACTGTCCAGTTAAAATTCAATGCTTTATTCTGCAGCCTGGGGATGAATCGTATGCTTCCTACAAGGCAGAGAAAGATGGAATCCTTCAATCTTTAGCTCGTCGTGCAAAGGTTCGCCTGGTTGCATTTCTACTACACTTTTGAGTAACTTCTTAAAAATATCTAAGAAAACTGTTCATTTGTTTTGCAGGCATTGGAGGATGCATTCAACAATCTAGAGGGAATTACATGTAACAAGGCTGAAGGAGCAATGTACCTTTTCCCTCAGGTTCATCTGCCACAGAAGGCAATTGAGGCTGCTAAAGCTGCTAAGAAAGCACCTGATGCATTCTATGCTCTCCGTCTCCTTGAATCAACTGGAATTGTTGTGGTCCCTGGATCCGGATTTGGCCAAGTGAGTCAACTGAACTTTTGACATATTGTAATGCACCTCTGTGCTAGCTGCCGATGTTGTTTGGTTGAAACTTATGGAAATTGGCAGTAACAGGACTAGCATTTTCGTCCAATTTTACTTTGCGGGGTTATCTATTGATGTGTAGCTATCAACTTCCATTTCATGTAATACTGATGATCTCCGTCCATTTCTTAAAACTGTGCAGGTTCCTGGAACATGGCATATCAGGTGCACGATCCTGCCGCAGGAAGAAAAGATCCCTGCGGTGATCACCCGCTTCAAGGCGTTCCATGAGGCGTTCATGGCCGAGTACCGTGACTAAGCCATGTTACACTACACCATGTGAATGAAGACGGGACGGGGCTTTCTGTAGAAACGCCTTCGTTTCCCACCCCGTGTAGTGCTAGCACCATCGTGTAGACCGAACAAAATAAAGCAGTCCACCACCCATCCTTCCTGTGTGTTATCTGGTCTCTGAATGGAGGAACAGAGTTTTGATGTGTCAATCGAGGAATTTTTTGATTGAATTTCCGGCGCGGAATGAAATGCCAAGCTTTTTTATTGCCCTAGCCGCTATGGTGGTTGCTGAAGCCACTCGCTCCCCTCAGACAATCCGCACTGGGTACTGCAAAAAAACGCCATTCCCTCCTCCAAGAAGATTTTAGCGTCAAAGGCGCTGCAGCGGTGTCCTGGAGGAGGACCGGGAAAAAGGCGTAGCCTCCTGTTTCCTTCATTCCCAGCGCCAGTTGTCGGGCTTCCTTCATCCTCTCACGCGTGGGCCCCTGCCTCCCTCCCGCGCCCGTCTCCAACCGCTCTGCCCGTCGTGCTTCCTCCGGATCTGAGTCCCGCCACCTCCTGCCGCCGCCGCGAGGACTCCCTGCCGCCGGAGCTCCGGCCGCCCCCAGCCTCCGCGACCGGCGCAGGGAGAGACGCGTCGGGAGAGGAACGGTCGCAGGGGAGGGAGCTGTGTCTGGATCTCCATGGCCGGCGAGGAGGTGGGCCGCCCCTGCCCGCCGCGCCGCCGGCCGCGTGGAAGAAGAGGAGCGTGATACGAACCCAGTAGGGTTTGTGCCCAATCTTTCGATGAGAGGCGAAGATAAGTCGATTGATAACGAGGAGACGCTCTCGGCCCGACTACAGCCTTCCAAAGACTGCACCCTTGCAACCGATACACCTCTTCCGCTGCCGCGATCGTGTGGGTCGCGTCACCGGTCGTTAGGGCACTCGTCCTGCAAGCAATCGAGAACTAGCAAGAACAAGTATTGAACAAGTACTGAAATTACTAGATGGGAATGAAGGTTTCAATCTCAAACTCAATCTCAAACGATGTGGGGTTCCGAAGACTCGAAGACGGACGGCTGGACCAGCACGCGCGCTTACAAGCAAGTAGCAAAGGCTAAACTTGATTTAAACAAAACCCAAGTGTTCTCGACGGCGGCTAAGGAGTATATGAAAGGGGGAGGACGAACACAAGGGAGCAGGGGTCGTGCTCCAACCCTATGACACGTCCCTAATGGACCCAACTTGATACACGGCCCATTGGGCCAAAATACGGTGGCGCAGCACCCTGGACAGAAAGACCTCCGGTCAATAATTTGTAGATTGCGGACACCTCAGGACAGATATGGGCATGAGTCCGGATCCATATGAAAGTTAACTTCAACACGGTTCCAGGAAGTACTTGAACGCTCCAATCCGACTCCGTATGCGACCGTGGCGTCCGTCAGAAATTGGTGCTGTGCTGCAGTCCGAATCCAGCCGACCCGAATCCTTTTCCGAGTCGCTCTTCTCCATGATTCCTAAGCAAACCAATAGTGCACGTGTCTCCACAATCTAAACATGGTGTATATGAACTAAGGAGGGAACTTACTTGATTATTTAGTTGGCGAGCACGAGCACGAGTAATAGGACCAGCGAGAGGAATTGAATCCTGTTGAGGTAGTGATGATGTCGATGTCGGGGATGTATCATTGGCGGGAATGTCCTCATCATCCTCCCCTTCTTGCATTTGAGTCGTCCTCGACTCAAGCTCATCTTCTTCTCCCAAATATGGCTTCAAATCTGCAATGTTAAATGTGGGACTAACCCCAAAATCTGCAGGTAGATCGAGTTTGTATGCATTGTCATTAATCCTTTCTACCACTTTAAACGGTCCATCAGCCCTAGGCAATAATTTAGATTTACGCAATTCAGGAAACCTCTCCTTCCTCAAATGTAACCATACTAAGTCTCCAGGTTCAAATTTTAATTCCTTTCTACCTTTATCACCAGTAAGCTTGTACTTAGCATTCATGCGCTCTATGTTCGTTTTTGTTGTTTCATGCAGCTTTAACATCAATTCAGCACGTTTAGTAGCATCAAAATTTAGGTTTTCAGAGGCTGGCAAAGGCATTAAATCAATAGGAGCACGAGGCAAGAAACCATATACAATCTGGAATGGGCACATCTTTGTAGTAGAATGCAACGAACGATTGTAAGCAAATTCAATATGAGGTAAGCATTCTTCCCACATCTTAATATTGTTCTTTAACACAGCCCTTAACATAGTAGACAAGATTCTATTCACAACTTCAGTTTGACCATCAGTTTGGGGATGACATGTAGTAGAGAACAAAAGCTTAGTACCCAACTTAGCCCACAAAGTTTTCCAGAAATAACTAAGAAAACTTAGCATCACGATCAGAAACAATGGTATTGGGCACGCCATGCAAGCGAACAACTTCTCTAAAGAACAAATCAGCAATATTTGAAGCATCATCAGTTTTATGACATGGTATGAAGTGTGCCATCTTAGAAAATCTATCAACAACCACAAACACACTATCACGACCCTTCCTAGTCCTTGGCAAACCCAACACAAAATCCATAGAAATATCTTCCCAAGGAGCACTAGGAACAGGAAGAGGTAAATATAAACCGTGTGGATTTAAACGTGACTTAGCCTTTTGACATGTCGCACATCGAGCAACAAACCTCTCCACATCTTTCCTCATCTGGGGCCAAAAGAAATGGCCAGCAAGAATGTCCATCGTCTTTTTGGCTCCAAAATGCCCCATCAAACCACCTCCATGCGCTTCCTGCAACAACAACAAACGAACGGAGCTAGCTGGAATGCATAGCTTGTTAGCTCTAAACACAAACCCATCACTAATGATGAATTTGTTCCATCCTTTTCCATCTTTGCAATGCAGCAATACATCTTTAAAATCAGCATCGTTAATATAATGTTATTTAATTGTTGCTAGGCCAAAGATCTTGTAATCAAGTTGATTCAGCAAAGCATATCTCCTAGACAAAGCATCAGCGATGATATTCTCTTTCCCTTTCTTGTGCTTAATAACATAAGGAAAAGATTCAATAAATTCAACCCACTTAGCATGCCTACGGTTCAGTTTTCCTTGACTACGAATATGTTTCAAAAATTCATGATCAGAATGAATAACAAACTCTTTGGCCACAAATAATGCTGCCATGTTTCCAAACATCGAACAAGAGCATACAATTCTTTATCATAAGTGGAATAATTCAGAACTGGACCGCTCAATTTTTCACTAAAATACGCAACCGGTTTTCTTTCTTGCAACAAAACACCACCCAATCCAATTCCACTAGCATCACATTCAAGCTCAAAAGTCTTACTAAAATCAGGAAGTTGGAGGAGAGGTGCATGTGTCAACTTATCTTTCAAAATGTTGAAGGCGTTCTCTTGTTTTCTTCCCCAACTAAAAGGCACTCCCTTCTTTGTAAGCTCATTCATTAGTGCAGCAATGGTGCTGAAATCCTTCACAAACCTGCGATAGAATCCAGCAAGTCCTAGGAAACTCCGTACATGTGTGAGACTCGTTGGTACAGGCCACCCTTTTATAGCTTCTACCTTGGCTTGATCAACCTCAATTCCCTGTGGAGTCATAACATAGCCAAGAAACGACACTCGATCGGTGCAAAAGGTGCACTTCTCAAGGTTACCAAACAAACGTGCATCTCGTAAAGTATTGAAAACAGCACGCAAATGATCAAGATGTTCATCCATAGATTTGCTGTAGATCAATATATCATCAAAGTAGACTACAACAAATTTCCCAATAAAAGCACGCAAAACCTCGTTCATTAATCTCATGAAAGTGCTAGGTGCATTAGTTAACCCAAAAGGCATGACTAACCACTCATATAAACCGAACTTAGTCTTGAAAGTAGTTTTCCATTCATCTCCCAATTTCATACGAATCTGGTGATACCCACTACGCAAATCAACCTTAGAGAACACAATAGCACCACTCAATTCATCAAGCATATCATCTAAACGTGGAATAGGATGTCGATAGCGAATAGTGATATTATTAATAGCTCGACAATCAACACACATACGCCATGTTCCATCTTTCTTAGGCACCAAAATAACTGGAACAACACAAGGACTAAGAGACTCACGCACATAACCTTTGTCGAGTAGTTCTTGCACTTGTCGCTAAATTTCTTTTGTCTCCTCCGGATTTGTCCTGTATGGTGCACGGTTGGGCAAGGAAGCCCCTGGAATAAGATCAATTTGGTGCTCAATCCCTCGTATAGGTGGCAGCCCCGCTGGTATCTCACTTGGAAAAACATCAGAGTACTCCTGCAAAACGTTAGCAACAGCAGGAGGTAAAGAATGTTGCATATCTTGAAGTGAAATCAAAGCATCCTTGCATACCAAAGCATAGGCAACAGAAGTGGAAGCAATTAATTCATTAATATCAGATTTAGTAGCAAGCAAACAATGACTTTTCAATTGTATCCCATCGTTATTATTACCAACAGATTTCAGATTTTTATTGTTCTCAATTTTAGCTTTTGCAGCTTTAGCAATATCATCACGCACAATAGCCTCAGGAGACATAGGAAGCAACGAAATTTTCTTATCATTGTGCATGAGAGAATACTGATTTGATCTACCATGATGCAAACAATCTGTATCAAACTGCCAAGGTCTACCTAGTAGAATATGACAAGATTCCATAGGCACATCACACTCAACAAGATCATGGTATGAACCAATAGAAAAACTAATTCGTACCAGCCTTGTTACCTTTACCTTACCACTGTTGTTCAGCCATCGAATGTAATATGGATGTGGGTGTGGTGTGGTTGAAAGTGCAAGTTTCTCCACCATGTCGCTGCTAGCCAAGTTATTACAACTTCCCCCATCAATGATCAAGCGACAAGAACGTTCTTTAATGACACACTTTGTTTGGAACAATGTGTGCCACTGATTTTGCTCCCCCTTCTCCATTTGTGCACTAAGCACACGCTGCACAATAAGACTCTCATAATGGTCAGCATCGTCTGGACCAATCTGTTCGTCAGGTGGCTCTTCTCTACCTGCATCGTCAGCCGCAAGCAAAACAAGTGTATCGTCATCAAAATCACTAGCTGAAGAATACCCACCATCTTCCTTTACCACCAAAACACATTTGCTAGGACAGTCATGTTGTACGTGTCCATAACCCTTGCATCGATGGCACTGAACATCCCTTGTTCTACCTGTGGAGGCAACTGACGATGCACTAGTGGCTGGTTTCTGGGCAGATTTGGTTGCTGAATTTGTAGTCACACAACGTGGTTTGTCGGAGGAGGATGGTGGTGGTGCTGATCGGTTTGGTGTGGTCATGGAAGTAGATGAACGCTGCTGCCATGATGTGGATCGCCCTGCAAAAATGTTAGACTTGGCACCACGTCGTCCCTGCACTTCCCGTTCAGCTTTACAAGCAAGATGGAAACATTTCGTTACAATATTATAATCTTTATAAGCAAGGATGTCCTGAATTTCTCTATTTAGTCCACCGCAAACTTGCTTAGTCTCGACGTAAGCCTTACGATCCCGACGCGTATCCTCCGCTTCGAAGATTCCGGACTGCGTCGTCGCACACCGGTCAGACCGGTGCTCCTCACCGGTCAGACCGGTACCCACCGGTCAGACCGGTCAGACCCACCGGTCAGACCGGTCTGGAGCTCCGTCTTCGGTTCTTCGGTCTTGGCTTTGTGGATCAACCAAGGAACCCAGTGGTTTTCTGGTGAACCACCGGAAACCCTGCGAACTCGGTGTAGCCTCCGCCAATCACCACTCATGACTCGGCTCCCACGTAGTCCCGGCTCGACCTTGGTTTTGAGGCTCAACCAAGAAACCGTCCATGACTTCATCTTGCCGTTCTTGCCACCATGCGGCCCGCACTTGACCCCGCTGGCCACCGGGTCCCTCGAACCAAGCCTACTTGTCTTCTCCACACCTGGAGGCCTCACCGGCAACGACCTTTCGCGCTTGTTCTTCACCTGCACCTGCACCAGTCAAGCCGCAACCTGCACCTGCAATACTTAGCCAAGAATCAGTCCACACCACGTTGTCAATTACTCATCACACCAGGAAGCGACCATCCACCGGTCCTCGAACCACACCTGGCTCTCAACTGTGCTAGAGACGCGAGCCTGGACACAAACGAAGTCACAGCGCACCACTGGAAATATGAACAGCTCACTTTAAACACAAAGATCAGCCCCTTTTCTCTTTTTCTTTTTTTTTCTTTTTCTTTTTTTTTCTTTTTTTTTCAGGGGATCCTCAAAACTGAATATATGAACAAAGGGACTCCTAAAGAGCCAATTACCACACAAGCTTTTCCAGAAAAACACAGGGGTATTCCGGTAAAAAAAAGATACTCTCTCTCTCTCTCTAGAGTAAGCCGAAATTCAAATATGGTATAAACGAGGAGAGGACAACTAGAGATAGATATGATCCACTGCTATCTTTCGTGATGATGACAAAATATATGAACAAGTGATCCGCAACAATATATGGCAACACAAAGCAGCCACCAAACCGAGTACAACTCAAACTTCAACACGAAGTGGCTTCGGTCTTCACCTTTCCGCTAACGAGCGTGGGGTTTATAGATTGATTCCTGTTCGGACTTGATCACACAGAGTACTTAGCACAGCCAACACAGGATCAAAATGGTAGCGCACAACTGTGACAGAAACGTGACAAGAACTCGAAATTCTAAAAGACTAAAACTAAGACCAGCAACTCGACACAAACCAGTGCAACCGAAAACTCAACAAGCCCTACCCTAGCAGTGCTAGTATGGCTGAAATGTGTTATGGGATTGCGGAAACAAAACTGATCTACTATTTTTTTTGGCTTTTTATGGACTATAGGAAGAGAAATTTTTTTTTGGAAAGTATGTGGAAAGTCTCTCACCGAAAACCTTGCTCTGATTACCAACTGATACGAACCCAGTAGGGTTTGTGCCCAATCTTTCGATGAGAGGCGAAGATAAGTCGATTGATAACGAGGAGACGCTCTCGGCCCGACTACAGCCTTCCAAAGACTGCACCCTTGCAACCGATACACCTCCTCCGCTGCCGCGATCGTGTGGGTCGCGTCATCGGCCGCTAGGGCACTAGTCCTGCAAGCAATCGAGAACTAGCAAGAACAAGTAATGAACAAGTACTGAAATTACTAGATGGGAATGAAGGTTTCAATCTCAAACTCAATCTCAAACGATGTGGGGTTCCGAAGACTCGAAGACGGGCGGCTGGACCAGCATGCGCGCTTACAAGCAAGTAGCAAAGGCTAAACTTGATCTAAACAAAACCCAAGTGTTCTCGACGGCGGCTAAGGAGTATATGAAAGGGGGAGGACGAACACAAGGGAGCAGGGGTCGTGCTCCAACCCGAGGACGCGTCCCTAATGGACCCAACTTGATACACGGCCCATTGGGCCAAAATACGGTGGCGCAGCACCCTGGACAGAAAGACCTCCGGTCAATAATTTATAGATTGCGGACACCTCAGGACAGATATGTGCATGAGTCCGGATCCATATGAAAGTTAACTTCAACACGGTTCCAGGAAGTACTTGAACGCTCCAATCCGACTCCGTATGCGACCGTGGTATCCGTCAGAAGTTGGTGCTGTGCTGCAGTCCGAATCCAGTCGACCCGAATCCTTTTCCGAGTCGCTCTTCTCCATGATTCCTAAGCAAACCAATAGTGTACGTGTCTCCACAATCTAAACATGGTGTATATGAACTAAGGAGGGAACTTACTTGATTATTTAGTTGGCGAGCACGAGCACGAGTAATAGGACCAGCGAGAGGAATTGAATCCTGTTGAGGTAGTGATGATGTCGATGTCGGGGATGTATCATTGGCGGGAATGTCCTCATCAGAGCGCCGTCCGCCCGCGAGGAAGAAGAGGAGCGTCGTACTGCTCCCCGCGCCGCTGCCACCGCGAGGGAGCTTGTCGCCGTCGCGGGGGGCTCCGTCGATCTACTCCTCCTGCGCGGCCGGGCCCTCGAGACCGCCGCCGGAGAGAAACAGAGCAGGGAAGGACCTCGAGGCGGAGGGGCGCAGGGGCGCCGCCGCCGCGCGGAGGAGGGAGGAGCCAGCCGGGCAGAGCTCGCCGCTGCCACTGAATCGACAGCGAGGAAGATGAGCTCTGGCGTCCGCCTCCTGCTCCGGGACGCGTTGCCGCCTCTGCTCCGGGACGCACCGCCTCTGCTCCGGGACGTGCCGCCTCTGCTACGGCCGTCGTCGCCGGAGTCTTGTACGGGACGCAGCGCCGGATCCCGAGCCGCGGCGAGAGAGGCGGCGTGTCGCCGCGAGCCGGCGAGTCGCCGCGAGCCGGCGAGGGAGGGGTGGCGGCGGACGACGCTCGAGTGCGGTAGGGAGGGCCGGTGCTCGCCGGAGAGGGACACGGCGGAGCTCCAGCTGGAGGAACCCGCCGTCGCTGTCCCGCGAGGGAAGAGGAGATGGGTGAGGCCCGGCAGGGAAGGGGAGCGGAGTGGCCGGGCGGAGAAAATGAGGAGGGAGGAAAGAGATAGGGAGATGGGTAAATAAAATATGAGATGGTTGGGATGGAGGAGAGAAAATGAAGGAAGATGAATGCGGGAGAAGTGAATATGAAGGAGAGAATCTTGATGACGAGGATGACATATTTTGTTTTGAAGGAGAAAATGAAGGATGACGAGTGTGGATGGTCTCATGAAATTTTCCTTTCGCTTTTTGGGAAGAGGATGTGATTCGGAAGCTGTTTGTAATGCGAGAGGAATTGTGGCACGGTTTGGTGTGGGTAATTCTAAATTCCCACGCCTAGAACGAGCACCGTTGCTTTGGATGCGGGAGATAGAAAGGTCAGGCCTTCTAGGCCACCGTGGCGACAATTATTTGGACGCTTCTCACCTGCCGCACTGATCATCATCAAACTAAACTGACCGCGCCGTCCGTGCCGTCGTGCCCACTGGACCTTTTGTCCTCTTGTTCCATTCGTCCCCGGCGCCGGCGCCGGCAGAGGAAGGCACAGCAAGATGGCTCCTTTCGCCCTCACCGTCGACTCCCTCAACCCAAAGGTTGGTTGGTGTGCCCACCGCCACCCTTGTTTTGGCCGCAAATCAAATGCCGCTCCCGGCAGCTCGTCAGTTTCCATTGTTCCGCAGGGCCAAGATCAATGCTCGGCTGATCCGCGCGCCCTCCTTGATTTTCGCAGGTGCTGGCGCTCGCGGATCACCTCGGCAGCGACGCCATTGCCCGCCGCGCGCAGGTATGCCGCACATCGATCCAGATGCATGCCACTGTATATTTTTCCTTCCAGCTAGCGTCACTATCAGCATGTGTCAGGTGTTTTCCAGATCAAGTCTCCCATAAAAGTGGGGCTTCCTGGTTCCAGCAACCATATATATGGCCACGTGAATGATACAACACCACGCCACAGCAAGGCTTAAAATCAGGCTGGGTTTTATAATTCCCTGACCATAAAACCTGGGGTTTAAGAGATCGACTTAACATGAGAAACCTATTTATTCTCAGATGAAGATTATGCGTTCTTTCTTTCTTTGTTTTTTTTTTGTTTGGTGAATTTCTTTGTTCATATCTAATTCTTCACACAGATTTTTGTTTCTAGAGACAAAGAGGGACAAAAGGAAATGTAAAACTAGTAGGGTGATGATTAACTAAGATTTTTGTAAACTTTGCAAATTAACAGATATTGTCTTCCTTCTTGGTTTTCCAGGGCATCCAGAAAGAGATAGAAACGAAACCTGGGTCACACCCGTTCGACGAGGTATGCTATCATAATCTCATTCTCATTTCATCTGCTACTCCGCTAGGCATTCTGTGGCTTTCAAAACTTTTCATGCCCATTACACCCTACTTAGTGCTTCTCCATTTTACCACGGTTAACAAACTTTCTGTGTCTTCCGGCAGATAACCTATTGCAACCTTAGCAATCCACAGTCCATGGGGCAGCAACCAAACAAGTTTTTCCGAGAGGTGGCCAATGGTTCCTAAGAGGATTTGTACTAGTTATTCCTCACGTCCTCTTCCTTTAATGGACCTTTTCTTTTCTCCAGGTTCTTGCCTTGTGTGATTATCCCCATCTTCTAGAACAGAGTGAAACTAATTCCTTATTCAGGTAAAGATGAACACAGCTAAGTGTACATATCATTATCATTGTAATACTTATGATGCACCAGCAGTTGTATGGAATTCCATGGGATTGCTATCTTATTCCTGATGTTGCATGCAGCTCTGGTGCCATAGCAAGGGCACGGAAGATTCTAGACTTCTTTCCTTGGAGAGCAACACGAGGGTATAGTCACTGTCAGGCAAGATCACCATGATTCTAAAACGTCTTCAGACAAATGCAGAAATGACCTTCTATTTTCCTTTAATTTTCCAGAATGCAAATGAGATTTTCTTAACAAGCTGATCTATTTTGACTCAACAGGGTACTGAAGGATTGCGCGATGTAATAGCTGCTGGAATAACATCTCGAGATGGTTTCCCTTGCAATGCAGCAGACATTTTCCTGACAGATGGAGCAACTCCACCGGTACCTTTTCATTTCATCATGCAGAGTGCACAGCACACTGAGTGATAATTGGGGAACATTTTTTCCCTGCTAGCGCTGTTGGACACCCAGACATAATATTTGCACTTAATGATTCACAAAGCATGTGGCTTTGTGGAACAAAATAAGTAGTGCCAAGAAGCTTAAAGCCTAGATACTCTATTGAGAAAAGAAAGATATGGCTGTCCTACAGGGAAAAGAATGATCTTGCATAAAAATGAGAATGGTTTGGCTTAATAACATAAAAGCAAATTAAACTTGACCATTTGCTGTGGTTAATCTTCTTTTTCATTTTACAGCTTTGTGCTTTGCACTAATACAAAACTGGTAAAAAATAATCACCACGTAATGAAGGCCATTGTGCAGGATATAAGGACTTGAAGTAGCCTAACAATATGCATGATACAAATGCTTAAACTATTTCATATCTTGCGGTGAACTTCTTGTCTTCTTCACAATAAAAACCATTTTCTTATGCTCATTTTCCAACAGGTTCACATGATGATGCACATACTGATACGGGATGAAAAAGATGGTATCCTTTGCCCAATTCCATCACATTCTTTGTACACAAGCTCTATGGTTCTCCAGGGCGCGACTCTTGTATGTACTTATTTTACCAGAAAGAAAAAACCCACAGCAGTTACATTTACTATGATTTACCAATTTGTTGCAAGCAAAACATATCTGCTTTCTCAGGTACCATATTACCTTGACGAATCTAGAGGTTGGGGAGTGAGGATGTCAGATTTGAAGAAGCAGCTAGATGGTGCCTGATCAAAGGGTGTAAATGTGAGGGGACTTGTGGTGGTAAATCCAGGCAACCCTACTGGACATGTATGGTTGATTTACTGATAGCTGAAACTTGATTTTAATTTCTAAGAGTCCAGATGTGATTATATTTATGATAGGTTCTTGAGGAGGGAAATCAGCGTGAAATTGTTGAATTCTGCACGAAGGAAGACCTTGTTCTTCTGGCAGATGAGGTAAGGCTGTTCTACTTATCTTTCTAATTGTAACTTAAATAAAATTTTTCGTTATTTGCAAATACATCCCAATGTCTTTCTGAACCTTAGTTTGTTAGGTTTACCAAGAAAACATTTACACAGCTGATAAGAAATTTAAATCTTTCAAGAAGGTAGCACGGTCCATGGGTTTCAGCGAAGGAGACATATCTTTATTATCATTTCATTCAGCTTCTAATGGTATATGGCATTGGTTACTTGATTTTTTTTCTTGAAAGACGTAGGAGAACTGCACTTCATTATATTAAGAAGAAAAGAAATGGGAATAATATCCCACACAGCACAAAAAACACAACACAACACACACACACAGCCCCACTCCTACACACACAACACCTAATATAAGCTACTTGCTTTCTGATGGTATATGGCATTGGTTACTCGATTACTTGCTTTCTTACACACTCCTGTTCTACTTATGCTACTTTCTTCTACTTATTACTTGACCTTATTAGCAACTTTCTGTTTAAGAAAGTTTGAGCCAAAAAATTGCAGTGTTAAATGAACCTAATTTCAGTTAGTGGTGTCATTTAAATATTAGTCTTTGATGTCAGGGTATTATGGTGAATGCGGGAGAAGGGGAGGTTATATGGAAGTCACTGGCTTTAATTCTGAAGTAAAGAAACAAGTGTACAAAGTTGCATCCCTAAGTTCATGCTCCAATATCTCTGGTCAGATCCTGATGAGCCTAGTCATGAACCCACCAATGGTCAGTAAAAGCATCTCCTTTCGTTGGTCCGAATAAAATGATCCCGCGTACCATATTTTGTTTGTACATTTATATATCATAACAAGCCATCGTTTTCAGGTTGAGGATGATTCATACCCCTCTTATCAGGCAGAAAGAAATGGAATACTATCAACTTTTTCTCGGTGTGCGGAGGTTGTTTTAGTGTATTTTCAGTTCAGTAGACTCACTTCTGACTTTACCATAGAACATCAACTAAAGAGCAATAACAACATATGCATATTGTGTTTCGCCACTGATGTTTAGTCCATGGTCTGCGCATTGAACCGCATGGAAGGAGTGACTTGCTGCAAAGCTGAAGGAGCAATGTTTGTGTTCCCTTCAGTGCATCTGCCAAAAAAGGCAAGAGCAGCTGCTGGGGAACAGAGCACAGAACCAGATGTATTCTATGCCCTCCATCTTCTTGAAAACACTGGGATTGTTGTTGTGCCAGGTTCCGTTTTTGGACAAGTAAGTAAAAGGTGTTCGTGTTTATATGTTTATTTTATAAAAAGATCATAACATTTGTAATATCAAGAAGCAAAGGCACAGGCATATTTTGTTTCAGAAAATATATATCATGAAACAAAGGCCACAAAACAGAATTTCCATCTCTTTTGTTTTCATGTTCTAATATTTTGTTCCTCTCTATTATATGATGAAGGTACCTGGTACATGGCATTTCAGATGCACAATCCTGCCAAAAGAAGAGAAGATACCACTGTTCATCTCCCGCTTTATGGCATTTCATGAAGCGTTCATGGAAAAATTTCGCGACTAACAGTTGGCAGCACTTATTCCTATTTGTAGCTCAGATCAACTTAATATTTGGGCAAAAATCTGGATTTACGTAATAAGCTCGTGATTCCTGTCTGAAACTAACTCAGTTTTTCATACTCGTTGCCCATCCTCTTTTCTACTCCCTCGGTCCCTCCGTCCCAAAATATAGCTACATTTAGACTTTTTCAAAGTCAAAATTTTCAACTTTGACCAACAATAACTCTTAAAATAATTTATTTTATATAGAAAAGATTACATATTTTGATAGATGGTTTCATGATAAATCTAAAAATATTATTTTATGTTACTAATCTTTATGATTATTTAGCTATTTGCAGTCAAAGTTGAAAAATTTTGACTTTGAAAAAAATCTAAACATAGCTATATTTTGGGACAGAAGGAGTAGTAAAAGACCTCATGACTTTTTGTCAAACATGTTTACAGTTCAAATTTCAAACATTTAAACCAATGCATATAATCTGAAAAACAAAGAATCAATAGAAAATTTTCACGTATACTCCTTCCATAGCAAAGGATGATGCTTTGGCATTCAAAATTTGTCCCAAAATAATGATGTTCTAGGATTTAAATCCTATGCCTGCATAATTTGGGGTGTTGATCTCATGCATGCAAGATAAAATGAAAATATATTTTCTCTATTTTCTATATGCAAACTGAACTAAGGGTACATGTGTCTTTTGTCATGTGGGGCCGTCACCACTACAGCCGCAGGCCCAGAGCCTAGGCCGGCGACGGCCAGCCACAGCCGCCCCAAAGTGGCTAGGAGATTTTAGTTAAGATTTTCAGGAATTAGTTCAGATTAGAGTTGGATTTGGTTAAGAATAGAGATTGGTTAGAGATTGGTTTTCCCTTTGCTTGGATTAGGGGCTAAGTGCCTTATATATAAACATTTGTAATCAGGAGATTGGGTTAAGGAAGATTAATCTAATCTACATATTGTTCCCCTGTTTCTCTCTAGTCTCCCCCCTGCTAGCCCTTGCGCGCGGAAGCTCCAATCCGACGCCCTTGACAACCTGGTATCACGATCCAGGCGTTCCGCATCCGTTCTCCCCACCAGCCACTCCACGCCGCCGACGCCGCCCACCGCTTCCATGACCGAACCCACCATGTCCGAGCTCGCCACCCTGCTCCACAACCTGACCACCAAGCTTGATGGCATCCAGACGCAAGTCACCGGCATCCAGGCCAAGGTAGATGGCATCCAGACCAAGGTCGACGGCCTCCCACAGAGCAGCCAATCCAACGCGTCCTCTGCTTCCGGCGAACATCACAACAACCGGCCGCTGCGGTTCTAGAAGTTGGATTTTCCCAAATTCGACAGGAAATCCGATCCACTCATCTTCATCAACCGGTGTGAATCCTACTTCCACCAACAGCGCATCGCCGAAGAGGAGAAGGTCTGGATGGCCTCCTACAATCTCCTCGACGCCGCGCAGCTCTGGTTCGTCCAGGTGCAACGTGATGAGGGCTCGCCGCCGTGGGGGCGCTTCTGCGAGTTGCTTCACCTCCGCTTCGGGCCGCCTCTCCGCTCCAACCCGCTCGGCGACCTGGCTGCCTGCAAGCGCACGGGCTCTGTCCTCGATTTCCAGGAGCGCTTCGAGGCACGACTCCCGCGCGCCGGCCATCTGTTGGAAGCCCAGAAGGTGTAGCTGTTCACCGCCGGACTCCAGCCGCCGCTCAGCCTCGACGTCGAGATTCATAATCCACAATCCCTCGCCGTCGCCATGAATCTCGCCCGCAAGCTGGAGCTCCGTGACCAGTGCGCCGCGCCGGCCCCTGCATCTTCCTCGTCGCACCGGGGCTCCCAGAAGGGACTCTTGCCGGCACCTCCACATCGTTTGGCCCTGCCCGCCCCTCAGTCGTCCGCGACACCATCGGGACTTGCACTACCAACAGCTCTGGCCGCCATCGAGGGGCACCCCATCAAGCGGCTGTCGCAGGCAGAGATGAAGGAGCGTCGTCGCCTCGGCCTCTGTTTTAATTGCAATGAGAAGTTCCGGCGCGGCCACAATCGCATCTGCCAGCGTCTCTTCCTCATTGACTTCGCCAAGCTTGATGACGATGATGACGCGGCGGACCTGGCCGACGGCTCAGCAGAAGACCCCCGGATTTCGGTGCTTGCCATCTCCGGCGTGCGCACCAGGGAGACCATGCAGCTGGAGATCACCATTGGCGGCGCGCGGTTCCTCGCCCTCCTCAACTCGGGGTCCACTCACAATTTCATCACCGAGGAGGCCGCCACCCGCACCAACCTCCTCCTTCAGCCGCAGCGGGGTATGCGGGTCACGGTCGCCAACGACGATCGTGTGGATTGTCCGGGAGTATACCGCACCACGTCGTTCGCCATCGAGGGTGAGAGACATGGGTACCCATGGGTCCCCACCGGCCAGGGTCCCAGGGGCCCCTGACAAGTGGACCCGACCTGCCAGATGACCTGCCGACCTTACAAGTGGGCCCAGCGACCTGATCAGGATCCCGGAAGACCCGCGAAGCCTTGGCGTGCAAGTCAAGACATAGCGACCTGGCGTGCCGCTGCCTGTAGACTCCGCGTATCGCGGGATACTCCTTGTAATCCGGGAGATAAGCCTCCCACAGTTGTAACCGACCCCGACACGGGTCAACCGACCTGTGCATGCAAACCCTAGCCCGTCCTCCCCATATAAGGCGGCATAGGGCTCCATGCATAGGGACAACTCATCCTCGCATAATCCACCATCATACTGGACGTAGGGTTTTACTCTCTGGAGGCCTGAACCACTCTAAAACCCCTTGTCTCCTTGTTCTTCGCCGCCATACTCGCCTAGTTCCGTGTGCATCCCGTGCATAACCACCTACGCTCTTAGGTCCCGATCCTCCATTAGCCTGCAAACCTCTAGGGTAACCCCCTAGCGGATCTGTCCAGGTCTCACCCCCTGACAGTTGGCGCGCCAGGTAGGGGAGATCGGGAAATCGTTGTGCAGCATTGTGGCCCAATCCGGCGTCGTCTTCCCGGTGACCATGGCAGACTTCCTCGCCGACCCCGTGGAGATCTGCTTTGGATCTTTCACGGCAACCTCACCTGCTCCGGCAGCTTCGACTCCTCCAGCGACCCCCGAGAAGGTCGTCACGGCGTCCGCCGCCATCTCTGTTCCCGATCTAGTATCGGAGACCCACCTACCCAAACCCTGTGACCTCGTCCAGGGGATGGAAAACGTCATCGGCTCGATGAGGGAAACCTTGGAGATCTGCGAACGAGCTCAACGCTCGGCGCAGACAGCACTACGCTACGACGCGTTCCCCTTCGGCCTGAAGTCTGCGCCCGGCCTTCGCCTGAGCCAACTTTCCACGCCACCTCAGATCCAATCTGGGCGGCGACCTTCACGCGACCCAAGGCCTGCGCCTCGCACTCGGCGCGACCCCCTTGATGTGCCCTGCACCTACCACAAGGGTGCAAAGCACACCCTCCGCGGGTGCCGCCTGCGGAAGAAGATCGACAACGAGCTCCCTCACCGAGCTAAGCGACCTACCTAGTCTCCGGACTGCGGCAAGTTCCAGAAGGTCCGGGTTCGTATCTCCCCGAACGACCCGGAAGTCATCTTCCGTCAGGTGATGGTGATCTCAGAGAACGAGCCACCACACGTGGGTGCGACCGACTCCCAGGAGGCGGCCCGTATCCAAGCAAATGCCCGCCGCGCTGAGCAATGTGCGGAAGAGCAGCGGCGTGCCTTGCCCTGCGCTCGAGATCTACGCCTGGAGTTCGAGGAAGCTGGGATCGCGACCTTCAACAGCCCCCAGGCCAACCTGGGCGCGGCCATTACCCGGCTCCAGCAAGTCCAGTCGCCTGAAGCTGAGCAGGCCCTCGCGTACCTCCGGGTTGCCAACGCTCTGGTGGAAGAGAAGAGCGCGGCCTCCAAGTCCGCCGCGTCATCCTCAACCCGCCACTCGCGCAGTCGATCTCATCGACCTGCGCGTAGCCATCTCTCCCACGTCCAGGAGGAGGTCGCTCAGCACAACCCTGAGCAACCCGCCCAGTAGCCCGCTGCTGCCCGGGACCTTCGCGTCAACCTCGACGCCAACAGGCGTGCTCGCGATGCCCGCACCATCGTCGACCAACGCCACCGGGAGCGCGAGCTCCGCCGCCGCCTGGACTATGATCGCGAGTACGGCGCGCCCGGTGGCGTTCACCGCATCATGGAGCGCGAGCTCCGTGATCAACACGAGATCGAGAACCGGCGGCGTGCCAAGTACGACGCCGACCACGGCGACCCCGCCGTCGTCCAGTACGACCGGGACCGACAGCCACGTTCCCAGGTTGTCGTCCCGGAGCGCAGCGTCCACTCCACGCCACGAGATGCCGCCCCGACAAGAGGCACCAGCGACGACCTTGCGCTCAATGCCTTTCCAGCGCTGGATACCCGCTTCAAGAAGGTGGAGTACCCTGACAACTTCAAGCCCAACATCAAGCCGTATGATGGGCGCTTCGACCCCAACATTTGGCTCTCGACCTACTACGTCGCCGTCAAGGCGGCCGGTGGTAGCTTTGACCACATGACGGCCTACTTCCCACTGGTGATGGGCAAGGCCCCTTCGCTTTGGCTCAACAATCTTGCGCCTGGCAGCATCAAGACCTGGGCCGATCTGTCCCAGGCCTTCACATCGAACTTCCAGGTGACCTACGATCGCCCTGGGAACGCGTTTAGCTTGGGGTGGGTCGTGCAGAAGCCCAAGGAGCGACTCCGCGACTACAACACCCGGTTCTTCGAGAACCGGAACGAGTGCATTGGCGTCAGGGACGACCAGATCGTCGACAGCTACAAGAAGGGCATCAAAGACCGCAAGGTCTTCGAGAAAATCCATGAGGCTGGCCCGACCAACGTCAAGGAGCTCATGGTCATCGTCAACAAGCTGATGGACACAGAAGACGCGCTCCAGAATCAGTTCGATGCTGATAACGTTGGTGCATCTGGCACTGCAGCGGACAAACTTCGCAAGCGACCTTCCGAGGTCCTAGCGGCCGAAGGGCGACGAGGCTCATCCTTCAACCAAGCGGAGTTCGACCTGGCGCTCGACAGCATCTGCGGGTTCCATGAGGGGGCCACCCACACTCTCCGCGAGTGCTCCCAGTTCAAAAGGGCCTTCAGCACCTCCGCGGACCCCAAGCGACCCAGGAACGACAGCGGGTGACGCGACAACCGCCCCTACAACAATAACTACCGCCGTGACGACCGGCGGGATCGTTGTGACGACCAGCGGTATGACGATCGCCGCGAGCCACCTCGCAGCGACCCACCTCGCAATGACCCTGCCCCAGCGGCCCCCCGCGACGAGACGAACTGCCCCTCCACCAGCATCGGGCAATCCCAATGGGCCTTTCCAGGCCGCAACCCGTGCGATCAACATGATCGTCGGCGGAATCAAGTCCAGCGCCAGCAGGAGGCGATACCAGAAGGACAAGCGCGACGTTCACCTCGTCCACACTCAGCCAATCGTGCCCCTACGTTGGTCTGAGCAACCGATCACGTTTTCCAGGGCTGATCACTAGGTCCACATCCCGGACCCCAGGTCTTATCTGCTCGTTGTCGAGCCCATAGTGGATGGAGCCCTGCTCTCCCAAACCTTGGTCAACAGAGGCAGCGGACTCAACATCATCTTCGTTGAGACCCTCAAGAAGATGGGCTTCGACTTCGACAAGATGACGGAGTGCGACGATCCCTTCTACGGCATCGTCCCTGGGAAGGCGGCCTACCCTCTGGGTCGGGTCTCCCTCCCTGTTACCTTCGGCACGGAGGCGAACTTTTGCACAGAGTACCTCAACTTCGAGGTCGCCAACTTCAAGTCCTCCTACCATGCGATCCTAGGTCGCCCGATGCTGGCCAGGTTCATGGCCATCCCGCACTACACCTATCTGGTGTTGAAGATGCCGGCTCCGCATGGGGTCCTCTCGGTCAAAGGGGACCTCGTCATCTCCTTCAGGTGCAACACGGAGGCTCTCGACCTCGCTGCGACCTCCGTCGCCGCCGAGGCCTCCGCAGTCTTGGTAGCTGAGGCCAAAAAAGTCGACCCGGTCGACCAATCCGTCCCGGAGCAGAAGCGCACCGAGACCGCTCTAGACGCGGCTCCCTCGACGAAGAAGGTCTGCCTCGGCCTTGCTGACCCAGAGAAGACGGTGGTGATCGGCGACGGGCTCGACCCCAAATAGGAACTCGTGCTCACCAGCTTCCTCCGGGATAATGCTGACATATTCGCGTGGAGTCCATCGGATATGCCGGGTGTTCCCAGGGAGCTGGCTGAGCACGGCTTGGATGTGAGCAAGACGACCAAGCCTGTCAAGCAGAAGCTTCGCCACTTTGCGAAAGATGGCAAGGACGTCATTAGGGTAGAGCTAATAAAGCTCCTAGCTGCCGGATTTATCCGAGAGTGTAAAAACCCGGTTTGGCTCGCCAACCCGGTTCTTGTACCAAAGAAAACCGGTCAATGGAGAATGTGTATTGACTACACCGGTCTCAACAGACACTGCCCTAAAGATCCCTTCCCTCTGAAGGACCGATTAGGCGAACCAGAGAGGGGGGAGTGAATGGGAGCTGATAAAAATTCTTCTCGAAGGAGACGAGAACTCCAACAAGACGAACACAGCTTCCAAAACACGTCTCCGACTTAACTACCCAAGTTGGTCAAGACCACGCAGCCACTGAAGTGCTACTGGTCCTAGGAACCAACAACCACCTACACCTACTCGAGAACGCAGCGGAAAAACCAACTCGAGCAGCTTCTGGGCTACACCGGTCAGGCCGGTGAGCAGCACCGGTCAGACCGGTCCCTGCTGGCAAAATCTGAGAACTTCCACATAAGGCCTCTACACCGGTCAGGCCGGTGTAGCTTGCCGGTCAGACCGGTCCAAGCCAGGAAATCCCAAATCCACCAAACTGACCTACCGAGCTCCAAACAGGACCAAACTCGAAACAGCAGCAACACGGGACAACAACGAACTCACCCAGACGTTCACCCGAGGCAAAACCCACAGAGCCTCTGCACCGGTCAGACCGGTCAGGCTGGGCCGCTCGGGGATGAACAGCACCCGCGGGTCAACTCCCCCAAATCCAACTCCCGATCTCCCGAATCGCTCCACGGATTTGTGCAAGACTTTGGGGATAGTAGGAACACCTCATGGGCACTCCATAGCCAAGATTTGGTCCACCAAAACTTGCTAAATCAAGAGGAATCGAAGAAATTCCACCAAGAACGCCTCTAACCCTAGAGCCACGAAAACCCCAAAATCGAGCCCCTTTGCTCACGGATTTGTGAGGGGAATCAAAAGGAAAAGAACCACGAAGGGTTCATGCATACATCCCCCACCAAATCCCAAAGAGAAAGGCCTCGAAATCACTCCAAGAAAATCACCAAAAAGGAGAGACGGGAAAGACACATCCAAGCCTTGAGGAACCACGCCGAATCATCCATACATACCAAAGAGGTTCATACAAGGTCTAGCTTGCCACCCGATCATCCTCCCTCTCACAAGATCTCACCATGAAGCTCTCAAGCTAGTCCTAAGAAAATCCTAAGGAAAATAGGAAAGCAAATGAGCTAGGGTTCCAAGAGATGGCTGCCATCCTCTCACCACTTGGGTTATATGGAGGCAACCGAAAGACGAAAATACCCTTACTAGCTAACTAGGGATACATGCCTCTCAAGGGCGAATTCGGAAATCTTTGTCTTCCCTCCATCGGACGGATGCCCAGCGACCGCAAACTTGCTTAGCCTCGACGTAAGCCTTGCGATCCCGACGCGTGTCCTCCGCTTCGAAGATTCCGGACTGCGTCGTCGCACACTGGTCAGACCGGTGCTCCTCACCGGTCAGACCGGTACCCACCGGTCAGACCGGTCAGACCCACCGGTCAGACCAGTCTGGAGCTGCTGCACCTCCGTCTTCGGTTCTTCGGTCTTGGCTTTGTGGATCAACTAAGGAACCCAGTGGTTTTCTGGTGAACCACCGGAAACCCCGCGAACTCGGTGTAGCCTCCGCCAATCACCACTCATGACTCGGCTCCCACGTAGTCCCGGCTCGACCTTGGTTTTGAGGCTCAACCAAGAAACCGTCCATGACTTCATCTTGCCGTTCTTGCCACCATGCGGCCCGCACTTGACCCCGCTGGCCACCGGGTCCCTCGAACCAAGCCTACTTGTCTTCTCCACACCTGGAGGTCTCACCGGCAACGACCTTTCGTGCTTGTTCTTCACCTGCACCTGCACCAGTCAAGCCGCAACCTGCACCTGCAATACTTAGCCAAGAATCAATCCACACCACGTTGTCAATCACTCATCACACCAGGAAGCGACCATCCACCGGTCCTCGAACCACACCTGGCTCTCAATCTCCCCCTTGATGAGTGCATTGACAACACACACGTTTTGGTAACCAAGAGAAAAGAAAAGGAAAAGAAACGACTAAAGGAAACTCCAACAAGCGATCGAAAGCCAAAGAAAAGGCAAAGAGCAAGATCACTTGAAGAAGACAAGTCTCGGACCCCTTAGGCAAGGGCAACGGCTCGACACATCCGAGACAAAACATGCTCAAGCAAAGAGCACAAACCACCAATCCAAAGCTCAAAAACCACAAAGAGCTCCCCCTGCACACATGCAAGCTCCCCCTGAACTAATGCAACTCCCCCTGGACGAATGCATGCAAACCACCTCGCAAAACAGAGCAGCTGCTTCAGCTTTGCTCTGACCAGTCAGACCGGTCAACTACACCGGTCAGACCGGTGTGCTAGATCGCCCAGCACCTGAACCTCACACCGGTCAGACCGGTGTACCTCACCGGTCAGGCCGATGACCACCTGGGAAAAACTGGGAACTGCACGAGCTCAAAACTAGCTCGAAACCACTTGGAAACCTTCTAAATGCATGCAGCAAGCCAAAACATGCTCAAACTTCTCCCTTTTGTTGACAATGCATGAATCAAGCCAAAAATGCAAAAATTGCAACCTAGAGCTTCTCAAATAGATAAAATTCAACAAAGGATGCTACACATGTCCAAATGAACAAATTAGATACTCTATAGTTTCGTAATGACATCAACTTCATGATCACTAAGTTTCACAACCATTGGGCGAAGCTAAGATGGAATTGAGCAATTTTGCGAAAAATCACCCTCTCATGAGCAAAGTCCTAAACATGAGCAAAACATGTCAAATGGCAAAGCCACACAAACTTCATGCTAGGACAACCATTCTAAGCATAAGACCATCATAAACACCCACAAGCACCTCATGTCATGTCAAAGCCACCGAGCCATGTGCCTACTTCTAGATATGAGACTTCTCATTGGTAAGCATCATGCAACGGTTTAGCACCCAAAGCAAATTAAAATTAGCACATATGACATGGGAGCACATTTTCCAAACAATTTACATTTCATTTTCAGATTTGAAATTGGTACATGAAATGTCTTTGCGACAAAAAGGAACTTATGCCCCTCCACAAGATCAAGCATGAGGGCTAAACATTCATGATGGTAAATGAGCCTTTGGACCCATATGATCAAAATAAGCTATCCAACCACAAATTAAGCATAGCCAAGCCACAAAAACATGTCAAGATCATGTAAAGGCATTTACTCACAAGAGAGCATACATGTGACATTTTTGAAAACATAGCCATCAACCATGGATATAAACCAAGATCATCAAGAGCTAAGCCAAACTAACCGTAGCTTACCAAACTAGCTCACAAAGACATATATATCATTCCATGGAGAACAATGTATATAGGAGAAGCCTTTCCTAAACAATGCATATGAAACAAAATGCATGCAACCTAAGATACAAAGATGCCTATACATCATGTTACATATGCCATACCAAATGCAAGAAATGCACAAAGGAAGGCTATACATGTGCTACAAAGGAGCTCCCACACACCAACTCAAGAAATCAAACACACACCAAGCTCCCCCTGCAAACGAGTGAATGTTGCTTGATCTAGGGGTTTGGTGAAAATATCGGCTAGTTGGTCATGTGTGGGTACATGGATCAAAGCTATCTTCCCCTTCTCTACGTTGTCTCTCAAGAAATGATACCTCACTTCTATGTGCTTGGTTTTGGAATGGAGCACTGGGTTCTTTGCTACGCTTATGGTATTGGTGCTATCACATTGAAGTGGGACGTGGGTATACTCCTCACCAAAGTCACTCATGGTGTATGTGATCCAGAGGAGCTGAGAGCAACAACTAGCTGCGGCCACATACTCTGCCTCGGTAGTGGATTGAGCGACACTCGATTGTTTGCGGGAAGACCAAGACACCAAAGAAGAACCCAAGAACTGGCAAGTCCCAGAAGTGGACTTCCTATCCAACCGACATCCGGCAAAATCCGCGTCCGAAAAACCATGAAGCGCCAAAGAAGAAGACGCAGAGTACCAAAGGCCGAAGTCGGGAGTGTGTCGCAAATACCTGAAAATGCGCTTGACTGCTTGCCGATGCGAAGTCCTCGGAGACGCTTGAAAACGAGCGCACAGACATACCGAGAATTGGATGTCCGGCCTCGTCGCCGTCAAGTAGAGGAGTGACCCGATCATGCTCCGGTACTCCTTCTGGTCCATGTGTTCACCTTCCTCGTCCGCATCAAGAGCTATAGTCGTACTCATAGGCGTCGCCATGGCCTTGGAGTCCTCCATCTTGAACTTCCTCACAATGTCCTTGGTGTACTTAGCTTGGTGCACAAATGTTCCTTCCTTTGATTGCTTGATTTGTAGTCCGAGGAAGAACTGCAACTCGCCCATCATGCTCATCTCAAATTCCCTGCTCATGTCTTCTGCAAACCTTGCAACAAGAGAGTTAGACGAGCCACCAAAGACAATATCATCCACGTACACCTGCACAATCAGGATATCTCTGCCCTGCCTGAGGAGAAACAAGGTCTGATCGACCTTCCCCATCTCAAACCCTCTCTCAAACAGGAACCCCCTCAACCTACCATACCAAGCTCTAGGCGCCTGCTTCAACCCATACAGCGCCTTCCTCAACTTGTACACCCGGTGGGGGTACTTCTCACTCTCAAACCCCGGTGGTTGCCTCACAAACACCTCTTCCTCCAACACACCGTTCAGGAAAGCACTCTTCACATCCATCTGGTACAACTTGAACCCTTTAGCCACGAAAAAGGCTAGAAGGATCCTGATCGCCTCCAAACGAGCTACAGGAGCGAAAGTCTCCTCGTAGTCGATCCCCTCTTTCTGACTGTACCCCTGAGCAACAAGTCTCGACTTGTTCCTCACCACTTCTCCTTTCTCTCCCTCTTTATTTTTCCACACCCATTTTGTCCCAATTGGCTTACACCCTGGGGGAGGGTCAACCAACACCCAAACTTGGTTCCTCTCAAAATTCTCCAACTCCTCATGCATCGAATTAACCCAATTATGATCAGATAGCGCGTGTCCAATGTCTTTGGGCTCAAAGGTGGCAACAAAGGCAGCATGAGAGAAATGAGAATTGTTCCGAACCCTCGACCGTGTAGTACGTTTATTCATGTCGCCGATGATTCTCGAAGCTGGGTGATCCACTTGCCCTCGCCGGGGAGGTTCTCGCCTTGATGCTACCTCCCCCTCAACAGCAGCTTCGCCTTGATCTGGGTTTGTCGTTGTAGGTGTGGGAGAGGGCCCATTCACGATCGTCGTCGAAGTAGTAGGTACATGTTCAGCTGTGGGCACCACACCGCCATCTTCATCATCTCCATGTTCATGCTCCTCCTCCTAAAAGATCTCCTCGCCAAGTTCGTCGTCACCTGCACACTCAAAAACAAGCTGACTACGTGGCTGTGTCTCGTCGATGGTTACCTCGCAAGTCTCCATGATTTGGTTAGTTTCAAGATTGAGCACACGAAATGCTCTAGAATGAGAAGCATAACCAAAGAAAATGTCATCGACAGACCTAGCCTCAAACTTGTCCAACTTCCTCCCTTTCTTCAGAATGAAGCATTTACAACCAAAGACATGGAAGCGACTCACCTTGGGTGTGCGACCGTGCATCAACTCGTAACAGGTTTTCTTCTTGTGAACCCTGAGATAGATCCTGTTCGACACATAGCACGTGGTATTGACCGCCTCAGCCCAGAACCTTCTCGGAGTCCTATGCTCGTCGAGCATCGTCCGAGCCATCTCGCACAAGGTTCTGTTTTTCCTTTCCACCACGCCATTCTGGGGAGGTGTATACGGACTCGAAAACTGGTGTTCAAGACCCAAGTCATGGCAAAAGGTTTTGAAGCGAGAGTTTTTGAATTTCGAGCCATTGTCACTGCGGATCGCTCGTATGGCATCTCCGTGCCTCTCGTTTCTTAACCTCAAGACAAGATCTCGAACAAAACCAAACGTCTCCCCTTTCTCCTCAAGAAAGAACACCCACGCATACCGAGAGTAGTCGTCCACCACAACAAGGACATACCACTTCCCACCCGTAGATCGCACACGAGCTGGGCCAACAAGGTCCATATGGAGCAGCTCGCATGGATGCTCAGTCATCACATCGGTGAGAGGCGGGTGAGAAGAGGCTACCATCTTGGCATGCCTACACGGCGCACAAACCAACTCTTTCTCAAACCTCAACCGTGGCAATCCTCGGACCAAATTGAGTTTACTCAAGCGAGACAAAAGGTCAAAGCTCAAGTGACCCAACTTCCTATGCCACTTCCACAACTCACTCGAAGAACCAGCCAAAAAGCAAAGTTCCACACCAGAAGACTGAGAGAAATCAGCTCGGAACACTTGACCCTCGGGAACGACCATGCAAACAAGGTCCCCTCGAGAATCTAAAATCCGAGAACCACCAGGCCGAAACAACACCTCAAAGCCCTCATCCAACAACTGGGACACAGAAAGCAAATTGAACCCCAGCGATTGAACAAGAGCAACACGCCTGAGAGTGACCTTGTCATTTACCTTGATCTCACCTTCTGATAGCACACGCCCTCGCTCATTGTCCCCAAAGGTGATGTATGTCTTGGACACCACCGGGACGAGACTTGAGAACCACCCCTTGTCTCCGGTCATATGCCTCGAGCAACCGGAGTCAATCAACCAAACGTTCCTCAAGTCTCCCACCTGAAATTCAAAAGCGAGCACGTGAGTGAACAAACGACTCAGCACTGGGGTTAGTACCAAAAGAGTAAAACCAGTGCCGAGCCATTTGCTCCAAAGTGGGGTTAGCACAAACCAAATCATCACGCCTATCATAGCTACCACCACGAACACCACCACGGTAACCACTACGAGGGAACCAACCCTCTCTAGTTGGAGGAGGACGAAAGCCACGAAAAGAAAACCGTGGATCGGACCTCCTCTCCATCTCAAAGCTACGACTCCTCCCACCCCCGTATTGAGCACGAGGTGGAGAACGCCTAGCAAACTGACCACCTGCAAACTTTCCAGACCAACCACCAGAACCACGACCACCAGAACCAAACCGAGCATCCTCACGTGCTCGAAAACCAACTCGCTGTCTGCCCAGACCTGCACCGGTCTGACCGGTGTAGTTCGGCCAGCAGCACCACCTGCTGCCTTCCGGTCTCCCCAAGCCGGAACCGTCCTCACAATCTCCTTGGCCCTGGGCATCTGCATACGAGGCTCAGGTACACCATTAGAGGGGTGGTACCTGTCCTTGTTAGCCCACTCTCTAGCCATTCTCTCCTCATGCTTCCTCTTGAAGCAAAACTCATCCTTGTGACCATCTCTCCCACAATACCCACAATGGAACTTCATGGGCTGTGGCTTAGGCTTTGGCTTGGGTTGGGGCTGCCCACTCGGTTTCTCACCCTTCTTCTCTCCTTCCTCACCTCCCTTTGGGCTCACAAACTTCACCGGTTTCTGGAAATCATTTGTTGGGTGAGGGAATATGGGTGGATCTGGAGTAGTGTCAATTTTGTTTCTGAGAAGGTTAGGCTTGGGCTCAAACTTGTTCTTGTATCTGTTTGGTGGTGGGATAGGAATCTCTCCAACTCTCTCAACTCCCTCACCACTGTTCTCTCCAAGCTTGTCAGCCCCAAGTGCCTGACCATCATAGCGTTTGAAAGCCGCTATCATGATACCAAGCTGAGGCTCCTGACCCGACAACCAGCTCATACATTTTCTCAGCTCATCATTCTCATCCTGCAAGCGATCAACATAATGCGCAAGCTCCAAATTCTTAACCGCATGCAATTCACAAGTAGAACAAGAAGTGGGAATAGGCTCTTTCAACTTAGCCTCAAGCGAAACAGTGTAAGCATGCATCTCATCAATCTTTCCATGCAAAACTGGGCAAGAAGTGCAAGCACCTAGCAAAGCAGGTCTAGACTTAAGCTCAGCCACTTCAACCCTAAGCATATCTAGTTCATCACAAGTAGAAGCATGCTTATCCTTAAGAGCAGTAAGATCAGCTAGGTACACAGAGCAATCACAGCAATCAATCTCATCAGAAACCACAGGAGAAGCCTTAAGCGAATCAATCTCAAGCTTAGCATCTAGGTTCTGGGTTTCTAGCTCAGCCACACGGTTCCTAGCATCTTCTAGTGAGGCCCTAAGCTCTTTCCTCATCTTCTTGGCCTCTCTAAGCATGTGATCGCGATTATCAAGCAAGTCAACCAACTCATCATTCTCCTTGCGCAAAGAGGAGAGCTCATCACATACCTCATCCTCGGAGTCGGACTCCGAGTCACTCTGGTGACTCTTCTTGCTGCCGGAGCTACGAGCCATGCCACAGAAGCCATCTCCCGCGAAGCAGCTCAACCCGCTCAAGTTCCTGGATGACTTTTTGTTCTTGCGCCGATCACCTTCATCTTCACTGCTACTCGAGCTCGAGGAAGAGTAGGCGGAGCTGGAGTCGACGTCGCTCGCTCCGACCATCGCTCGGGCCTTCCTGCCGCGGCCGTCCTTCTTCCTCGACTGTCGCTCGTCCTTGTGCTTGTTCTTGTGCTTGTGATCGCGCCTCGATCGGTACTTGCCATCCTTGCTCGACCGGTGCCTGTAGCCGTCCTTGTTCTCCATCTTCTCCGGACAGTCGGCGACGAAGTGTCCTGGCTTGCCGCACTGAAAGCACGTCCGTGCTGTCCTCCTCGTGTTCACCCGGTTCTCGTGCAGCCTCTTGAACCGCCTGGTCAGCAACGCCAGCTCGTCCTCTCCAAGCACGTCGAACTCCTCATCTGGCAAAGACATCAAAGAAGACAGAGAGTACATCCTGGAGGATGCGTTAGCGTTAGACTTAGCTCCTTTGCCACTAACGAGAGCAAGACTATGAGAATCAGTCGGGCTCTCGGTCTTGGCTGTCATACCACGGTCCAACTCAACCGACTTGAGCTTCGAGAACAGTTCGTTCACCGTCAAGGTGTCATACTTCTCGGACTCAACAATAGCCTCAAACTTCCCGTCCCATACGGTACGATCCAACGAGTGCAAGAGCTTCACGGCACTATCATGATCATCGTATGGGAGCACGTCCACATTGGCTCTCATGTTGTTCACAACGACCGTAAACCGCTGGAAAAGGGCATCGACGGACTCGCCGGGGAGATGAGTGAAGTTCTCGTACTCTCTCCGGTAAGTCGCGTACATCCGAGCCTGAACCTGAGCATTCCCAGCATGAGCATCCTTCAACTGCTCCCAAATCCTACAAGCTAAGTCCTCTGTCTGAACCCGATCGAATTCAGGCTGACACAGAGCACGAAACAAGGAGTCGACAGCCTTGTTGTTGGCTTCGAACATATCCCTCGATCCTGGAGCAAGGAAGTTCATCGGATGAACATAAGCTGTGTTCACCGTAACGTCCCAAAGGATCTGACCCTTTCTGCGGAGGAACGCTGCCATCCGCCTCTGCCACATCTGGTAGTTCTTCCCATCGAAGTGCGGAGGACCCGAACCCCGTTCCTGGTACGCCATCTTTGGATCTTAGACTGGTAAGAGTCAATGAAGACCCGAACCGGCTCTGATATCAATTGAAGGACCGATTAGGCGAACCAGAGGGGGGGGAGTGAATGGGAGCCGATAAAAATTCTTCTCGAAGGAGATGAGAACTCCAACAAGACGAACACAACTTCCAAAACACGTCTCCGACTCAACTACCCAAGTTGGTCAAGACCACGCAGCCACTGAAGTGCTACTGGTCCTAGGAACCAACAACCACCTACACCTACTCGAGAACGCAGCGGAAAAACCAACTCGAGCAGCTTCTGGGCTACACCGGTCAGGCCGGTGAGCAGCACCGGTCAGACCGGTCCCTGCTGGCAAAATCTGAGAACTTCCACAGAAGGCCTCTACACCGGTCAGGCTGGTGTAGCTCGCCGGTCAGACCGGTCCAAGCCAGGAATTCCCAAATCCACCAAACTGATCTACCGAGCTCCAAACAGGACCAAACTCAAAACAGCAGCAACACGGGACAACAACGAACTCACCCAGATGTTCACCCGAGGCAAAACCCACAGAGCCTCTGCACCGGTCAGACCGGTGAGCGGCACCAGTCAGACCGGTCAGGCTGGGCCGCTCGGGGATGAACAGCACCCGCGGGTCAACTCCCCCAAATCCAACTCCCGATCTCCCGAATCGCTCCACGGATTTGTGCAAGGCTTTGGGGATAGTAGGAACACCTCATGGGCACTCCATAGCCAAGATTTGGTCCAACAAAACTTGCTAAATCAAGAGGAATCGAAGAAATCCCACCAAGAACGCCTCTAACCCTAGAGCCACGAAAACCCCAAAATCGAGCCCCTTTGCTCACGGATTTGTGAGGGGAAACAAAAGGAAAAGAACCACGAAGGGTTCATGCATACATCCCCCACCAAATCCCAAAGAGAAAGGCCTCGAAATCACTCCAAGAAAATCGCCAAGAAAGGGCTCCGAAAATCACCAAAAAGGAGAGACGGGAAAGACACATCCAAGCCTTGAGGAACCACGCCGAATCATCCATACATACCAAAGAGGGTCATACAAGGTCTAGCTTGCCGCCCGATCATCCTTCCCTCTCACAAGATCTCACCATGAAGCTCTCAAGCTAGTCCTAAGAAAATCCTAAGGAAAATAGGAAAGCAAATGAGCTTGGGTTCCAAGAGATGGCTGCCATCCTCTCACCACTTGGGTTATATGGAGGCAACCGAAAGATGAAAATACCCTTACTAGCTAACTAGGGATACATGCCCCTCAAGGGCGAATTCGGAAATCTTTGTCTTCGCTCCATCGGACGGATGCCCAGCGACCGCAAACTTGTTTAGCCTCGACGCAAGCCTTGCGATCCCGACGCGTGTCCTCCGCTTCGAAGATTCCGGACTGCGTCGTCGCACACCGGTTAGACCGGTGCTCCTCACCGGTCAGACCGGTACCCACCGGTCAGACCGGTCAGATCCATCGGTCAGACCGGTCTGGAGCTGCTGCACCTCCGTCTTCGGTTCTTCGGTCTTGGCTTTGTGGATCAACCAAGGAACCCAGTGGTTTTCTGGTGAACCACCGGAAACCCCGCGAACTCGGTGTAGCCTCCGCCAATCACCACTCATGACTCGGCTCCCACGTAGTCCCGGCTCGACCTTGGTTTTGAGGCTCAACCAAGAAACCGTCCATGACTTCATCTTGCCGTTCTTGCCACCATGCGGCCCGCACTTGACCCCGCTGGCCACCGGGTCCCTCGAACCAAGCCTACTTGTCTTCTCCACACCTGGAGGCCTCACCGGCAATGACCTTTCGCGCTTGTTCTTCACCTGCACCTGCACCAGTCAAGCCGCAACCTGCACCTGCAATACTTAGCCAAGAATCAGTCCACACCATGTTGTCAATCACTCATCACACCAGGAAGCGACCATCCACCGGTCCTCGAACCACACCTGGCTCTCAATCTCCCCCTTGATGAGTGCATTGATAACACACACGTTTTGGTAACCAAGAGAAAAGAAAAGGAAAAAAAACGACTAAAGGAAACTCCAACAAGCGATCGAAAGCCAAAGAAAAGGCAAAGAGCAAGATCACTTGAAGAAGACAAGTCTCGGACCCCTTAGGCAAGGGCAACGGCTCGACACATCCGAGACAAAACATGCTCAAGCAAAGAGCACAAACCACCAATCCAAAGCTCGAAAACCACAAAGAGCTCCCCCTGCACACATGCAAGCTCCCCCTGAACCAATGCAACTCCCCCTGGACGAATGCATACAAACCACCTCGCAAAACAGAGCAGCTGCTTCAGCTTTGCTTTGACCGGTCAGACCAGTCAACCACACCGGTCAGACCGGTGTGCTAGATCGCCCAGCACCTGAACCTCACACCGGTCAGACCGGTGTACCTCACCGGTCAGGCCGATGACCACCTGGGAAAAATTGGGAACTGCACGAGCTCAAAACTAGCTCGAAACCACTTGGAAACCTTCTAAATGCATGCAGCAAGCCAAAACATGCTCAAACTTCTCGCCCTTGTTGACAATGCATGAATCAAGCCAAAAATGCAAAAATTGCAACCTAGAGCTTCTCAAATAGACAAAATTCAACAAAGGATGCTACACATGTCCAAATGAGCAAGTTAGATACTCTATAGCTTCGTAATGACATCAACTTCATGATCACCAAGTTTCACAACCATTGGGCGAAGCTAAGATGGAATTGAGCAATTTTGCGAAAAATCACCCTCTCATGAGCAAAGTCCTAAACATGAGCAAAACATGTCAAATGGCAAAGCCACACAAACTTCATGCTAGGACAACCATTCTAAGCGTAAGACCATCATAAACACCCACAAGTACCTCATGTCATGTCAAAGCCAACGAGCCATGTGCCTACTTCTAGATATGAGACTTCTCATTGGTAGGCATCATGCAACGGTTTAGCACCCAAAGCAAATTAAAATTAGCACATATGACATGGGAGCACATTTTCCAAGCAATTTACATTTCATTTTCAGATTTGAAATTGGTACATGAAATGTCTTTGCGACAAAAAGGAACTTATGCCCCTCCACAAGATCAAGCATGGGGGCTAAACATTCATGATGGTAAATGAGCCTTTGGCCCCATATGATCAAAATAAGCTATCCAACCACAAATTAAGCATAGCCAGGCCACAAAAACATATCAAGATCATGTAAAGGCATTTACTCACAAGAGAGCATACATGTGACATTTTTGAAAATATAGCCATCAACCATGGATATAAACCAAGATCATCAAGAGCTAAGCCAAACTAACCGTAGCTTACCAAACTAGCTCACAAAGACATATATATCATTCCATGGAGAACAATGTATATAGGAGAAGCCTTTCCTAAACAATGCATATGAAACAAAATGCATGCAACCTAAGATACAAAGATGCCTATACATCATGTTACATATGCCATGCCAAATGCAAGAAATGCACAAAGGAAGGCTATACATATGCTACAAAGGAGCTCCCACACACCAACTCAAGAAATCAAACACACACCAAGCTCCCCCCGCAAACGAGTGAAAGTTGCTTGATCTAGGGGTTTGGTGAAAATATCGGCTAGTTGGTCATGTGTGGGTACATGGATCAAAGCTATCTTCCCCTTCTCTACGTTGTCTCTTAAGAAATGATACCTCACTTCTATGTGCTTGGTTTTGGAATGGAGCACTGGGTTCTTTGCAACGCTTATGGCACTGGTGCTATCACATTGAAGTGGGACATGGGTATACTCCTCACCAAAGTCACTCATGGTGTATGTGATCCAGAGGAGCTGAGAGCAACAACTAGCTGCGGCCACATACTCTGCCTCGGTAGTGGATTGAGCGACACTCGACTGTTTGCGGGAAGACCAAGACACCAAAGAAGAACCCAAGAACTGGCAAGTCCCAGAAGTGGACTTCCTATCCAACCGACATCCGGCAAAATCCGCGTCCGAAAAACCATGAAGCGCCAAAGAAGAAGACGCAGAGTACCAAAGGCCGAAGTCGGGAGTGTGTCGCAAATACCTGAAAATGCGCTTGACTTCTTGCCGATGCGAAGTCCTCGGAGACGCTTGAAAACGAGCGCACAGACATACCGAGAATCGGATGTCCGGCCTCGTCGCCGTCAAGTAGAGGAGTGACCCGATCATGCTCCAGTACTCCTTCTGGTCCACGTGTTCACCTTCCTCGTCCGCATCAAGAGCTGTAGTCGTACTCATAGGCGTCGCCACGGCCTTGGAGTCCTCCATCTTGAACTTCCTCACAATGTCCTTGGTGTACTTAGCTTGGTGCACAAATGTTCCTTCCTTTGATTGCTTGATTTGTAGTCCGAGGAAGAACTGCAACTCGCCCATCATGCTCATCTCAAATTCCCTGCTCATGTCTTCTGCAAACCTTGCAACAAGAGAGTTAGACGAGCCACCAAAGACAATATCATCCACGTACACCTGCACAATCAGGATATCTCTGCCCTGCCTGAGGAGAAACAAGGTCTGATCGACCTTCCCCATCTCAAACCCTCTCAAACAGGAACCCCCTCAACCTACCATACCAAGCTCTAGGCGCCTGCTTCAACCCATACAGCGCCTTCCTCAACTTGTACACCCGGTGGGGGTACTTCTCACTCTCAAACCCCGGTGGTTGCCTCACAAACACCTCTTCCTCCAACACACCGTTCAGGAAAGCACTCTTCACATCCATCTGGTACAACTTGAACCCTTTAGCCACGAAAAAGGCTAGAAGGATCCTGATCGCTTCCAAACGAGCTACAGGAGCGAAAGTCTCCTCGTAGTCGATCCCCTCTTTCTGACTGTACCCCTGAGCAACAAGTCTCGACTTGTTCCTCACCACTTCTCCTTTCTCTCCCTCTTTATTTTTCCACACCCATTTTGTCCCAATCGGCTTACACCCTGAGGGAGGGTCAACCAACACCCAAACTTGGTTCCTCTCAAAATTCTCCAACTCCTCATGCATCGAATTAACCCAATTATGATCAGATAGCGCGTGTCCAATGTCTTTGGGCTCAAAGGTGGCAACAAAGGCAGCATGAGAGAAATGAGAATTGTTCCGAACCCTCGACCGTGTAGTACGTTCATTCATGTCGCTGATGATTCTCGAAGCTGGGTGATCCACTTGCACTCGCCGGGGAGGTTCTCGCCTTGATGCTACCTCCCCCTCAACAACAGCTTCGCCTTGATCTGGGTTTGTCATTGTAGGTGTAGGAGAGGGCCCGTTCACGATCGTCGTCGAAGTAGTAGGTACATGTTCAGCTGCGGGCACCACACCGCCATCTTCATCATCTCCATGTTCATGCTCCTCCTCCTGAAAGATCTCCTCGCCAAGTTCGTCGTCACCTGCACACTCAAAAAACAAGCTGACTACGTGGCTGTGTCTCGTCGAAGGTTACCTCGCAAGTCTCCACGATTTGGTTAGTTTCAAGATTGAGCACATGAAATGCTCTAGAATGAGAAGCATAACCAAAGAAAATGCCATCGACAGACCTAGCCTCGAACTTGTCCAACTTCTTCCCTTTCTTCAGAATGAAGCATTTACAACCAAAGACATGGAAGTGACTCACCTTGGGTGTGCGACCGTGCATCAACTCGTAACAGGTTTTCTTCTTGTGAACCCTGAGATAGATCCTGTTCGACACATAGCACGCGGTATTGACCGCCTCAGCCCAGAACCTTCTCAGAGTCCTATGCTCGTCGAGCATCGTCCGAGCCATCTCGCACAAGGTTCTGTTTTTCCTTTCCACCACGCCATTCTGGGGAGGCGTATACGGACTCGAAAACTGGTGTTCAAGACCCAAGTCATGGCAAAAGGTTTCGAAGCGAGAGTTTTTGAATTCCGAGACATTGTCACTGCGGATCGCTCGTATGGCATCTCCGTGCCTCTCGTTTCTTAACCTCAAGACAAGATCTCGAACAAAACCAAACGTCTCCCCTTTCTCCTCAAGAAAGAACACCCACGCATACCGAGAGTAGTCGTCCACCACAACAAGGACATACCACTTCCCACCCGCAGATCGCACACAAGCTGGGCCAACAAGGTCCATATGGAGCAGCTCTCATGGACGCTCAGTCATCACATCGGTGAGAGGCGGGTGAGAAGAGGCTACCATCTTGGCATGCCTACACGGCGCACAAACCAACTCTTTCTCAAACCTCAACCGTGGCAATCCTCGGACCAAATTGAGTTTACTCAAGCGAGACAAAAGGTCAAAGCTCAAGTGACCCAACTTCCTATGCCACTTCCACAACTCACTCGAAGAACCAGCCAAAAAGCAACGTTCCACACCAGAAGACTGAGAGAAATCAGCTCGGAACACTTGACCCTCGGGAACGACCATGCAAACAAGGTCCCCTCGAGAATCTAAAATCCGAGAACCACCAGGCCGAAACAACACCTCAAAGCCCTCATCCAACAACTGGGACACAGAAAGCAAATTGAACCCCAGCGATTGAACAAGAGCAACACGCCTGAGAGTGACCTTGTCATTTACCTTGATCTCACCTTCTGATAGCACACGCCCTCGCTCATTGTCCCCAAAGGTGATGTATGTCTTGGACACCACCGGGACGAGACTTGAGAACCACCCCTTGTCTCCGGTCATATGCCTCGAGCAACCGGAGTCAATCAACCAAACGTTCCTCAAGTCTCCCACCTGAAATTCAAAAGCGAGCACGTGAGTGAACAAACGACTCAGCACTGGGGTTAGTACCAAAAGAGTAAAACCAGTGCCGAGCCATTTGCTCCAAAGTGGGGTTAGCACAAACCAAATCATCACGCCTATCATAGCTACCACCACGAACACCACCACGGTAACCACTACGAGGGAACCAACCCTCTCTAGTTGGAGGAGGACGAAAGCCACGAAAAGAAAACCGTGGATCGGACCTCCTCTCCATCTCAAAGCTACGACTCCTCCCACCCCCGTATTGAGCACGAGGTGGAGAACGCCTAGCAAACTGACCACCTGCAAACTTTCCAGACCAACCACCAGAACCACGACCACCAGAACCAAACCGAGCATCCTCACGTGCTCGAAAACCAACTCGCTGTCTGCCCAGACCTGCACCGGTCTGACCGGTGTAGTGCACCGGTCTGACCGGTGTAGTTCGGCCAGCAGCACCACCTGCTGCCTTCCGGTCTCCCCAAGCCGGAACCGTCCTCACAATCTCCTTGGCCCTGGGCATCTGCATACGAGGCTCAGGTACACCATTAGAGGGGTGGTACCTGTCCTTGTTAGCCCACTCTCTAGCCATTCTCTCCTCATGCTTCCTCTTGAAGCAAAACTCATCCTTGTGACCATCTCTCCCACAATACCCACAATGGAACTTCATGGGCTGTGGCTTAGGCTTTGGCTTGGGTTGGGGCTGCCCACTCGGTTTCTCACCCTTCTTCTCTCCTTCCTCACCTCCCTTTGGGCTCACAAACTTCACTGGTTTCTGGAAATCATTTGTTGGGTGAGGGAATATGGGTGGATCTGGAGTAGTTTCAAGTTTGTTTCTGAGATGGTTAGGCTTGGGCTCAAACTTGTTCTTGTATCTGTTTGGTGGTGGGATAGGAATCTCTCCAACTCTCTCAACTCCCTCACCACTGTTCTCTCCAAGCTTGTCAGCCCCAAGTACCTGACCATCATAGCGTTTGAAAGCCGCTATCATGATACCAAGCTGAGGCTCCTGACCCGACAACCAGCTCATACATTTTCTCAGCTCATCATTCTTATCCTGCAAGCGATCAACATAATGCGCAAGCTCTAAATTCTTAACCGCATGCAATTCACAAGTAGAACAAGAAGTGGGAATAGGCTCTTTCAACTTAGCCTCAAGCGAAACAGTGTAAGCATGCATCTCATCAATCTTTCCATGCAAAACAGGGCAAGAAGTGCAAGCACCTAGCAAAGTAGGTCTAGACTTAAGCTCAGCCACGTCAACCCTAAGCATATCTAGTTCATCACAAATAGAAGCATGCTTATCCTTAAGAGCAGTAAGATCAGCTAGGTACACAGAGCAATCACAGTAATCAATCTCATCAGAAACCACAGGAGAAGCCTTAAGCGAATCAATCTCAAGCTTAGCATCTAGGTTCTGGGTTTCTAGCTCAGCCACACGGTTCCTAGCATCTTCTAGTGAGGCCCTAAGCTCTTTCCTCATCTTCTTGGCCTCTCTAAGCATGTGATCGTGATTATCAAGCAAGTCAACCAACTCATCATTCTCCTTGCGCAAAGAGGAGAGCTCATCACATACCTCATCCTCGGAGTCGGAGTCCGAGTCACTCTGGTGACTCTTCTTGCTGCCGGAGCTACGAGCCATGCCACAGAAGCCATCTCCCGCGAAGCAGCTCAACCCGCTCAAGTTCCTGGATGACTTCTTGTTCTTGCGCCGATCACCTTCATCTTCACTGCTACTCGAGCTCGAGGAAGAGTAGGCGGAGCTGGAGTCGACGTCGCTCGCTCTGACCATCGCTCGGGCCTTCCTGCCGCGGCCGTCCTTCTTCCTCGACCGTCGCTCGTCCTTGTGCTTGTTCTTGTGCTTGTGATCGCGCCTCGATCGGTACTTGCCATCCTTGCTCGACCGGTGCCTGTAGCCGTCCTTGTAGCCGTCCTTATTCTCCATCTTCTCCGGACAGTCGGCGACGAAGTGTCCTGGCTTGCCGCACTGAAAGCACGTCTGTGCTGTCCTCCTCGTGTTCACCCGGTTCTCGTGCAGCCTCTTGAACCGCCTGGTCAGCAACGCCAGCTCGTCCTCTCCAAGCACGTCGAACTCCTCGTCTGGCAAAGACATCAAAGAAGACAGAGAGTACATCCTGGAGGATGCGTTAGCGTTAGACTTTGCTCCTTTGCCACCAACGAGGGCAAGACTATGAGAATCAGTCGGGCTCTCGGTCTTGGCTGTCATACCACGGTCCAACTCAGCCGACTTGAGCTTCGAGAACAGCTCGTTCACCGTCAAGGTGTCACACTTCTCGGACTCAACAATAGCCTCAAACTTCCCGTCCCATACGGTACGATCCAACGAGTGCAAGAGCTTCACGGCTCTATCATGATCATCGTATGGGAGCACGTCCACATTGGCTCTCATGTTGTTCACAACGACCGTAAACCGCTGGAAAAGGGCATCGACGGACTCGTCGGGGAGATAAGTGAAGTTCTCGTACTCTCTCCGGTAAGTCGCGTACATCCGAGCCTGAACCTGAGCATTCCCAGCATGAGCATCCTTCAACTGCTCCCAAATCCTACAAGCTAAGTCGTCTGTCTGAACCCGATCGAATTCAGGTTGACACAGAGCACGAAACAAGTAGTCGACAGCCTTGTTGTTAGCTTCGAACATATCCCTCGATCCTGGAGCAAGGAAGTTCATTGGCTGAACATAAGCTATGTTCACCGTAACGTCCCAAAGGATCTGACCCTTTCCGCGGAGGAACGCTGCCATCCGCCTCTGCCACATCTGGTAGTTCTTCCCATCGAAGTACGGAGGACCCGAACCCCGTTCCTGGTACGCCATCTTTGGATCTTAGACTGGTAAGAGTCAATGAAGACCCGAACCGGCTCTGATACCAATTGAAGGACTGATTAGGCGAACCAGAGAGGGGGGGGGGGAGTGAATGGGAGCCGATAAAAATTCTTCTCGAAGGAGATGAGAACTCCAACAAGACGAACACAGCTTCCAAAACACGTCTCCGACTCAACTACCCAAGTTGGTCAAGACCATGCAGCCACTGAAGTGCTACTGGTCCTAGGAACCAACAACCACCTACACCTACTCAAGAACGCAGCGGAAAAACCAACTCGAGCAGCTTCTGGGCTACACCGGTCAGGCCGGTGAGCAGCACCGGTCAGACCGGTCCCTGCTGGCAAAATCTGAGAACTTCCACAGAAGGCCTCTACACCGGTCAGGCCGGTGTAGCTCGCCGGTCAGACCGGTCCAAGCCAGGAAATCCCAAATCCACCAAACTGACCTACCGAGCTCCAAACAGGACCAAACTCGAAACAGCAGCAACACGGGACAACAACGAACTCACCCAGACGTTCACCCGAGGCAAAACCCACAGAGCCTCTGCACCGGTCAGACCGGTGAGCGGCACCGGTCAGACCGGTCAGGCTGGGCCGCTCGGGGATGAACAACACCCGCGGGTCAACTCCCCCAAATCCAACTCCCGATCTCCCGAATCGCTCCACGGATTTGTGCAAGACTTTGGGGATAGTAGGAACACCTCATGGGCACTCCATAGCCAAGATTTGGTCCACCAAAACTTGCTAAATCAAGAGGAATCGAAGAAATCCCACCAAGAACGCCTCTAACCCTAGAGCCACGAAAACCCCAAAATCGAGCCCCTTTGCTCACGGATTTGTGAGGGGAATCAAAAGGAAAAGAACCACGAAGGGTTCATGCATACATCCCCCACCAAATCCCAAAGAGAAAGGCCTCGAAATCGCTCCAAGAAAATCGCCATGAAAGGGCTCCGAAAATTACCAAAAAGGAGAGACGGGAAAGACACATCCAAGCCTTGAGGAACCACGCCGAATCATCCATACATACCAAAGAGGTTCATACAAGGTCTAGCTTGCCACCCGATCATCCTTCCCTCTCACAAGATCTCACCATGAAGCTCTCAAGCTAGTCCTAAGAAAATCCTAAGGAAAATAGGAAGAGAAAATAGGAAAGCAAATGAGCTAGGGTTCCAAGAGATGGCTGCCATCCTCTCACCACTTGGGTTATATGGAGGCAACCGAAAGATGAAAATACCCTTACTAGCTAATTAGGGATACATGCCCGTCAAGGGCGAATTCGGAAATCTTTGTCTTCGCTCCATCGGACGGATGCCCAGCGACCGCAAACTTGCTTAGCCTCGACGCAAGCCTTGCGATCCCGACGCGTGTCCTCCGCTTCGAAGATTCCGGACTGTGTCGTCGCACACCGGTCAGACCGGTGCTCCTCACCGGTCAAACCGGTACCCACCGGTTAGACCGGTCAGACCAGTCTGGAGCTGTTGCACCTCCGTCTTCGGTTCTTCGGTCTTGGCTTTGTGGATCAACCAAGGAACCCAGTGGTTTTCTGGTGAACCACCGGAAACCCCGCGAACTCGGTGTAGCCTCCGCCAATCACCACTCATGACTCGGCTCCCACGTAGTCCCGGCTCGACCTTGGTTTTGAGGCTCAACCAAGAAACCGTCCATGACTTCATCTTGCCGTTCTTGCCACCATGCGGCCCGCACTTGACCCCGCTGGCCACCGGGTCCCTCGAACCAAGCCTACTTGTCTTCTCCACACCTGGAGGCCTCACCGGCAACGACCTTTCGCGCTTGTTCTTCACCTGCACCTGCACCAGTCAAGCCGCAACCTGCACCTGCAATACTTAGCCAAGAATCAGTCCACACCACGTTGTCAATCACTCATCACACCAGGAAGCGACCATCCACCGGTCCTCGAACCACACCTGGCTCTCACCCTCTTCCGCGAATCGACCAAGTCGTGGACTCCACGGCCGGGAGCGTCCTCCTCTGCTTCCTCGACTGCTACTCAGGGTATCATCAGATAGCCCTGAAGGTCTCTGACCAAGACAAGACGGTGTTCATAACGCCCCACGGCATCTACTGCTACACGGCCATGACCTTCAGCCTCAAAAATGCGGGTGCGACCTATCAAAAGGCCATCCAAAAGTGTCGTGCTAGCCAGATTAGCAAGAATGTAGAAGCCTACGTCGACGACGTGGTCGTCAAGACCACCATGAGGACAAGGTCATAGCTGACCTCACGGAGACCTTCACCAACCTCCGCACCTATCGCTGGAAACTCAGTCCAGAGAAGTGCGTCTTCGGTGTCCCGTCTGGCAAGCTCCTGGGCTTCATGGTCAGCAACCGGGGCATCGAAGCCAATCCCACCAAGGTGGATGCCATCCTCAGGATGAAGCGACCTACGGGCAAGAAGGACGTCATGAAGCTCACCGGCATGATGGCAGCCCTAGGCCGATTCATTAGCAAGCTCGGGGAGAAAGGCCTGCCCTTCTTCAAGCTTCTAAAAAAGGCGGACAAGTTCGTCTGGACTGAGGAGGCGGACCAAGCTCTTGAGCAACTCAAGACCTTCCTCACGACACCTCCAGTGATGGTGCCCCCGGCGCCCAAGGAGCCTTTACTGCACTACATCTAGGCGACCACCCTGGTGGTCAGTGCCTTTCTGGTGGCTGAGCGGCCTGAAGAGGGGCGACCTTACCCTGTCCAGTGACCATCTACTACGTCAGCGAAGTCCTGTCCGACAGCAAGACCAGGTACAGCCAGCCCCAGAAGATGATGTACGCACTACTCATGACCTCCCGCAAGCTCCGGCACTATTTCCAATCCCACAAGATCAAGGTCGTCTCGGCCTTCCCCCTTGGCGAGATCCTGCGAAGTCGTGATACCACTGGACGCATCGTCAAGTGGTCCATCGAGTTAGGCGAGTTTGACCTAGAGTTCTGCCCTAGGTAGGCCATCAAATCTCAGGTCATCACAGACTTCGTCTCGGAGTGGATAGAGATCCAGCAGCCTCCCCCGTCGGAGCGACTTGAGCACTGGAAAATGTACTTCGATGGTTCCCTGAACCTCGAAGGAGCCAGCGCGGGCGTCCTGTTCATCTCCCCCCAGGGCGACTACCTAAAGTACGTCCTGCAGATCCACTACAAGGCATCCAACAACGGCGCCGAGTACGAGGCCCTTATCCACGGGCTACGCATAGCTGTCTCCCTGGGGATCAAGCGCCTCATGGCCTACGGCGACTCCAAGGTCGTCATCGACCAAGTCAGCAAAGACTCCGAAGCCAGAAAGGACACGATGGATGTCTACTGTGCTGAGGTGCGCAAGCTCGAGCGTCACTTCGAAGGACTCGAGTTCCACCACGTCTGCCGTAACAACAACGTCGCGGCCGATGTCCTCTCCAAGCTAGGCTCCAAGCGCGCACTGGTCCCGGCCGGTGTGTTCGTCCAGGACCTACGCAAGCCGTCCATCAAGCTTATCCCCGACCCAGAGTTGGCTGACGACGAAGTGACCTCGCCTGAGGGTCGCGAGATCCTTATGATCGACGCAGAAGATGACTGGCACCTCGACTTCATCGCCTTTCTCCTCGAGCATCGAGTGCCTGAGGATAAGGCGGAGCGAGAAAAGATCACACAGCGTAGTGCTAACTACATCGTCGTTGGCAAGGAACTCTACCGGAGGTCCGCCTCCACTGGAGTGTTGATGAAGTGCATCCTACGATCTGAGGGCCTCAGGCTCTTGGACGAGATCCACGGCGGCGAGTGCGGCAACCATGCCGCCTCTTCCAACCTGGTGGGCAAAGCCTTCAGGTCTGGCTTCTATTGGCCCACGGCCATGGCCGATGCCCAGGAGCTTGTGCGTCGATGCAAGGGGTGTCAGTTCTTCGCTAAGCAGTAGCACGTCCCGGCTCAGGCCCTGAGGACCATCCCTCCGTCGTGGCCCTTCGCTGTTTGGGGTCTCGACTCTGTGGGACCATTCAACACCGCTCCTGGTGGCTACAAGTACATCATAGTGGCGGTGGATAAGTTAACCAAGTGGATTGAGGTCCGTCCCGTATCCAGCGTCACATCGAAAGAAGCGGCCAAGTTCATCGAGGAGATCACCCATCGCTTCGGGGTGCCAAACAGGATCGTCACCGACCTTGGCACGGCCTTCACCGGAGCCGAATTCTGGGACTTCTGTCAAGACAGCATGATCGACGTATACTACTCCTCGGTGGCGCACCCACGGTGCAACGGCCAGGTCGAGCGTGCCAACGGCATGGTCTTACAGGCCATTAAAGATCGCATCTTCGACGGCTCCGTGCCTTATGCGACAAGGTGGCTCTCAGAGCTTCCCCACGTCCTCTGGGGTCTCAGGACCCAGGTCAGCTCGGCTACAGGGTACTCGCCCTTCTTCCTGGTCTACGGGTCAGAGGCCATCCTCCCCATTGACCTAGCCTTCGGTGCTCCTCTCATCCAGAACTTCAACGAAGGAGAAATAGAGCAGACACGCAGGCTCGACCTCGACAGCGTCGAGGAACACCGTGTGGCTGCGCTCATGCGCCACACCTGCCACGAACAGCAACTACGTCGCTACCACGACCGCAATGTGCGGGAACATTCCTTTAACGTTGGCGACCTAGTCTTACGGTGGATCCAGAACACCAAGGACATGCACAAGCTCTCCGCGCCTTGGGAAGGCCCCTTCATAGTTAAGGAGGTCATTAGACCGGCGAACTATCGCCTCCAATGGGCCGATGGCCAGGGCGTCCTGAACCCTTGGAACATCGAGCACTTGCGTTGCTTCTATCCTTAGGAGCCTTGTATCACAATAAAGCTATGTACTCTTTTCCTTTGTAATTCCATATATGAATATAAAGATTTCTCTTTCTGCTTGTTTTTCTGTTCACCCCTCCCCTTCGACGCGCTCGGGGGCTTGGTTTCAAACCGGACCCCTTACGCTCGGGGGCTTGGCTTTAAGCCTGGCCCTTCACGCTCGGGGGCTTGGCCTTGCAAACCTAAGGGTCATTCGACCTGGGGGTTTTTACCTCTCTTTATGGAGTGTTCCCCTTACCACAACTTCTTATGCATTTTATAAGTATTCCTAGGTCATGGGGTTGCTTGACCTTGGGTCCATGACCCCTCCGCGCGCCGGCCGCACATAAGCCTCCAACGTCGAGCCGTGTGGTCGGTAAGCCGTTCCTCCACTGAGTTGGGTTAGTGGAGGAAAAGGGGTCTCACAACTTCGCTACCTTCGTGTTCTTATAACGGGCGTACAAAGTCAAATAAGGGACCACGTTAACTTAACAACATTATCTCTTTTCAATGTTTATATTACATCAAAAGGGTCCACGACCCATTGTTACTAACAGCCTGCCTCGTCCTAAGTTACATCTACAGGTCTATCTTCTTTTTAATTTTATTTGCAGCGGCCTGGATATCTTCGCTGCCCACCAGCTGCGACAAAGCGACCTCCTCCTTGACCTTCTCAAGGTCGAACGACGGGTCATGGTGCTTCACCGTGGCCAGTGCTGTAGCAGCGGCGAGCTTGCCACTGTCTGTCAGCAAGGTCTTTATGCGGCCTTCCGCGTCCTCCAGCCGCGCGACGAGCTCTTGTGGACCGCCATCGACCTTCGGGGTGAACACGTCCACGAGGTACTCGGCGGCCTCCTTGAGGTCGTCTAGCTCCCTCTCAAGATCTGCAGTCATCTCTTGATGATCAATAAGGGTCTGCATCACCCAGCCAAGGTCGATCTCTAGATCCCTGCGAATGCCAAATTCATATGCAGCTTTACGAGTGAAGTAAGACTCACTGGCGATGACCTCCTTGTGCTTCTCCTTGAGGATCTTCACCTGCTCTTTGGAGTCCTTGAGGTCCTTCTTTAAGGTGGCCTCCCTCTTCTTGGCATCTGTAAAAGTCAAGGTCAGGATGGGGTCACCCGCGGTGCCAAAACATAAAGACCAAAGGCGTCCTACGACGTACCTGCGGTGGCGACCTTCAGCTCGTCCTCCGCCTTCTTCGCCTTCAGCTTGGCAGCCTCCAGCTCTTCCTTCAAGGCCTCCATCACCTTGTCCTTCGAGGTCGCCTCGTCCTTAAGGCGTTGTACATCCTTCGCGGCTTCAATCTTGGCCTGGAGCATGGCCTCCCGCGTTGCGGTCAGCTCCGTGTGAAGCTTGGCACCCTCCGTCAGCAGAGCCGCCCTACCCTGCGCCCGCTCGGCAAGGGTCTGCATCCACACGTTACTCAACATCATCATCTCAACACGCCCAAGTGAATTGAAGGCCTAGCCCTAAAGGGTAACACTGACTCACCATGAGTATCCTGCCGATCGTCTTCGCCGCCTCCGTGATGGTCGCCTGCGCCGTCTTAAAGTCGGCAAGGTCCTTGGCGTCGGCGATGACCTCGTCCTCCCACGGAGTGCTGGCGTAGAGGCACTGATTCTGCTCGTCCTCCTCGCTTCCACCTCCGGTCTCCGCCAACCTCGCCTCCGGCAGGCTTGTTTCGGGCAGGTCTTGCTGGCGCAGGCCTTCCTCAGGCTGCGCGCTCCCAGCAGCGACCTTGGTCGCCTCTGACAGTGTCGTCCCCACGGTCTCAGGGACCTCGCTGGTGACGTCCCCGCCCGAGGTTGCCGGCGACTGCCCCACCGACGCCTTCTCAACCTTCCGCTTGGTGGCCTCTTGACCTGAGGCGTTCTTGCTGCTGCCTGATGCAGTAGGAGCCCCCCTGCCCAAGGTGCACAAACTCATTAGCAATGACGAACTTAACAAATGGTACAGATGAATAAAAGCATACAAACAAGCTTCGTACGTACCCGCCTTCGGCCTTCAACTTCAATGACATCGGCCTGGGCGGCGCCCGCCTCGGTTTCTTCTGCGACCCTTGGTCGCTCACGCCTCCCGCACTTGGCTTCGGTTGTTGCTCGCTCGCAGCACCGAGCGCGGTGGCATCTCCTCCCACGGCCGCTACGTCGCCCCAGCCCGTGGTGACGTCGTGTGACCGCGCGTCGTCCTGCTCCTCAAAGACGACCTCGACGGTGCTTGTCGTTGCCGTCTCCGATGAGGCAGTAGTGTCCATCTCTTCATCTTCTTCTTCTCCGCCTCAACGGTGGCGGAGATGATCTTGACGCCCTTGTGCGCCGGGATCTTGCCAGCGACAGACCGAGTCCGCCGGGTTGTTGGTATAGAGCTCGCCACGGGCGGGTCCTCATCATCACTACCCCCTACCAATGACTCGGAGAGGTAGTTCTCCAGTAACTCCGGCGGTGGAGCCTGCACGTCCTCCACCGCTCGGACCTTGAAGCTACGCTCGCCCTCGTCTGCGAGGGGAGCCGGGCTCCAGAACAAACCTTCACGACCCTGCAAACATGAGACCCTCGTCTCAGAAACAGGGAAAGGCAGACTCAAGGAAATCAAAGGCATTAAGGTCGATCAGCGACATACCACGTCGGCGGGCCGCGTGAGGGAGAATGCCTTGGGGCATGTTCGGTTCCGGATCACCTCGTTGAAGAGCTCCCTCACTCGCGCCACCATCTCCTGCTTGGAGACCTTGCGCTGCTGTACGCGGGTTGGGTTGGTTTGACCCCAGTACTCGTAGGCCGGGTGCACCCGATCCTGGATCGGCTGCAGCAGCCTCCGGCTGAAACTGATGGCCACTGCGCCGCCCATCAGCCCTTGTTCCTTCCTCGTCTTGAGGTCCTCCAGCAGCGGCTTGATGGTGTCCATCTCCCGTGACGTGAGCTGGTTGGTCTACTCCGGCACCGGGACCGGCGCAAGCCCCTACCTAGTGGCGAGCGACGGCTTCGGGTTGTCGATGTAGAACCACCCTTGCCTCCAGCCTTGGGTGTTGTCCGGCAGCTCTATGTCGATGTACACCGTCTTCATGTGACGACGTAGCATGAAGCCGACGGCCCCGACGATGCCATCCTTCCCCGTTTTCTTCACCTCGAAGAAATACCGCCACAAGTCGAAATGTGGCGGTATCCCCAAGTACGCCTCGCACAAATGGATGAACGAGGATACAGTGGTGATGGCATTGGGCACGAGATGCACCAGGTCGATGCGGTAGTAGTGGAGCAGCCAGCGGAAGAAGTCGCCCGTCGGGACTCCAAATCCACGCTCGACGTGCGTGACGAAGGCGACGGTCTCCTCGGTCCCCTCGGAGGGGAAGGCTTCACCGGCGGCTGGCCTCCAGCCCACCTACTCCCGGGGCTTCAGCAGCCCGCGCTCCACCAGGCTCTTCAGCTGCGCCTCCGTCACCGTTGAGTGCTCCCACACCTTCTCCGGCGGCGGCGCAAGTTCTGGGGCCATTTCTTCTTCCTCGAAGCCCGTGGATATAGCTCTAAACATCACTAGAGACTTCTGGCGCATGCGGCGACACTGGGTGCGGTGGATCTAAGCACGGCAGTGCCGGCGAATCTGTGCGCTAAAGCTCTCGGCGACGGAATCGAAACCCTAGCTGTTGCAGGGAATGCAAGTGAGTGGGGTCCCCCGACCCCTCGCTCGGCCTTTTATAACTGGGCCGCATTAGTACGGTGGGCCGCGGTGCCCTAAGCGTCCCTTGGGATCCGGCGATATTCCCGGTGACCCAACGGATATACTTCACAACGGCTCTTTCGGCCTAACGGCTCCAGGCAGTAACCGTGCGGGAATCCATGCCCGTTGGCCTTCCGCCCAACGGTTCGATGACCATGGACTCGTTATGCCCTACTTCAAGCCCCTTACCCATCATTTTCTTCAATGTCTCCTGGCCTCTGGCGACCTCCGGGTCCATGATGACATCTTCACAAGGTCGACAGGTACTACCGCTTGGTAGGTCGCCTCAGCTTTCACTGATTGGGTTCACACCCCTAGCTCCTAGGTTCTGTTACCTGCTGGATCGCCTTAGCCTCTATGGCTCGTTTTGCACCAACGGCCCCGTGCTTAAAGGCTTCACTGCCCGTTGGCGGCCTCCAGGTCAAGTAGCACCTCCTTAAGGTCGCTAAGGTCCTGCTACCTACTACATTGCCTTCATGGCTGTACCAACAGCCCCGTGCTTAATGGCACCACTGCCCGTTGGTGACCTCTTGGTCAAGTAGCACCTTCCCGAGGTCGCTAAGGCCCTGCTGCCTTCTAGGTCGTGTAGACCTAGAGTTTCCAGGCTGACTACCTGCATTGTGTCACTGCACAACGGCCGTGCCGACCCAGGTCGACACGGGTTCCTCGTCTCTACGAAAGGCCTTCTGAAGGTCGGCGTGCTATTACAGCCCTGTTGGGCCCTTGGTATCCGTACCATTGCAGCCCGGGCGCCCTCACAAGCATCAAAATCATGATACTCTTCATGAAAAACTATAATTACAGCTTCATAAGCTACAAGGAGTTTGGCCCTTGGCCAAATTACAAGATACAAAGATCTTAAAGGTCCTGAATCACCTTCCAAAGTGCTTACGACTCAATCTACACTAATAAGGCTTGTCGCAAGCTTTCTTCTGGCTTCAGGACCTACTCAACGACCTCTACAGCTACTGTGGAGGCAGCCGCCACACAGCCACCTCTACTCGCGTACCAACCGGTCTCCTGCAGCGCCCAGCATCAAGTTTGAGCTTTGCCGCAAGATTCCAGAAGGTCCGAGCTTTAACACCAACCTCGCCGGGTGGAGTGCAGTACTCACCAGCATCACATCAGGCCTACAAGTGTCAGGGTCGATGATGCAACTGCTGCTTCATACTCCTTCTGGGTTCCTCAGCGGGGCTGGGAGAAGAGGCCAATCGAGTTCTTCGAGCCTCGCAAGTATTCTTCTAGCTCCAACCATGCACTACATCAACTCTACACTCTGGTGGGCGAACACAAGCCCACGGCATGGCAATATTACTACTCTGGATCATCGTGGTTCAACTTTGAAGATTGGTGCGGTTTGCTTCAAGCCTTGGGTACATATTTATACTACCAAGCACCGGCCATTCAGTCTTATCCGCAAGGCCAACTTGCGAGGCGTCCTCATCTGGAAGTTCACTGTACCCTCGTGGAGCACGAGGTCACTGTTCGCCCGTGGGAGGCATTGGTGCGCTTGTCCCCTACCTGACCACATCCTGGAGCAGCTTTTGTCTTTTGCGGGTGATTGCGACCTGTGCTATGCCTGCAATCTGGCCTGTGACCGTACAGTGCACGCGTGACCCTGGTTGCGTCAGACCTATTGCCTGCGGCCCTCTGCAAGATTCTGGAGCTCTTGTCCTCTAGCGTCGACACTACAAGAGCATCTGTTTCCTGAGCAGAAGGTCGTAGGTTCGGTTTATTTCTCTTCTTCTTCTTTGGAGCATCAAACCGGCCATCTTGGTCGCTTTACTGCTTGGGGGCTACTACACTAGTGCGTCTTCGACGCCCTATTTTCTCCAGGTCGCCTCGACCTAATGGAAGCCTGCTTCCATCACATCTCTGCTCGACCTACCCTCGGTAGGCATGGCGACCTTTCCAAAGGTCGCGGAAGTTACTTCATCACACCTGATCCAGGTCAAGTCGGCGGTGCTTCAAGATCTACGCCTCGTCTTCACTTCGACCTTATGGTCCTTCGACCCAGAAGCTCGACGTTCAACTTCGTGCGCGCATCGGAGGGGTTTCTTTTCTTTTTGATCCCCGTGCACCCTTCACAACCTCGACGGTGCCGCGCCTCTGCTGCTCTTCGACACGACCCCGCCTCGGCTGCTACGCCTACACGTCGATCGGGGGCTTGAGAGACATGGGTACCCATGGGTCCCCACCGGCCAGGGTCCCAGGGGCCCCTGACAAGTGGACCCGACCTGCCAGAAGATCCGCCGACCTTACAAGTGGGCCCAGCGACCTGATCAGGATCCCGGAAGACCCGCGAAGCCTTGGCGTGCAAGTCAAGAATGGCGACCTGGCGTGCCGCCGCCTGTAGACTCCGCGTATTGCGGGATACTCCTTGTAATCCGGGAGATAAGCCTCCCACAGTTGTAACCGACCCCAACACGGGTCAACCGACCTGTGCATGCAAACCCTAGCCCGTCCTCCCCATATAAGGCGGCCTAGGGCTCCATGCATAGGGACAACTCATCCTCGCATAATCCACCATCATACTGGACGTAGGGTTTTACTCTCTGGAGGCCTGAACTAGTCTAAAACCCCTTGTCTCCTTGTTCTTCGCCGCCATACTCGCCTAGTTCCGTGTGCATAACCACCTACGCTCTTAGGTCCCGATCCTCCATTAGCCTGCAAACCTCTAGGGTAACCCCCTAGCGGATCTGTCCAGGTCTCACCCCCTGACAGAGGGAGAGCACTTCACCACCAACTTCTACGCGCTCCCGCTGGCAGGCTTCGACGTCATCCTCAGGACTCACTGGCTGGCGTCCTTGGGCCCCATCTTGTGGGATTTTGGCTCCTTGTGCATGGCGTTCACCCACGACGGTCGCCATGTGTGCTGGCGGGGCTTGGCAGGACCACCCAGCCCCTTCATGGCGATTAGCGACTTCCACACCCTGCTCCAGGTCGTCCTCGACGAGTTCGCCGCCTTGTTCACCGAGCCCAGGGGCATGCCGCCGCCGCGTTCCAGGGACCACCGCATCTCTCTGCTCCCGAACGTCGTGCCGGTAGCTGTCCGCCCGTACCAGTACCCGGCCGTGCACAAAGATGAGCTGGAACGCCAGTGCGCGACGATGTTGGCCCAGGGCATCATCCGGAGGAGCTCGTCGGCGTTCTCCTCGCCTGTGCTGCTTGTTCGGAAGGCGGACGACACTTGGCGCTTCTGCGTTGATTATAGAGCACTCAACACCATCACTGTGAAGGACGCCTACCCCATCCCGGTGGTTGATGAGCTGCTTGACGAGCTGCGAGGCACACGGTATTCCACCAAGCTGGATCTGCGTTCCGGCTATCATCAAGTCCGAATGTTCGCCACCGATGTTGACAAGACCGCGTTCCGGACGCACGACGGCCTCTACGAATTCCTTGTTATGCCCTTCGGTCTGTGCAACGCCCCGGCAACCTTCCAGGCACTCATGAATGATGTTCTCCGCCTATTTCTTCGCCGCTTCGTCCTCGTCTTCTTCGACGATATACTGATCTTCAACAGCTCTTGGGCGGAGCATCTGGGCCACGTCCGCGTCGTGTTCACTGTCCTCGATCAACACTGCCTCTTCGTCAAGCAGTCCAAGTGTGCATTCGGCGCGGAGTCCATATCCTATCCCGGGCACATCATCTCCGCCGTCGGCGTCGCCATGGATCCGGCCAAGGTACAGGCCATCGCTGATTGGCCGCAACCGCGTTCTGCTCGGGCTATGCGCGGCTTCCTGGGGCTTGCCGGTTACTACCGCAAGTTTGTCCAGGACTACGGCATCATTGCCGCACCACTGACGGCGCTGCAACGCAAGGATGGATTCTCCTGTACTGCTGAAGCTGCACAGGCGTTCAACGCGTTGAAGACCGCCATCACTACCGTGCCGGTCCTGACCCTGCCCGACTTCACTCTGGCGTTCGTGGTGGAATGCGACGCGCCCACTCATGTATTTGGCGTCGTGCTGCTGCAAGATCAACACCCAGTGGCATTCTTCAGCCAGCCGGTCGCACCTCGACACCAATCCCTGGCGGCCTACGAGAGGGAGCTCATCGGGATGGTGCTCACCATCAGGGCCATACCTTTGGGGCCGTGGGTTCGTCGTCCGCACCGACCACTTCAGTCTCAAGTACTTGCTGGACCAACGGCTCGCCACGATTCCTCAACACCACTGGGTGGGCAAGCTCCTGGGCTTCGACTTCATCGTGGAGTACAAGGCGGGCCGGCACAACATCATCGCGAATGCCCTGTCTCGCCGCGACACTGAGGAGGCAGGGGCCATGGCGCTCTCAGCACCCCGTTTCGACGTCATCGATCGGCTGCGCGCCGCCCACGACACCGACCCGGTGCTTTTGGCGCTGCGTGATGAGATCACGGCAGGCCAGCGCGCGGCGCCATCGGCCATTCTGGACGGCATGGTGGCCTTCTCCGGGCGCCTCTATGTGCCACCGGCCTCGCCGCTGCTCTAGGAATTGCTCGCCACGGTACACGACGACGGCCACGAGGGTGTTCAGCGTACGTTACACCAACTACGCCGCGACTTCCACTCGTCGGGCCTTCGCGCCGCCGTCCAAGACTATGTGCGGGCCTGCATCACTTGCCAGCGCTACAAATCCGAGCATCTGCAGCTGGCGGGGCTCCTTCTACCACTACCTGTTCCAACGACGGTATGGGCGGACATCGGCATGGACTTCGTGGAGGCGCTGCCCCGCGTCAACGGAAAGTCCATCATCCTCACCGTGGTGGATCGCTTCAGTAAGTACTACCATTTCATTCCATTGGCTCACCCGTACTCCGCCGAGTCCGTCGCCCAGGTGTTCTTCACCGAGATTGTGCGCCTTCATGGTGTTCCAGCGTCGATTGTCTCCGACCGCGACCCTGTGTTCACCTCCATCTTTTGGCGAGAGCTCCTGCGCCTCATGGGCATCAAGCTGGCCATGACCTCTGCGTTCCACCCGCAGTCGGACGGGCAGACAGAGGCCGCAAACAAGGTGATCGTGATGTATCTTCGGTGCCTGACAGGCGATCGTCCTCGCCAATGGCTTTGCTGGCTTCCTTGGGCTGAGTACATCTACAATACGGCGTTCCAGACGGCATTGAAGGACACCCCGTTCAAGCTGGTCTACGACCGCGACCCGCCCAGCATCTGTTCCTATGAGCCCGGCGAGACGTGTGTCACAGCACTGGCGCAATCCATGGCTGATAGGGACGAACTTCTCACCGACGCCCATGTGCGCCTTGAGCAGGCATAGGCTCTCTACAAGCGCCAGTACGACAAACACCATCAGGAGGTGCCGTTCGCGGTGGACGACTGGGTGTGGCTCCGCCTTCGACACTATGCCCCTACGTCGCTGCAAGTGGCCGTCTCCGGCAAGCTCAAGCCCAGGTTCTACGGCCCCTACAAGGTGCTCACCGTCATCAATCAGGTGGCCTATTGCCTGGAGCTTCCAACACACGCGCGCCTGTACAACGTCTTCCACGTGGGGCTCCTGAAGAAGTTCGAGGACACCCCTCCAAACGCGCCGCCCGTCCTACCGCCTATTCATCACGGTGCTGCAATACTACAGCTGGAATGGGTGGTGCGTGCGAGGCTGACTCGTGGTGTGTGAGGACCAGGTGTGTCCGAAGACCAGTGGAAGGTCGCTCCTTAGTGATGAGTGATTGACAACGTTGTGTGGACTGATGCTTGGCTAAGTGTGCAGGTACAGGTTGCGGCTTGACTCGTGTCGGTGCAGGTGAAGAACAAGCGCGAAAGGCCTTAGCCGTGGCGGCCTCCGGGTGATCGAGAGGCAAGTAGGCTTGGTTCGATGGACCCGGTGGCCGATTGGGTCAAGTGCGAGCCGGGCGGTGCAGGACTGGTGGGCTAAAGTTGTGAACAAGGGCCGGTGCAAGGTAGCAGATCGAGGCTGAAGCTTGCACGCAGGGTTTGGTGGTTTGCCCACAAAACCATCGGTGGACGGTTTCTTGGTTTGGGCGTCAAAACCAAGCCCGGAGGCCCGAGGTGACGGAGACGGTGATCCGGGAGCTTCGGGAAGCTTCGAGGCGGAGGGCACGTGGTGTGATCGCGGGGTTTGCGTCGAGGTGAAGCGAAGCCGCGGTGGAAGCGTGTCCGTCCGATGAAGACTTGACCAAAATGCCCCTGAGGGGTTGTATCTTCATTTAAGCAGTAAGGGTAGCGTGGTCATTTACCTCCCTCCGATGGACTTCGTATAAATAGCGGAGAGGTGGATGGCATCTCTCTCTCTCTTGGACTCTAGGGCTTTCTCCCCCGGTAGATTTCTCTGAACTGCTTCTTGTTCCTCTGGATTTCTTATTCTAGACTCTTGTACAGACTCTGACCTCTGGATGTATGGAAGCATTCAGCGTTGCGGTGATCACCTAGTCCTTTGTGATTTTCATGTCATTTTCGGGGCTATTTTTGGGGAGTTTCGTTCTTCGCTCGATTTGGGGATTTGAGGGCGTTTTCCTTCGGATTTCTTTGAGGAGATCATGGGTGGATGCCTTGCGCATCTTTGTGTGTGATCTGGACTCCTCAAACACCGTGGAGAGCCTTCGATTCGTGAGTTTTTGGCCGGAGGTCTTGTTCTTGGTGGAGTTCGTGTGATCCGCGATTCCCGGCGATTTAGTGGCTTAGAGGTCGAGATTTTTGGGGCATAGCTTCCTCTTGTGTTGCTTATCATCTCCCCCAAATCTTGTCTAAAGAGCTTTTGGCGTTTGGGAGATCCGGTGATGGATTGGGAGAGTTGACTTCGCGAGCTCGAGCTCGAGCAGCTCAGTCCGGGGCTAGCGGACAGTCCGCGAGGACCCTGCGGACAGTCCGCGTGTCCTGGAGTTTGTCGCATGTTCTTCGTGTTCTTGCGCGTCTTCGTTTCGATCCGTTTCGCCCCTAGGTTTTGGTTGCGAGGGGTTTGGCGGACAGTCCGCAGGGCTTCACAGACGGTCTGCGTGGCCGAGTTTTTGGCGGACAGTCCGCGTGGCCTTCACGGAGAGTCCGATTTTTCGGGGTGCGTCTCTGGTAGCTCTGGTGCTTATATCGGACAGTCCGCGCCGTACCTGCGGACAGTCCGCCGTACTCTAGCGGACGGTCCGCCTGTACTGCACGGACAATCCGCGCCTGGTGTTTCCAGATTGTGCCGAGTGCTTTGATTCTTGTCCAGTTGCTTCCGCTCTTTGCTCCTAGGCTTGTCTCTTGTTCTTCTAGGCTTGTGTGTGCCTTGTTTGGAGCTTCCTTTGTGTGCGCGAGCGTTTGGAGTGCCAATGTGACACAACAACATGAGGGCCAATGTGACATGCTCCCATACATGTTCCAGCGTTTCACTAGCATTGTCAACAACATGAGGGCCAATGTGACATGCTCCCATACACGGATCATGATCAAGCTATCAAGCTTTTGCATGCCCTGGATAGGTCCGTGTGGAGTGCTAAGGTCGAGGCCATTGAGGAGTCAAGCGTGTATGATACGCTGACGCTGGATGAGCTGTTTTCCAAGCTCAGGTCTTCAGAGGTTGATCGTGGCTTGAGAGCCAAGAGCGAGAGCCCCATTGATCCTCATAGTTTGGCTCTTGTCTTGGGATCACGGTCTAACGCTAACCCTGGTGGTTTCTATTTGTCTTGTCTTGTGTCTTTGCCAGATGAGGACTTTGAGGTACTGAGCGAGGACGATCTCGCATTATTGAGCAAGAGGTTTGGGCGGATGTACAAGAACCGCAAGAATGCAAGGCAGAGCTCGGGGATGTGCTATCGGTGTGGGAAGCACGGACACTTCATCGCCGAATGCCCTGAAGCCATGGAGATCAAGAACGACTACAAGGGCAAGCCTAGGCACGACTACAACAAGCACCGGTCCCGGAACGACTACAAGGACAAGCATAAGGACAAGGGCGAGAGAAGGCATAAGAAGGGTGGCAGCTACAAGAAGAAGACCGCTCGAGCAATGGTGGCCGGAGCGAGCGACATTGACTCGACATCAAGCGATGCTTCTTCCGACTCGAGCAGCGAGAATGAGCAAGAGAAGCGCAAGGACAAGCGGCACACGGGCAAGAACTTCACCGGCCTAAGCTTCGTCGCACAAGGAGGCTTTTGCGGCATGGCGCACTCCAAGAAGGGTGGGAAGCACAGCTCGGATTCGAACTCCGACTCCGATGAAGAGGTACGACAAGATCCCAACTTCTTGCTAGAGGAGAATGCTTGGCTCAATGAGTTGCTTGACAACCGTGATAATGTGCTTAGAAAGACCAACAAGGAGAAGAGGGAATTTAGGTCTTTGTTGGGTGAGGCTAAGGACAAGGTAGCCAAGCTTGAATCCTTGCTTGTGAATGCTAGGAATGAGATAGTCGCTTTGAAGTCTGCTCCTGTGGTGTTTGATGAGATAGATTGTGGTGATTGTTCAGTTTTTCTTGCTGATTTGACTGCCCTCAAGGAGAAGCATGCCTCTACTTTGGAGGAACTAGATGTGGTTAGGATTGAGTGTGATGAATTGAAGTCAAGGCCAGCTTTACTAGGTGCTTGTACCTCATGTCCTGTTTTGCATGCTAGGCTAGATGAGTCTCACACTAGAATTGTTTCTCTTGAGGCGGCATTGAAAGCTCCTATTCCTACATCATGTTCAACCTGTGAAATGCATGCTTTGAAAAATATGGAACTTGCACACTATGTTGATCGTCTGCAGGATGAAAATGATGAATTGAGAAAAATGATGGGGTGGTTGTTTGGGCATGAGCCACAATTGAGTTTGATGTTGGCTCAGTTCAAGAGGTTTGATGGTCAGGTGTTGGAGGCTGACAAGTGTGGTGAGAAGAGTGGTGAGGGAGAAGAGAAAGCTGGAGAGATTCCCATTCCACCACACACCACACCCATGAACAAATTTGCACCCAAGCCAAACCATCTCAGAAACAAGCTAGACACAACCCCAGATCCTCCAGTGACCCCCACAAATCTGAGAACAACCAAAAACCCATCAAGTTTGTGAGCACCCAGGGGAGTGTCTTTGGTGGGATGTCAGGAGAGAAAGCTAGAGAGAAGCTCGTAGAGAAGCCACAGCCTAAGCCAGTGCCAATCCGCTTCCATTGCGAGTATTGTGGGAGGGATGGGCATAAGGATGAGTTCTGTTTCCGGAGGAAGAGGGATAAGAGGTTTGCTAGGGAGATGGCAAACAAGGACAGGTACCACCTTGCTCGTGGTGTGCTTGAGCCTCGTAGAGGGCCTCTGCCTAGGGGTGAGGTGTATGTGCATACAGTTCCCACTCGTGGAGGTGGAGGTGGAGGTGTGTTCCCTCAGAGAGATAGGCGTGTTGGGTTTGGGCGTGGTGAGTTGGCTCGACGTGCTCCTTCTCGTGACCATTATGAGTTTGGGAGGCACGATCGGAGCTTTGGGTCTCAGATGGACTACGAGCCACGTTTTCCTCCTCGGGGTGCGCGTACTCCACCAGTGAGACGTGACAGGTCCTTTGGTGGTAGGCGTGAGAGGGCTCCGCCTAGAGGTTTTGGGAGGATAGATTTTGCTAACCCTTCTTTTGAGCAAATGGCTCAGCACTGGTTTGACTCTTTTGGTACTAACCCCAGTGTTGAGTCGCTTGCTCATTCTCGTCCTCATTTTTTATTGCAGGTGGGAGGCTTGGAGAACTTTTGGTTGATCGACTCTGGTTGCTCAAGACACATGACCGGAGATCGTGGGTGGTTCTCCAGCCTCACCCCGGTGAGTACGAGGGAGTACATCACTTTCGGGGACAGTGGGAGAGGACGAGTGCTTGCGGAAGGTATGGTGAAGGTAAGTAGCAAGGTGACCTTAAGAAGTGTGGCCCTGGTCAAGTCACTTGGTTTTAACCTGTTGTCAGTATCTCAATTACTTGACGAAGGTTTTGAGGTTCATTTTAAGTCGGGTGCTTCCCGTGTGCTTGATTCTCGAGGTGATCTTGTCTGTACGATCGTCTCCGAGGGTCAAATCTTTCGTGCCGACTTTTCCCAGTCTGTTGGTCCTCCTCGATGCTTTGTTGCTGGCGTTTCGGCCGAGCTTTGGAAATGGCATAGGAGGTTGGGACACTTGAGCTTTGAATTGCTTTCCCGCTTGAGTGGTCTTGATCTTGTCCGAGGATTGCCTAAGTTGAAATTCGAGAAGGATTTGGTTTGTGCTTCTTGTCGACATGGGAAAATGGTTGCCGCTTCTCACGCCCCCTTGACGTCTGTCAAGATCGAGCGACCTTGTGAGCTGTTGCACATGGATTTGGTTGGGCCAGCTCGTGTTTGCTCTGCTGGTGGGAAGTGGTATGTTCTTGTGGTTGTTGATGATTTTTCGAGGTACTCTTGGGTTTTCTTTTTGGAGGATAAGAGTGAGACATTTGGCTTTGTTCGGGACTTGATCTTGAGGTTGAAGAATGAGAGGCATGGAGATGCCATTAGAGCTATACGCAGTGACAATGACACGGAGTTTAAGAACTCTCATTTTGATGCCTTTTGCAGTGATCTTGGTCTCGATCATCAGTACTCTTCTCCATACGTCGCTTGCCAGAATGGCGTTGTGGAGAGGAAGAACCGGACCATTTGTGAGATGGCCATGACGATGCTTGATGAGCATAGGACTCCTAGGCGTTTCTGGGCCGAGGCGGTCAATACCGCTTGCTATGTCTCAAATCGCATATTTCTTCGTGCTTTCAAGAAGAAGACCTCTTATGAGCTGATGCATGGGCGACAACCCAAGGTGAGTCACTTTAGAGCTTTTGGTTGCAAGTGTTTCATTCTTAAGAAGGGCAAGCTAGATAAGTTTGAATCTAGATGTTCAGATGTGATTTTCCTTGGTTATGCGATTCACTCTAGAGCATATCGGGTGCTCAACCTTGACACTAACCGAATCATGGAGACTTGCGAGGTTACCTTCGACGAGACACAACCATGTTGCTCTTCTGCTTTTGAGTGTGCAGGTGACGAGGAGATTGGAGCGAGGATCTATGAAGATGAGAAGGATGGAGATGGAGACGACGACGATGATGATGGTGGCGCTCCCGTGGCTGATCGTGTACACGCTACTTCCAATACTACGACGACGATCGAGGATGGACAATCCCCTACTACCACTACGACTGAGGTTGTTCGAGTGGAGGCTGCTGCTGAGGGGGAGGTTGTGTCCAGGCGAGAGGCTCCCCGGCGTGTACAAGTTGATCACCCACCGACGACGATCATTAGTGACCTTCATGAACGCATTACACGGTCGAGGTCAAGGAACACTTCTCATTTCTCTCACTCTGCTTTTGTTGCGTCATTTGAGCCCAAAGATATTCGACACGCTTTGTCTGACGAGAATTGGGTGAATTCCATGATGAGGAGTTGGAAAACTTTGAGAGAAACCAAGTCTGGGTGTTAGTTGATCCACCGCCAAATTGTCGTCCCATAGGTACCAACTGGGTGTGGAAGAACAAAGAGGGTGAGAATGGGATGGTTGTGAGAAACAAGTCGAGGTTGGTGGCGCAGGGGTTCAACCAGAAGGAGGGGATAGACTATGAGGAGACATTTGCTCTTGTGACCCGTTTGGAGGCAATTAGGATCCTTCTAGCCTTTGCCGTGGCTAAAGGGTTCAAGTTGTACCAAATGGATGTCAAGAGTGCTTTCTTGAATGCGGTGATAGAGGAAGAAGTGTATGTGAGGCAATCCATGGGGTTTGAGAGTGAAAAATACCCACACCGTGTATACAAACTCCAGAGAGCGCTCTATGGGTTAAAACAGGCACCTAGAGCTTGGTATGGCAGGTTGAGAGGCTTTTTGCTGAGTAAGGGGTTTGTGATGGGCACAGTTGATAAGACCATTTTCCTCCTTAAGCATGGGAATGACCTTTTGATTGTTCAGATATACGTGGATGACATAATCTTTGGTGGCTCTTCTCATGATCTTGTTGCTAGATTTGCAGATAACATGAGGAGGGAATTTGAGATGTCCATGATGGGCGAGCTGCAGTTTTTCTTAGGCCTCCAGATCAAGCAGTGCAAGGATGTGACGTTTGTACATCAGGCGAAGTACACCAGGGACATGGTGAAGAAGTTTGGCATGAACGACTCCAAGCCGCTGACTACCCCGATGAGTACAGCTACGGTTTTGGACGCGGACGAGGACGGCGAACCCGTGGACCAGAAGGAGTACCGGAGCATGATCGGCTCCCTCCTCTACTTGACGGCGACGAGGCCGGACATACAGTTCAGTGTATGTCTATGCGCTCGTTTTCAGGCTTCACCAAGGACTTCACATCGGCAGGCCGTCAAGCGGATTTTCAGGTACTTGAACTACACTCAGACTTCACGGTTACTCCGATGCTGATTTTGCTGGGTGTCGATTGGACCGCAAGTCTACTTCTGGGTGTTGTCAGTTCCTTGGTTCTTCTTTGGTCTCTTGGTCATCTCGCAAGCAATCCAGTGTAGCCCAGTCCACCACCGAGGCTGAGTATGTAGCTGCTGCTAGTTGTTGCTCCCAGCTGCTTTGGATGACATATACCATGAGTGATTTTGGAGAGGAGTGCACCCAGGTTCCACTTTTCTGTGACAGCACCAGTGCCATAAGCGTAGCCAAAAATTCTGTCCTCCACTCCAAAACGAAACACATAGAAGTGAGGTACCACTTTCTGAGGGACAATGTCGAGAAGGGAAACATATCTTTGTCCTATGTCCCTACCCAAGACCAGCTAGCTGACATATTCACCAAACCGCTTGACCAAGTCACTTTCACTCGCTTGCGGGGTGAACTTGGGGTGTGCTTTCCTTTCTAGCTGGGGCTTGGAGCTTCTCATGTATATATGTGTCATATGTTCATTTTGTTGCATTTCATTCATGCATTTTACTTTCTGTACAAAACCTGGTAGGATAGCCATCTTTGGATCACTTGAGCTATGATTGAGTTTCTCTTATATACACTGATCACTGATGTGCTATTTGTGAGACTTGTGCATGTTTGGTAAATTGTGGATGTGAATGCTATGCTCTTGATGGTTTTGTCATATATTTGTGTTGAGATAGCTTTCTTTTGATGAAAATGCTAAAATTATGTCTCTCATGAGTAGATGCTTGTCTATGCTCAATTTGTGCTTAAATGCCTATATCATGTTTAGTTTGTGCTTGAGAATCATGTTCTCTTTGCTTGGGGTCAAAGACCTTTCTGTCATTGTAAATGTTTAGCCCTTTTGCTTGCTTGGGGAGGAGCATAAGCTTTTTTTTACCGCAAAGGCACTTAATGTACCATGTTTAAACTTGAAAATGAATTTGGTGTATGAATTGCCTTATGCTTGAAAAATGAGCTCCTAATCATGTTTTTATGGCTTGATATTCATATCTTGGGTGCTAAACCGTAGCATGCTTGTCTACCATGAGAAGTCTCATTTTAAGAAGTAGACACATGGCTCGGTAGCTTTAACATGACTTGAGTAGCTTGTGGGCGTTTATAATGATCTTGTGATGAGAATTTGTGATCTTGTATAAACTTTGGATGATCTAGTGTATTTATGTTCAAATTGGTATAGAGAGTCTTGCTCATGAGATGACTATTTCTTTGTGAAAATTGCTTAAAATTGCTTTTAGCCATGTCACATGCTTATATGTCTCTACCTTCTTGATGGCAATGTGCTAGATACACCATGTCTACTTTGCTTGCTCTATGTCTCACTTGTAGCATTTTGTTGTGCTCTTTGTATATTTGAGAAGCTTGGTAGGCTGTACATATGCTTTGACGTGCATTTTTCATGAAAACAAGGGGAAGAGGTTCATATACCTTGATTCATGTATTGTCAACAAGGGGGAGAATTCTGGGAGATATACATGCTTTGGGGGAGAGTTATGCATTTTTTGGGAGATTTTGTGAAAATTTGGTATGCATTTGTGAGATGTTGCATGTGAGGAGAAAAATTAAGAAGAAGAGGTTGCATTTGCTCAGGGGGAGTTTGCATATGTGCAGGGGGAGCTCTTTTGGTTTGCCTGAGTTTTGTGCTTTGTGATGTGCTCCGTGTGAGCTTTGTTTTGTCTCGGTTGTGTCGAGCCGTTACCCTTGCCTTAGGGGGCCGAGACTTGGATTGGCGAGTGATCGAGTTTTCGCTTGTTCTTTGGCTTTGGATCACTTGCTTGGGAGGTTTGTGTTCGTGGTTGTTTTCTTTTCTTTTTCTCTAATGGTTACTATGGGTGTTGTCAATGCACTCATCAAGGGGGAGATTGAGGACCAGGTGTGTCCGAAGACCAGTGGAGGATCGCTCCTTAGTGATGAGTGATTAACAACGTTGTGTGGACTGATGCTTGGCTAAGTGTGCAGGTACAGGTTGCGGCTTGACTCGTGTCGGTGCAGGTGAAGAACAAGCGTGAAAGGCCTTAGCCGTGGCGGCCTCCGGGTGATGGAGAGGCAAGTAGGCTTGGTTCGATGGACCCGGTGGCTGATGGGGTCAAGTGCGAGCCGTGTGGTGCAGGACTGGTGGGCTGAAGTCGTGAACATAGGTCGGTGCAAGGTAGCGTATCGAGGCCGAAGCTTGCACGCGGGGTTTGGTGGTTTTCCCACAAAATCATCGGTGGACGGTTTCTTGGTTTGGGCCTCAAAACCAAGCTCGAAGGCCCGAGGCGACGGAGACGGTGATCCGGGAGCTTCGGGAAGCTTCGAGGCGGAGGGCACGTGGCGTGATCGCGGGGTTTGCGTCGAGGTGAAGCGAAACCGCGGTGGAAGCGTGTCCGTCCGATGAAGACTTGACCAAAATGCCCCTGAGGGGTTGTATCTTCATTTAAGCAGTAGGGGTAGCGTGGTCATTTACCTCCCTCCGATGGACTTCGTATAAATAGCGAAGAGGTGGATGACATATCTCTCTTGGACTCTAGGGCTTTCTCCCCTGGTAGATTTCTCTGAACTGCTTCTTGTTCCTCTAGATTTCTTATTCTAGACTCTTGTACAGACTCTGACCTCTAGATGTATGGAAGCATTCGGCATTGCGGTGATCTCCTAGTCCTTTGTGATTTTCGTATCATTTTCGGGACTATTTTTGAGGAGTTTCGTTCTTCGCTCGATTTGGGGATTTGAGGACGTTTTCCTTCGGATTTCTTTGAGGAGATCATGGGTGGATGTCTTGCGCATCTTTGTGTGTGATCTTGACTCCTCAAACACCGTGGAGAGCCTTCGATTCGTGAGTTTTTGGTCGGAGGTCTTGTTCTTGGTGGAGTCCGTGTGATCCGCGATTCCCGGCAATTTAGTGGCTTAGAGGTCGAGATTTTTGGGGCATAGCTTCCTATTGTGTTGCTTATCATCTCCCCCAAATCTTGTCTCAAGAGCATTTGGCATTTGGGAGATCCGGTGATGGATTGGGAGAGTTGACTTCGCGAGCTCGAGCTCGAGCAGCTCTGTCCGGGGCTAGCAGACAGTCCGCGAGGACCCTGCGGACAGTCCACGTGTCCTGGAGTTCGTCGCGTGTTCTTCGTGTTCTTGCGCGTTTTCGTTTCGATCCGTTTTGCCCCTAGGTTTTGGTTGCGAGGGGTTTGGCGGATAGTCCGCGAGGGCTTCACAGACGGTCCGCGTGGCCGAGTTTTTGGCGGACAGTCCGCGTGGCCTTCACGTACAGTCCGATTTTTCGGGGTGCGTCTCTGGTAGCTCTGGTGCTTATTTCGAACAGTCCGCCGTACTCCAGCGGACGGTCCGCCCGTACTGCACGGACAGTCCGCGCCTGGCGTTTCCAGATTGTGCTAAGTGCTTTGATTCTTGTCTAGTTGCTTCCGCTCTTTGCTCCTAGGTTTGTCTCTTGTTCTTCTAGGCTTGTGTGTGCCTTGTTTGGAGCTTCCTTTGTGTGCGTGAGCGTTTTGAGTGGCAATCAGGGTATAGGCCGAGTTCGACCTACGGGAAGAATTTTTATCGGCTCCCATTCACTCCCCACCTCTCTGGTCGCCCTATTCGGTCCTTCAGCGTGCGATATCTCCTTGTTCGCTGGAAAGGAGAGTCGGCGGTATCTTCTACATGGGAAGAGGCAGACAGTTTCATGGAGCGCTATCCACAGTTCCAGCTCGAGGACGAGCTGCTCCTCGAGGGGGGAGAGATGTCATGTGGGGCCGTCACCACTACAGCCGCAGGCCCAGAGCCCAGGCCGGCGACGGCCAGCCACAGCCGCCCCAAAGTGGCTAGGAGATTTTAGTTAAGATTTTCAGGAATTAGCTCAGATTAGAGTTGGATTTGGTTAAGATTATAGATTGGTTTTCTCTTTGCTTGGATTAGGGGCTAAGTGCCTTATATATAAATATTTGTAATCAGGAGACTGGGTTAAGGAAGATTAATCTACATCTTGTTCCCCTGTTTCTCTCTAGTCTCCACCCTGCTAGCCATTGCACGCGGAAGCTCAAGCTCCGCCGCCCCTACCAACTCCGGCTACGAGCTATGTAGCCGGGGCGCCGCTGTCTTGGGCGCCGACGCCCTTGACATCTTTTTTATTCACCTCTAATCTGTTTGAAAAATCCTAGAAAGTCATTCTTTTTGGGGTGTAGGGGTACATCCCATTCTCAAGAATTTTATGATACCAAATTTTGGCATAAAACTCATTAACTTTCCTTTCAGTATACATTTCACATTAGATTTAAGTAAATGGCCAATCTAGAGGTCGGCCGATGTGCAAGACTGGAATAGGCAGCAACTGAAAATATAGAGATCGGCCGAAGGGCACAAGCTGTTTATGTGCCTCATGGAAAGACCATTCCTTGGTCTGCATGTTGCCGAAGAAAATAAGAATAATACTTAATAATGTGTACAGAACTACTCTCTCCGACCTTAAATATATGACGATTAGGACAAGAAATTTAGTTCAAAATGAACTAATTTTGTTGTCCTAAACGTCATATATTTAAGGACGGAGGGAGTACACATATGCATGATGGTTTGAATGTTCTGCCTTTTAGTATCAATATATTTTGGAATATGTATATGCATCGAAACATGAAACTATATTAGTAGATTAACCTTGAGATGCAACAATCTTTTAACATAACGAATTTGTTAAGTTTATAAACAAATTTTGTAGTTTAAAAACATTGTCATTGCGTAAAACGTCCAGTAGTATATGATATGCGAGTGAAGAGAACGACATAGACTGATCGATGATTCCTGAAATTGCTGAAGACCTCTGTGGCTGTTCCTCATTGCTATAGAAAGATCTCGTTGCACCTTTTCACTTTGCAGTCTGCTAAAAATTGCCAGAAAACGAAATTGCGGGACTTTAATTTTGAGGACCGGTTCAGGGAGAAACGCTTTGCAACTGTTTGAACTTTGAAGTCCGACAGAAATAGAGACACATTTTCCTGCTGCTGGTGAAGTGAATCCGCATATGGCACAGAACCACGCGCGTCCAATCTGTAGCCTGTTGCTATCTGGAACTATACGAGTGTTTTCATTCTCCTCCATTCTATTGCAGCATTTCATATTAGTCCAGTGCATTTCGTTTTTGAAAATTAGAAGCTGAAACTCATCGATCTTTTTTTAAGTTCACTGTAATACCGAGGTCGTCGAGGATTAGTGAATTCGTGTCAAGCAAGTTGGAAGTTGTTGAATGATGATCCAAATTATGTCAAGAGAGAAGGCCGCCTATTTCTGCCGGAGCGAAGCGAGGGCAGACGTAGGCCCATAGGGCTGTGCCCCTTAACTGCCCAGATCGTGACGGGGGTGCGAAACCCCCCCCCCCCGGTATGGTACGGGTCATATAACCCCTAGGGTTTTTTCATTGGAGACAGATTCTCTCGTCTTCTTGTAAGCCGCCGCCGTTGGCGATTGTAACCGGACTCCGATCGTAGTGAAGTTCTTGCTGGCTGGCGCCCGTGGTTTTTCCCTCTCGTGTTGGGAGGGTTTTCCACGTTAAATCTCGTGTCTCTTGCGGTTTGATTTTCCTTACTCTCGTCGATTACTTGTCATCGTTTTATAACAGAAGTCATTCTCAAGACCCATTACCTGAATAAATCATAATATTTTACTACTCAATAATGGTAGAAGAGTTAGAGACGGAATTGCCAGTTGCCACCAATTATCTCTCAATGTCACAGCTGAGCAACTGTGCTTAATCAAGTAACCAATTATCATCTTCGCCACACCTTTCATTGACCTAACATCCTTGTTTAAAACTATATCCACCACCACCATCACCACTAATGGCCACTTCGATGACATCAACCCATGAATACTTCTATGGTCGCTGCAAGCTAAGGCTCCTACAATCCCATCATCCATGGCGGCCTTGAGGTGCTATTGCCTTCCATCGACTGCAACCATCGTTCAGAGGAGGAAGAGTTCGAGAAAGATGGTGATCAGAGCCTCCATGGATGCCTGCCCAAGTTCAGAATTGAAGAAAAGCCCCAAGTCTGTCAGCTTCACTGGCAAGGTCCACAAGGTATATTACCTCTTCTTTCAGAGATGTTATCCAGACATTGCTGGTCTTTTTTTTTATCTGGAACACATCTTTCAGGTTTATGAGGACAAGAACATGGGAATCCTCTGCTACACGGACGAGAATGGCGAATTGGTGTGTGAAGGCCTAGACGAAGACCCGAGGTTGACCTGGCAGGACATGGAGAAAATGAATATGGAGAAGTAAGTCGTGTTCAAAATTGATCTGGCTTACATTCTGTGAACAGTAAAGAATGAAAGAATGCAAGAACTGACCACATAATGTTTATCTTGTTATGTGCTTGATCAGAAAAGCAAAGAACCAAGGACATCAACGGCAGATGACATTGCCGATAGCGAGTGGGATTGACTGGAGCAACCTCCAGGCTGCTGTTAGCATGGGGAAGAACTGAAGAAGGAAGCTGAAAAGCTTAGCCTGTTCTGTAGAAACTAGAAAAATAGTGTGTTTTGTTTTGTTGCTTGCTCTGTAATGGTTAATAAGGATCTTTATGTGTTGTATAGATTGCACTAGAGAGGAGGAGATGATCTAGCTGGTCAGCACCCATCTCTGATGTATAAGAGGAAGTATGCCAAGAATAGTGTGCAATTTTACATTACCTTCAGTTTCATTTCCATTTTGGCAACCAGTGTGTTTTTTTTTCGGGGATACGCTGGAGAGCTGCGTATCATTGAATTAAGAAGAAAAATATTGTTTTGTTACAACGCGGGCCAACCGGGTGCTCGCACACGGGGCAACCAATGTGTTGAAGATGTACAACTAAAAATCCAAGACGGGGAAAACCCCCGTCTAACTGAGATGTGAAACAGAACATATATATTTCTCTTTTCTCTTAATTATCCACTGCATGATTTTTGTTGGTGCCACCTGCAGGCTGAGATGTGAAAGAGAACATATATATTTCTCTTTTCCCTCTATCACTGCATGATTTTTGTTGGGGGCTCTCAAGCCTAAGTTGGATTTCTCTGAAAGAGTGGCAATGTATTCTACTCACATAGATAAACACTGTGCTTCATGTGGGGCTGTGGAAAATGATGCTCACCTTTTCTTATTGTGTGATTTACCAAAACAAGTGTGGGCCTCTTCTGCCACTCCTTTACCACCTCACTTAATTAACCCAACTCAAGATGGTGTGCAACTTATTCTTCCTAATCTTCTTGTAGAAAGGTGGAATGAGTATGTTCGCACCCAAAATTGGCAGGTCTGGGCGAAATCGGTTAGACCGCCCCACCAACCCAGTTTGACCGCCCTAGTCAAAGTCCTCAAAAGGCAATTTGGACTTCACCATTGGATAGGTCTCGTCGAGTAGATCAAGATTCATATGTGGAACGTCCAAATCGGAGTCCGGATGAGAGATAAGGCCTCCGGAAGATCTGCACGTCGGGCACGCGGTTAGACCGCCCTGCCCTGCCAAATACATGTTAGGAGTTGTATTTTGACATGGTTTTGTAAGAGTTTCGACTCCTAATGGGGCAAGACCTCCCCTCCCTATAAATATAAAGGGCCATGGCCGATTGAAAGCATCCACAATCAAATCTATCATATTTATCCTTTATCTTTTTACCTTTCTTCCTCGTTTCCTTACTTTTCCAACATATCATGCTGTTCTTCTCTCGTCTTCATGGCGTTTAAGGACGTCCTAGCTGGCCTGCCGAGCCTAGGACAACCCAAGGTGCACTTGCCCCGACGGGGTCCCTCCCAGGCGAGCGTTCGTTGGTCTTCTCGCCGGATCTCCCAGCAGGACCGGTCTGACCGCTCTGCGCAGAGGGGTAGCAAGGAGCTCCTACGCGTGCTTGTTGGCTCCGAAAAGGCGTCAACAAATTGGCGACTCCGCTGGGGAACGAGAATCTGGCTGGCCGATCTATCTAACCCTAGCCACATGATGGCGTATGAAGAATTTCGTACTGAGTATAGCAAGGAATTCGATCTGGCGGTTGAAAACTTGCTTCTATCATGTTTTCGTCAAACTGATCAAGGCATCATCAAGATAAAGGAGTTGCAGCAGCCATCGACCATCGACATATTAAGGGAGATGCAATCCTCAGGTAACTTATCTGACGCTCTATCCGTCTTTGTGAATTTTCGTCTCAAAGCTTTGATTGATAAAGATGATAATTCAGATTCAATTCTTGTTAATTTAGAGTCGGTTATTAAAAAGCCGATTGATGATATTTTTTATCCTTGCAAAATTTTGTCTAATTGTGATGTTGTTGGTCAAGAAACAAGTCGGCCGTTTCTAGCCGAAATTGTTGACCCGAAACCCCCTAGTACGCTCGGGGGGTAACAAAACAAAGGCAAAGGTGCCGGTTGTGTCATAACCAGTCTGACCGCTTCTCAAGCCGGTCTAACCGCCTCTTCCAAAGTTTTGCAAAACAAATCTAAATTAAAGATGGTTAAGCCTAAAAAATCTGAAATTGATGTTTGGAAAACTGTTGAATCCAAAGGCCGTCATAAGCATCAAAGAGAAAAGTCGAAGTCTAGTGAGAAACTTCCGGCTAAGTCTCAAAGACAAAACAATATCAATGATGCTAGTCGGTCTAAAAATTTCAAACACTCAAAATATTCTCCAAGAGAGAGGTTCCATGATCAAAATCGGCAATGGAATAATTCTCACATGTCGATGCTGTTTTGGTCACATGGATCACCTATATCTATGTCATTGGGATCTTATTTCAGCACACCTTATTTTTATTTACCATGGTCTTATAGTTCACATATGTCATCTCCTCCTAGATATTCATGTTCAGATTATATTACCTATAGTAAGCCATCACCGAAATAATGATCATTCCTATCAAAGAGATCGGTCTATGCAGAAAAATAAGCGTAAGGTGGTCAGACAAGTCTATCGTGTCAAAAAGGACGGTAGATTAAATAAAAATTCAGATTTGACACTAGACATAGAAAAGCCGCGTACTGAAAAATCATCGACTAGTTTTACTGATCAAATTGTCCCCCAACGATAAGCATGTCGCAAATAATATAGCTGAACAACAATCATGTTCGGCTGAGAGGCAACATGATGTCAAAGTGGTCGGTTCTCAATGCACCGGTCTAATCGGTGACCCAACCGGTCTGACCGGTCATGCCAACAAAAAAGGTAAAGCCGAGAGTGTCACACCAAACAACAAGGTGATGAGGAAGAGGTCAAGTTTTGCTGAGTTGTTGCAAAAGTATCAAAAGATAGCGGACCAAAACCAAAACAATCGGCTAGGAGATGATCAAAGTAGGAATTCTTCATCACCAAAACCAAAGAAGTATCGACGGTCATCACATTGGTCTTCATCATTTATCCCATCGATGCATGTGCCATGGAATGCTTATTCAGGTATAAATAATTTCAATCCATGGTTTTGGTATAACCCTTGGTCTCCTTTTTGCAACTATCAATATTATGCTTATGATGCACCAAGGAGCTACAGTTGGCCGCCATGGCCACACCAGGATTTCAATTGTTAGATATGCTGTTTAGAAGCCGAAATATCAGTTTTATACATGCTGTAATTGCTAGAATTTTATTTCGGTTACCATAGAATTCATAAAGAGTCTAGAATCCATCATATGAGCGATATATTGTTCATTATCATCTTTAGATGATTCTGACAATTGAGAATGTTTTCTGGCATGCAAGCTTTACCAGAAAACAGGAGAGCATATGTTCGCACCCAAAATTGACAGGTCTGGGCGAAACCGGTTAGACCGCCCCACCAACCCGGTTTGACCGCCCTAGTCAAAGTCCTCAAAAGGCAATTTGGACTTCACCATTGGATAGGTCTCATCGAGTAGATCAAGATTCAGATGTGGAACGTCCAAATCGGAGTCCGGATGAGAGAGATAAGGCCTCCGGAAGATCTGCACGCCGGGCACGCGGTTAGACCGTGTCCCTAGGGCGGTTAGACTGCCCTGCCCTGCCAAATACGTGTTAGGAGTTGTATTTTGACATATGGTTTTGTAAGGGTTTCGACTCCTAATGGGGCAAGACCTCCCCTCCCTATAAATATAAAGGGCCATGGCCGATTGAAAGCATCCACAATCGAATCTATCATATTTATCCTTTATCATTTTTACCTTTCTTCCTCGTTTCCTTACTTTTCCAACCTATCATGCTGTTCTTCTCTCGTCTCCATGGCGTTTGAGGACGTCCTAGCTAGCCTGCCGAGCCTAGGACAACCCAAGGTGCACTTGCCCCGACGGGGTCCCTCCCGGGCGAGCGTTCGTTGGTCTGCTCGCCGGATCTCCCAGCGGGACCGGTCTGACCGGCCTACCATAGCGGTCTGACCACCCTACGCAGAGGGGTAGCAAGGAGCTCCTCCGCGTGCTTGTTGGCTCCGAAAAGGCGTCAACAGGGTATAACTGAATGGATGTTTTGCATTGAGGCCTCGACTGGTATATATGAGAGTACAAGACTTGAGGTGTAAGACACCCCGGATACATATGGTAGTCTACAATACATATATCTACAACTACCAATATACTCTAACATCCCCCCGCAGTCATAGCAGGAGCATCGCAGACGGTGAGACTGGAGAAGAAGCCGAAGGCGGAAGCCGACGGACTGACATCCCTCCGCAGTTCAAACGTCGGTGCGGCGCAGACGCTACGACTGGAGAGAAAACCGGCGAGTCACTCATGCAGATGGTAGCCCTTTGTGCCGATGTCGATGAAGCAGAACTGGAGGGTGAATAGCCGTGGTCGATGATGTCGTGCGTAGGGTAGCCGTGGTCGACGTGGAGCTGTCGAGGTTGCCGAGGGTAAGGAGCCGCACAGGAAGCCGCGGGCGCCCGAGGAGGCACCGAGAGGACGGTGGCGCGAAGGGAAGCCACCAAGGACGAAGTCGGCGATGCGTCAAGGCAGTCGAAGAGGAGGCTGATGCCGAGGTCGATGCAGTCAGGAGTCGACGAGCGAGACATTCTCGGGTTTGCCAGGTCCGAAAAAGCCTCGAGAACGATGGCACGACCTGGTGTTGCCAATACCGGACATGCGAGGGAGGGTGCACCACCGGGCGCTGTCGTCTGAGGGACTAGCAAAGAAGGCCTCCACGTTGGTCGTAGGCGCACTATGGCGGGGTAGAAGATGCCGATGCAGCTCGCTATTGTCGGAGTAAACGAAGGGGTAGAACGAGACAGCGACGCTGGCGACGAGGTGGTGCTGGACGAAGTGAAGAGGTGAACCCGGACGATCTGGCACGAAGCCTGATGATCCGGATGACACGGCGGCGGAGCTCGAAGGAGACGGCGAGAACTCGAACAGCTTGATGAAGACCATACGCGCAAAACGCACACTGACGTAGTCGTGGACGAAGTCGAGGACGTAGTCGACGTCGATGAAGGTGCAATGGCGAAGGACCAAGGAGTGCGGCACTACTACCCGAAGAGGCGATACAGCCGCAACCCTCATGTTGGTGTAGGTGCACGCGTAATGAAGACACCCGTCTCGGATCCGTATGTGTCGCAATTGCACGCTAATCGGCTGATCAGGCCGTGGGCGCACATGCGAGACGACAGATGACGAAGCCGCGCAGATCGGAGTCATGGCGGAGAAGTCGGAGACGACCGGCGGGGAGACCGTGTTGCGGAGGGGCCTGGCGACGCTGCGGGAGGGGCCCCTGAGCGCACCTCACGCTAGCCCGGGCGACACGGGTGTTGACGAAGAACAGCCGGTGACGATGTCAGAGAAGTGGCATGTAGTTGACGGGCGGTGGGCGACTCAATCTCGATCAGTGATCGAGCAAAAATCAAAGAAATTACCAAGAAGATAAACAACAGCAACAAATCATCGTGTAGACCTCTGGGGTGCACGTAGCAGTAGGTCCTCTCATCCCCCATCTCGTTCCATCGCACACCCGTGGCCCTCACGGTCAACAACAGGCATGAGGGGAAGAAACAGAGGCAAAGAGAGCCTGCAGACGACAGCGATGGGGATGGGTGACCGGCTCCCTGTCGGCGACGCTGGAGATTCCCGCTGGGGTGGGCGGGTCCTCGACGGGTGGAGCCGCGGATGCCGGGGCAGGACGTCTCCACGCCTGGAGCGGCCGCGGATGTCGAGGTGGGCGGCTGGATCTGGGAGATCGAGCCGAGGCCCGACGAGGAAGAGGAGCGGCGCCGCCACAGGACCGGTCGACCACGGGTGGAGGGCGCCCACGGAAGCCCGAACTGCCACCACGGCAGCGCGAGGATGGGCGCGTGCGCCCCAGTTGACCGTGGCTGCCACCACAGCGGCGCGGATCGAGGTCGTCGATGACAGGCTCCAGGACGGATGGCGAGGTACTGTTCGATCTGCTACTGCTGCTAGACGCGAGGACGGCGACAGATTAATGGGATCCGCCGCAATGGAGGGCGCTGCCCCCGGCGAAGGTCATGGAGAACCTCCCCGGGAGCGCGCTAGAGGGGCCGTCGAGGGGGCGCCTGTGCGCCGTGGAGGATGGGCGGCGGCGCACGGAGGGCAGGGACGCGACGAGAGGTAGCGGAAGGTTAGGATCTCAAACCCTAATCTTGTGATACCATGTAGAAAGGTGGAATGGGTATAACTGAATGGATGTTTTGCATTGAGGCCTCGACCAGTATATATGAGAGCACAAGACTTGAGGTGCAAGACACCCCGGATACATATGGTAGTCTACAATATGTATATCTACAACTACCAATATACTCTAACACTTCTAACTCCTAATCCTAATGAAGAAACTCTATGCAAAACTTTGTTTATTTTGTGGTACATATGGAAAGCACCTAATGATTATCGCTTCCAAAGGAAGAAATGGAATTCCTTTCAGGTACACAATGCAGCTGCAGCTCACCTTCACTCACACCACTCAGCTTGGGAGGAATAAGGAGGCGTGACGAGCCTCCAAACTGCTCCAACACCAACACTGACCAACAAACACCTCCATCGCACACTCAGCCGGCCCATCCACTGTTTGTTTCTGGTTTCAGGTGTTACACGGATGCGGCGTTATCACCTGATATGCCCGGGGCTCCCCCCAGACCTGCTGGCCTGGGACTCTTCATTGTTAACACTGATATCAATCCTCCTTTCAGCATGTTCATAACGACATCTTTGCGGAATTCATCCTGTGCAGCAATATGAAACTTCATAATACTCAGTTCTTCAGTTGTTGGTCAACTGCATCAATGGAGATAATATGATCAAACCCTTCACCCAAGCTATTGTTGCCTCCTTGACAGGTTCCTCCAAGATCCACAAGATACCCAAAACTCAAAATCAGATGGCTGACTCGCTTGCTACAAGAGGACTTAGTAGTTCACAATCTATTCAAGTTCCTCTTTCTACAATTTGCTGTAATCCTGCTCATTCCCATGGGTGCCCTCTTCTGTATGCACTCTAGTTTGTAACCATTAATGATGTAATGTTTTCAACAGCTTCATGCTGTTAAGTTATGAATGAAATGTTTGTTGTCAAAAAAAACTTTTGTCTAGATGTGCACTAGATTTTCAATGTGTTGCTATCTCTACCTCAAAAAGGTTTGCGCTCTAGGTTGCAATTCTAGCAACTACACATGGCAAATCTAGAAAAAGTAAATGCGGAAAGTAAGCACAAGAAAATGCGGAAGAAAAGGGTAGGAGAAGCATACTCCCGTGACGACAAGATATTTTTTTCCCGGGGTATCGAGAAACCAAGCTTCCCACTAGTCCTCGTTGTAGTAGCTCTTCTCAAAGAGTATGCCCACGCAAGGACATGTACTCCTCGGTCAAGTCACTCTGTAAGTTAACCGACGGATCTTGACTTGAACACAGTGTCTCGTCCAATGGTCCCTAAGTTTCTCTGCACTTCGTGTCACCGACTATTCGGTGGCTTTCTTCTTCTTGTCACCAACTTGTGCTGATTTTATTTATTTTTTTCATGTCATTGCTTTGCTTTGTGTTGTGTTGCATCCCTGGAATCTAGAATACCTTCAAATACATTCGGAACACTTTGTTATAGTCTCAATTACCGTATTGTCACATGAATCATCAAAATCACTCAAACTAATGGCGTGTTGAGGACATGTTCGCTACATTATGTCATGCGACGAGCACCCGATACCCTGCGAGCATGGACATGGGTATAAAATTTTACCCTAAATGCCTTGCAGACACGAGTAAAATTAGGCCAGACGGGCATGCTCTCAAGCGGATAAATACCTAACCCGCATCTTGCTCGAATCATTGCCATCCCTTCGCAATACAACACACAGGACATAGTGTATTATGCTCTTCAGCAGTCTAAACATGTCTAAATCGTGTGTCGACATTCAACTTTGAGTTCTTGATCTCTGCGAACCTCACCGATCAATCCACTACCTTGAGAATACTCCCGATAGATTGCCAAATCTAAGCACTGACGGTCGTTCCAAGGATATTGGATCTATGTTTTCACTATATCAGTGTTCCAACCAGTTGTTTGGAGAGGTCTGACCGGTTTTGAGGCAAGAGCTTACCTAATTTCCACGCGATTTAATGCATTTCGGTATGTTAGCGTCTACACATGGATTAGCCGATTTATGTTAACATTATTACTACGATATTGTATAGTATATGAACATTTTCTTCGTAAAGGATAAGGGCATGTACAACCCACAGACGGTGAAGCGTCTACAGAATCTTGATTTTAGCATACAGACACATGTAAAGACAGCTCATACAATCCACAGACAGAGAGGTCATCTGTAAGCTGATGCTCTGCATGGAGCTTAAGATCAAATACAAATGTATTTATGTATACCATTGTGTGACATTCTCTTGTAACTAACTGACACTGTAACTGACACGCACAGTCACCAGCAATAGCATTCACATGCAGCAAAGCCTTTTGACACTCACTTGTAACCATAAACTGATGCGCACATGACCATTCACATTCACAGCCGTGCACATTCACAGGTTCACAGCTAATGCATCTAAATAACGATTAAGATATAAGAGCAGGTAGCATTCGGCTTGACAGTTCAGCAAACAAATGACCATAAAGCTGTAAAATGATTTAATAGCTCACTACAATTCAGCTAACTGAAGCCTCCAGTAAGATAACCATAGCTTGATCAAAGAATCCCAAGTAGAACCTGGTCCAAAAATAACAGGTAGCATTCAGATAACCATAGCATCATCAAGCTAGGAACTATTTCAGTATTGTTGCACAATTAGCATTCAGATACACATTCAAAAACTTAGCATTCAGATTTGCACAAGGTAGCATTCAGAATTTTTCCAAATAAAATAGCAATGTAATGGTTCACATTATGCAAATTCCACCTTAGCCACCAGATAGCTCATGACAGTTACCTGTTCAATCAGTTACCAGGCCAGACTTGCCCTCCAGACTACACTCTCTCCAAAAAGACATAAGGTTGCATTCAGTATTTGCAAAAGATAGCATTCAATATTTGCATGGACAGTGACTAAGCAACCAATATTGAAGTCAACAATTTTCCCAAGTACAATCAGAAGATAGAATCAAGTTTTTTCAGAGATTGCATAACACAATTTTCAGAGATTACACAATTTTCAGAGATTGCATAATTGTTTCCAGGTGAAATGAGTGCTTCCGGGTGAAATGATAGTTTCAGAGTTTGCAACACAAAGATACTCAAAAGGGGAGAAGTCCATGGAAAACAAATTGGCACTAGCTAGTGTTGCAGTTACACTCACTAATGCTTCAGTTACGCATGAGAGACATTTTACAGGGAACCATTCAGATAGCAGTGACATATTCACACAAAAAAATAACTAGGAAGCATTCAGATAGCAGCATCAGGTAGATCACAAGAGTACTAGATCTGTTCAGATAACATTCAGATACACCTGTGTGGAAGTCAAGAACATAGACTCAAAAGGCAAAGCTAGCAAGAAGCAACAGATGGTGGCAGGGGCAGAGATCACTTGCGCGGCATGCGGCAGGCGAGGCTGAGGGATGAGCTCACCTGTGCTCGAGGTCCCTGCTCAGCGGCCGGCGGAGGTTCCCCTCCCTCTCGTGCTCGAGGTCCCTGCCACCCCGGAAGCGGCGACACCTGGAGGAGGTCCACGCGCGCGCCGCTAGGCTCCGCGCCGGCAACTGTGAGGTCACCACGCACCTCCGCGGCGTCCAGGCCCGCACGACGCTGGTCCGGCTCATCAACGCCCGGTTGCACGCCGAGGCCGTTATTCCTCCGTGTTGTGTTGGCCGTGGACATCTCGCCGCACCCTGTTCCGGCAAGAAGAGCGCGGCGGTGAGGAGGGGAAGGCAGATGCGACGATAAGATCCAGGACCTTTTGGCACAGGAGGAGGTGAGCTTTTGGCGGGAGATGAGGCGAGCTTGGCGACCTTGGCGGGAGAGTAGGCAAACTTGGCGCTGAGTTTTGGCGTGGGGGAGGAGGCGCGCGGGCATGGGCGTGCGGCGGGATCCTGCCGGTCGCGACACTGGGAGAAGACGAGGTCTAGAACACGTCTATTTGTGTCTGTTTGGCCTCTGGGAACGGGACGCCCCCGTCGACTCACGAGACGACGCGGCCCCCTTCAGCTCGGCCGCGCGGGGGGCTTTTTGCAAAATGACGAAGACATAGACGGGTCTTGTAGACACGTTGTAGGTGCCCTAACACCGGCATTGAACTGTTAACAGTAAAAATCATCACAATGTCTATTGGATGTGTGAAAGCAGGTCCGTCCGAGTCCGACCTTCTTGCACAAGCCCCATCTTGAACGAAGTCCAGGCACGCAAGCGAGCGAGTCCATCCACAAATAAACTCGGCCCACAACTCCGGCCCATACACCCCCACGCTGCCGCCAAGGCCCACGTCTCGTCCCTTCGGTCTTGACCCCGCATGTCAGTGACCACGCAATACCCTGCCAGAGCAAGTACAACTGCGACCCCGTCCACTGAGGAGATATTTGCAATTGTGCCAGTCTCAAAGATGGGTTTCGCTCTTTTGCCATTATGCAATTTGGCTTCGCAAATTTGCCATTCTCAAACATAGTCATCCTGCTGCAATGCCTTTTCACCATTTTCCTTCTCATTTCGGGTTTTTCTCCACCTGAACTGACCAAAATGCCCTTGTGTCTCTGGTGCCTTATCCACACGCATACGCAGCTGCCTGGGACTCACGAACCGCCGCCCGCCGCACACGCATCTGCCTGAGGACGCCCGGGGCTAGGGTTCCGGCGGTGGAGGAACCGGCTGCTGGCGCCGTCCCTGCCGGCGCCGTCCCTGTCGACGCCCAGGGCGAAGGAGTCCGCGCCCCAGGCATCCGCCGCTGCCAGTACCAGGTATCCGTCGCCCGTCCTGCTTCACCCGCCAACGCCGCCGCGCGCCCCTGTCCCAACGCCGCCGCCGCCCCTGTCCACCAGTCGCGGCCCATCCTGCCTCACCCGCCAACGCCGCCGCGTGCCCCTGTCCCGAAGCTGCTGCGCGCCCCTGTCCGGATGCCGCCGCGCCCCCTATCCCAACGCCGCAGCCGCCCCTGTCCACCAGCCACAGACGCCTCTCCAACGCCGCCCCTGTCCTCTAGCCGCAGCTGCCCCACGCATTGGAGCCATGAACCACTTGTAGGCCCGAGACTGCATTGGAACGATACTTCGCCATGGATTTCTCATGGTCTGATTTCGTCGCTGGGTAAGCCACAGCTTCCTCTTCCTTTTGTGCCACAACCTTCTAACTCCATAACGACGAGCCGTAGTCCTGCGATTGGTTTCCCATCTAACCAATTTTTATCTGTTCAATCGATTTTGCTAGGCTCGACACGGAGCCTGAGCGTAGTCTAGCAATCGTAAAACATTCTGGGGCTGTTGATGATGTATCTCTTGGGGGTGTTGATGTTTTACCTCCTGGGACTGAGGATGCGGAGGATGCGGCAGTACATGTTGATTGGGATGCACTGCAAGTCAATGAGATATATGATGAGTATGAGGGAAGGTTAGAATATATCGAGGATGACCATGTTTTTGAGCTGTTGGGTTTGAGAGATGAGGAAGAGATGGCTAGAAAAGCTGCAGGAGTAGCTACTGATAAAGGAAAAGGCCCTGATGAGAATATTGAGGGTGCAGCCCTACCTGTTGATGACAGCATACCAGGGGAGAGAGTGATAGTGTATGATCCAGACAAGCCATGCATGAATCTTGGATCTGTTTACCCTGACATGAAGCAATTCAGATTGGCTATAAGGCAATTTGCAATAAATGAGGAGTTTGAACTACACACTGAGAAGACTGACCCAACTAGGTTTATTGGCAATTGCATGGCAGAGGGCTGCCCTTGGCACTTAGTTGGGAGAAGACAACCTGATCACAAGACAGTTATGGTATTAACCTCGACGCTAACAATGGCATATGCATTTGTTTAAAATATTTTTTTATTGGCAGCTAACAGTTTGTTTTCTTGTTTTTATTTGCAGGTGACAGTATTGCTTGATAAGCACACATGCATGGCCAGTAGTAGGAGAAATAGTACTACACCAACAAGTGCTTGGGTTGCTTCAAAGGCGGTTCGTTTCTCAGGAAGAAAGCAATGGGTACTAAAGAGTTGCTGGATAGTGAGATATGATGAACCTGTTGAACCTCTTGGCTGTTAGTGAGATATGATGAACCTGTTATGTATGTGATGCTGAACCTGTTGTCTGTCAGTCATGTTGAACCTATTTTTATTAATATGTGATGTTGAACCTATCATGATTTTGCCTTTTTTATTAATGTTGAACCTTTTATCTATATGAAGATCTCATTTATATGTGATTTTGCTATGCTCTGTGATTTTTTTTCCATTTATATGTGATATTGCTAATTTTTTATTTAACTTGCTCTACTGGTTGGGCCTCATGGTCATAGCAGTCAGACACCTGAGCAGATCGACGGCCAGAGCCCTCAAGGGCATTTTGGTCCGTCCAGGTGGAGAAAAACCTAAAATGAGAAGGAAAATGGTGAAAAAGCATTGCAGCAGGAGGACTATGTTTGAGAATGGCAAATTTACGAAACCAAATTACATAATGACAAAAAGCGAATCCCATTGAGACCGGCACAATTGCAAATATCTCGTCCACCGAGCTCACCTCATTCACGTCCTCTCCCCTCTCTCTTTCTTCTCTCTCTTGCCCGAGCTCATTGGCGGTGAGGGAGACGGCGACGGAGGTTGCTTGTGAGGAATCCTAGGCCGTCGCCGCGGGGCGGCGCGCCCCCGGTGGGGATGGGGATCTCGTTCAAGTTGTCCAAGGTCGGCGTCCGCGTGCACCCGGCCGCTCGCTCGGCGTCCGCGGCGCCGGCGCAGACGGAAAAGCCGGCAGCGGCCGAGACGGAGGGGTCCGTGTCCGATTCAAGGCGCGAGGTGAGGCGCTCGGTACTTTCTGTCTCTTGCGGGCTGGGGTTTCTGTCTCTCTGCGAGATGGTGTGGGTGGCAACGATGGGGGTGGGGATCTGGATGCGTAAAGACTGGAGTTTTGTGTGCGGAACTGATGAAAAATCGACTTTTTATTTGGGAATTCATGTTTTCCCCCGGCGAATTTTCATCGATTTACAAGAAGGTCGAATCTTTCGGGTGATTTCGACTCGAAAGCTTCTGTTCGACGCCCAATCATGTTGCCTTTCGGAATGGTTAAGTCCTTTTGACCCATTGGTTAGTCATTTGAATTTTCAGAGGGTTTGTGCTCTTCGTTGCAGATCGAACTCTGCACCTGTCTGAGGATGGTTTGTGGGTACTTTTTTCTGTGCAATTAATTTGTGCGAAAGCTCGTTTTCTTGGGTGCGTATGTGCTCAGTTGGGCTGTGGGCAACTGAATTTAGAGGAAAGGAATTTGGGCTGTTAGGACTCCACTATGAACCAACAAGTGTTTATCTTGTGATGAAATGAAATACCCTAATCGTTTGCTGATTCTGATTTCTGAATTATCCTCTCTTTGATTGTCATTTGACCCACATGGATTGTTGCTCTAGTTTTGAGTAGCATATAATTTAAGTTGGGAGCCAAGCCATACCATTTGGGTTCACCCTTTATGGTATAGCAAAGGTGAGATTAACCAGTGTTGGCTTGGATAAATGTACCTTGGTGTTAGACTTCAAGTGAATGCTAGAGGGTCCAAATGTGGTCACTAGATTTTTTTTAGCTCAAAATGGTTTAGTGAATGGACTTTTTTTTAGCTTTTTTATTATGTATTTTGTTTCTTTGAATTTGATTTTGTAATGTTCTTCTGGTCATGGTAACTTTCTTTTCCTGTGATAGAATGCTCATAATCTCTTTATACAGGATGGCTTTGTGGAGAGAGCAAAAGATGTCAATGGTATCAAAATTTCACCAGTGTGCACCAGGGAAATTTTGCCAGGTACAATAAAAAATTGAAGAGAACATTTTATTTGTACCGGTTCTAGTATTTATGCTTCATATTAAGCATTCAACATTGTATTGCAGAGCATGAGGTTTCTTTCACATTCAGCCTCTATGACAGAGGTTATCTCATTTCAAAATCAGCATCTGTGAGTTCTCTTCTGGAATTGTTTGTGGCATTGTTTCGATAATTACTCTTGCTGGCATTGTTTTTCTTGAATTTTGAGAGACAAACATTGAACCATGAATACATTCCTGACATAAATACATGTATCTTCAGATGGATCCCAGCCAGACCTCAATTCAGGATGGCAAAACACTGCATCCCTATGATAGAGCATCTGAAAAATTATTCTCTGTAAGTATGGTATCGCTTGGTTTCGAGTTTTTTTTAGTTTTGTACTCTGACCGCATGTCCATAGTGTATGCAATGTTGTGGATCAAATTTAGAGCCAAATTAGGGGTCAAAATGGAACAATTGTGTTCATTTTACATTAACTTAAGCTTTAAGATGAATACAGATTTGAATATGCTTGACATAAGAATTATTGTACATCACAATAGGAGTAGAGGTAGAGTTGGGGCAATATTTATGCCAATCAGTCAGATACAAATATCAGGTGATTTTAAGATACCAGTGATATTCTGTCCTAATATATTAATTCCAATTTATTTATTTCATTCTTCAAACCAATGAGGCACACTGCTTTGTTTTTGTTGGTCTCCTAAGTCCTAACTGATTTGACCAGGTTTATCCTATTTTTTTGAACTGAAGGTTTATCCTATTAGCTCGCCAAAACTAATAACATGTTATATGACTCTAATTACAATCATGACTTTCCTCGTGATCTGCAGGCTATTGAAGCTGGGAGGCTGCCTGGCGATATTCTTGATGAGATACCAAGCAAGTACTATAATGGATCTGTTGTTTGTGAGGTCAGTTGTTTTATCACACTTAAGAAATGGTATGCATTCAACGCTTGAACTGTAACATGCTAAAACCTTTTGGAATTCATGCTTGATTTCTCTCTGATAGTTTAACAATCATACCATCACATTTCTGTACAGAATGTTTACCCTAGATGGGTGAAATCCTTTCTTTAAAAAGGAAAACTGTAAGTTTGGCTAGCTTTATTGCAAACAGTACATTGTGCCAACCTACCAGTGAAGGCTTATTCGTAACAACTTTTAACAATCATTGTGCATTACTGTGAAACATCATGTGACCTTATTGATAAGAGGTCATTTATTCTTTAGCGGTACATCATTTTCCTACACCTTAACTTTCTATTTTTTTCGTATTACGTAAACAATAGAAGTAATGAGAGTTCTTTCTAGATACGTGACTACCGGAAGCATGTATCCAATCAAGTTCCTGCATCATCTGCTGAGCTAGGACTACCCATTGTAAATAAAGTACGACTGCGGATGACCTTTGAGAATGTTGTAAAAGACATTACGCTTCTATCTGATGATTCCTGGACTTACAGGGATTTTGTGGTAAGTATTGTTGTGGTAATATTCTGTTACTATGACTTTCAACATGGCTCGTTTTTGCATCTGTACTCCCAGTTTTTTTACTCTAATATCTCTAAGCAATTGTTTATCTGAGAATATATTGATTGAAATTTGTCGTTGAGTAGTTAATACCTCAAAGTCAGTTCTTCAAAACTGACTAGTAACACAGGAATAGCATGATACAACAAATTAAATGTGAAATAATGGATATCTAGATGAAATTTTGCTGAAATAGGGGGACCTGAAATTTCAGTTCATGTGTTTGATTTTGCTGAACTATATGGACTCTTATGCTATATATGTGTTTCTCTAGGAAGCTGAGGCTCGTATTGTGAGAGCCCTACAACCAGAACTTTGCTTAGACCCTACTCCAAAACTGGATCGACTTTGTCAGGATCCTATTCCTCATAAGGTATGCATGCATGCTGAACAGAAAATACTACCATGGTAGGTCTATCTTGGTGCAAGCTAAGTCTCTTGTGTTTCTTGCAGTTGAGCCTTGGTATCGGAAAAAAGAGGAGGCTGAGGCAAAATCCTGAAGTTATCGTCACATCCAGTAACATGTCTCATGGTAAAAAGGTTTGCATTGATAGGTTGCCTGAAAATGCCAAAGCAGATGATATGGGCATCACAGGTGCAGCTCACCAGGTTGTTGATAACATTACCGCCCAAAATATTTCGGGTGGTTCTCAGCAACTTAGGCCAAATAACTGTTCACAAGATGCCAACAGAATGCTGTTATCCCAATCTAGTATACAGCAAAACGTAAGTTATTCAGCTGTTGGTAATGATCGTGTGGCAGGATCACCTGCCAATTTTTCTGGAATTAATCCAATCATTTCGTCTCCTCAGAGCATGATTGGTTACAATGACACTGTTGCTACCAACGGCCTTCTAGCTGTGAAGAGGGAAATGCAAGATGCTCCACTTCAAGATCCTAAGAGAATAAAGCCAACTGGTGGTATTGATGATGTACAGCAGCAGCAGCATATAAGGCCTCAACCCCTTGGTGGGCAGGAAATACAATGGAAGAACCCACAATTGCATTCACAATTAGATGTCAAGGGGATCCAGTATGCTTCTTCATTGAGTGGTCAGAGATATCCTCCTTTGATGATGAACAACATGCAAGATTCAGGATCTTCCTTCTATTTCAATCAGCAAGGTGTAAGATATGGTGCTAAGCAAGAGCAAATGGATGGTTCTGATAGGTCGAAAGACGCATTGCAATCTATGGCACCTGAAAATTCTGTGCTGGATCAACAGCAACCTCAGGCTCAGCATTTATCACAGCAATCAACAGCAAGAAATAATATTCCAAACATGGCACAGTGGCAGAATACTCGGTTTGCAGCTGAGAAAGACTTGAAAAAGGAAGAAATAATTCAGAGAAGAAAGTTAGCACCTAGCTCCCGTGCCCCTTCTGGTCCAATGGTCCAGTCTCCGGTGTCCTCTAAATCAGGGGAGATATCAAGCAGTTCCATGGGTGGTCAGTTTGGCTCTGCTGTGACATCGGCTGTAATTGGGGCACAGAAAGATAAATTTCCTGCAAATTCCAATGCTGCTGTTGGATACCCTTCTGTAGCTTCCAGCCCAAGTGATTCTATGCACAGAATACAGCAACCTGCTGTTGCTCCTTCAAAAAGAAAAACAAATTCTGTCCCTAAAACTCAACCGCCTGTTAGTGCTGTTGGGTCTCCAGCCAGTGTTTCAAATATGCACGCCCCACTGAATGCTAGCAGCCCATCGATTGGGACTGCACCTATGGGTGACCAAGCAATCCTGGATAAATTTGCCAAAATTGAAAATCTTTCCAATCGGTATGGCGTAATATTTGATATCTGCTAACATTTTTTTTTGGGGTTTACTGTCACTTCCCCTTCTATTCTTCATTTCTTTGGAAGTCTGTTATGGGAAGCACTTTGTAGCAAGTTTTGGGTTGCACTATGTGAATTTTACATATAGGCTATCATCAGTTAAGTTATCATCATTTTTTACCTAAGTAACTATTTAACAATTATACGGTAAAGAAGTAAAGCACCTTTTCCTGTGACTGGAATTTTCAACAAAATAAAAAACCTGGAGAGATCTTTGCAATTCTAAATTTTTTGTACTAAAATCTCATTTGCCTGAGCTTTCATCTGTTATTATGAGTGTGGATTATAGTCAACCTGATTTGTCATTTTGTATATATGTTTGCCTTTAAGTTCAATTTAAGTCAGCGATGCATATACAACAACAACAGTAAAGTCTTGTCCCAAGCAAGTTGGGTTAGGTTGTAGGTGAAACGTAACAATGCATATATGTTTTTATCCAATATAGATCTTATTATAAAATGTTTATATAGTTGACATGGAGATTTGTTCGTGGTGGAAGATTTTAAATATCTCTCTTGGCCGTTGCATTGTGATATTATATTTTAATGTAGTTATAATTGCTGATTTATTCTGCTGCAGGTACCAGCTTCACAGTAAGAAGAACAAGGTTGATAAGATACCTCAACGGAAACCCATGATCAATGCAAGCCAAGATGTAGCAAGATGTCTCTCCAGTTGTTTCCATACTGAGGACTATATAGATACAATAAGACCTCTTTGCAATTCTATGATTAGTGGAACAATAAACACGTGCAAGACTAGGGTAATAAACTTTGTGAGCTCAAACCGCATGTACCAAGGTATGTTTTACACATTTTGCTAAAAGAAAAAAGGTCTCCAGTGAAGAAAAATCAAAGCACCTTCAATTAATTTAATTTACATTGTCACAGGTCATGCAAGGCCATTCCAGGTTGTTTTCAAGGAAATGCCTGATGAAACTGTTAGAATGCAATATGGAGATCAAGAAGATTTTGATGGTCCGAATTCATATGATTGTGTATTCATATTACCGACGAAGGTTTGTTGTTAACTCATGTTTTGACTATTGTTGATCATAGCATAGCGTCCCCGAAATACTATGTCATACTATTCAATTGTTGCATTTCTGTCCTAACTTTCAATTTTTTGCTCTGGCAGTACTACGCTGACTTGCTGGCAGAGCAGCTTATTCCCCTGGTAAGTTCAATTAACCTAAAGACTCAAATAGTAAGTTGCTATGTTGGTGTTCTGATTTTTGGCCTCTCCATGAACAAACCCTAGATGTTGCAAGATGGGCATTCTAAAGCTGAAGATAAAGTTGTGCGTGGCACCCCTCCTGCTAACCTCAGTACATTATCAGGAATTTTACCAGACAACTTTGCAAGTGACGTGAAGCAAGAGGGAGGTGTAAGCCAGCAACTTAATGCTGCAGCTCATGCAAATGTGGCACCTAGAACACCAATGCAACAGCTTCCTGTCAACAGGATGCTTTCATCTGCAAATAGCAACCAGGTTCTAGCAATGCAGCAAGGGTATATGCAAGGGGCAGCCATGCCTCCGAGGAGCCAGCAACTTGACCAAACTTTGGTTCAGCAGCCACAGCAACAGCATCCCCAGCAGCAGCAACATCAGCAAAATGCTCAAGCACAGATGCAGCAACCATCATCTCTTCCAAACCAGATGCAGAGACCTCAACTTCTACCAACGAGCCCTTTATCTCAGATGTTGGGGCCTGGCTCAAATCTCCCGATGGGCTCAAGTCAAATGGGGAACAATAAGGCTACTCCAACTTCCTTGCAGCTTCAGATGCTACAGCAGCAGGCACAACAGCAACAACCTATGTCTAGGAAAGTGATGATGGGGCTTGGCTCAGCCATGAACATGGGCAATATGGTTAACAATGTTGTCGGTCTCGGTGGCGTAGGAAACGTTATGGGAATGGGCAACGTGCGTCCAATGTCCTCCCCCATGGGATCAATGTCAGGCTTAGGCAACAGTTCCAATCCAATGAACATGGGAATGGCATCCAACCTTGCTGCAGCTGGACTTCGGCCAGGTATGAACCCTGCTGCTATTGCCAAGATGCGTATGGCCGCACAGCAAAGGGCAGCAGGCATGTATCCGCAGACTGGAATGGTTGGAATGCCTGGAAGCAGCTCTCCAATCCTTCCGAGTTCACCTGGCTTGTCCATGATGGGCCATCCGCTAAATAGAAGCAACCTTAACCCCTTGCAGCGGGCCATGATGTCTTCTATGGGCCCTCCAAAGATGCCAGGAGGTAACTTCCAGCTGAACACCCAACAGCAAATGCAGCTCCAGCAGCAGTTGCAGCAGCAACAGCTCCAACAGAATCCGCAGCAACAACAGCAGCTCCAACAGAACCCACAGCAGCAGCAGCAGCAGCAGCAGCAACTGCAGCAGCAGCTACAACAACAGCAACAGATGCAACAGCAGCAGCAGCTGCAGATGCAACAACAACAACTGCAGCAGCAGCAGCAGCAGCAGCAGCAGCAACAACAACAACAAATGGGGTCTCCGTTACAGCAGGCGCAGGTGGGCTCACCTGCTGGCTCGCAGCAGTCAATGATGATGCAGCAGCAGATAAGCCCACAGCAAATGGGTCAGCATACTGCAATGAGCCCCCAGTTGAGCTCAGGAACTCTGCAGCAAATGGGCAATAATGTGGCAAACCCTGTAGCCACTCCAGGCCCACCCCCAAGCCCGCAGTTGAGCTCCCAGACCCATGGGTCGGTCAACAGCATTGGTAGCTCTCCGATGGAGCAGCTTCAAGGTGCAAATAAGGGAGGTCCTGGTAGCATGTAGTAACTGGAAATACTTGGTTCTTTTTCTTTGGCCTATACAATAAAGGAATGTGTAAACACCGGCCAAGATCACTGCATTTTTTTGTTTGTTGTGGTAAAATAGGCTTATAGCCCATAGATGATAATTTGTGGAGGAGCTCTAGGCTTGGATTTTGATGTTGTAGACTGTAGGTAGTAGGAATGGTGTGTGTATGATCTCAGTAGTGGATAGCTAAGGGGCAAGCATTGTTTGATTGGGCGGTTCTCTTTTCACGTTTAAATTATATAACCAGAACTGTGGAACTGATATATAACCATTGTGCTTATTAACAAGCATCATCATTTGCTCAGTAAAGTTTGCTATGTTTTTATCTTGTAATGTATTGAGATTCTGCAGATGTGCAGATTCCAATAACATTGTAATCTAGACAAGATAGTTGACATAATTTACGGTCCAATCTATTATGCACCTTTTGATGGTAGAATGCAGCAATAACATTCCTAGTAAAATCTGCAATTCTGCAGCAAAAAATATGCCTAGTAAAATCTGCAATTTTGATCGTAGATCACCTTTTGATGTTTTTTTTTGTTATGGACTTATTTGCAATTCTGCCTAAAAAAAGGCCTGTTCCGTTTAACTGTTCATGCTTCAAAGTATGCGCGCATGTTGCAAGAGGCAAGGCATGCTGCCAGTTTCCTTATGATGGTTAAGAACACAACTTAAGTAGAGGGGGCCGTCAGACCAATCTTAAGACAAACAAAATCACCAGTGCTCATGTTCCTTTATCTCTCTCTCTCTGCTACTGTGGAAGGTGGGTATAATGGTATGGAATATGGATCAGTGGCATCGACCATAATACATTGCATTTTCAGAAGAATTCAAATGTATAATGAAGCACAGTTTGTATCCGACAATTTAACTCAACACTTGTAATTCCTCTTGCAGGCATGAACCCGTCCACAGCATAATCATGCACACAACTCTTCAAAATTACGCAGGAAAAATGTTTTTCCTGCTCAAATATAGGAACATTTTGTACATTCTTTAACTCAACACGTAGGTGCTGGCCTTCAGTTTAACAAGTTTTCCATGATCAAGCATAACTGAATCAAACTCATCAGTGCAGTACTATTGACAAATTTTGTGTGGTTGTGTAGCTGGTAGAATCTCGACATAATAGCGCACGATTCAAAGTTTTTTGGCTATCAGCAACATGCTGAAATTGGGCTATTTCGACAAAATCCCAGCGGCAGCTGGGGGTACACCAGAGTATTAACCTTCTTCCCACTCAATAACATCTTCGTCGTCGCCAGATTCTTGGGCCTCCGCGTTTAAATCTGCCAATTTGTACTGATCGGTTGCATTCCCTACACAATTTTAAACAGATTAGACAGCAGTTGGGTGCAACATCAACTTTGGTAAATGTTAAATGTGAAAGTGGAGGTTGACACACTACATATTGTTGTTCTTTAACTGAAAAAGAGATGATATAAAAAAATCCGAAGGGGAAAAATAGTTCCCAAGTAATTATGGCATTCCTAAAGCCCAGTCATGGATTTACTCAGGACCTGAACAGTGTCATCTCGAATACAATAGCCTTACAGGTCGCAACTGAAATGACCTTGCTACCCTTCAAAAATATATTTGTAAAAAGCAACAGATGTTTGATGTCAGAGAGATATGGGTGGATTTATCAGAAGCTTTTTTTTTCTCGAACTACGCAAGAGAGCTGCACGTCATTTCATTAAGGTAGAAGAAATACCCTTATCTTTCGGCTTTTTAAAGAAGATAGGCCATTACAAAAACAAGGTCTAACAGTCGACTTTCCTATCAGGGTTTTACAACGTGAATACCAAGGGATCACTATGAGCATAATAAGTAAATGCCGACGCCATCTTTTACTTTTTGGATGGTCGGCGACGCAATAAACTCGATAACCAGCACCGCGGAGTCAATAAATTCAACTAAATAGAATCCTAAACAATGTTATTCCAGCACACGTGGAACCCGCAGCAATGAAATTCACACAAGCAGCAATCATCCGAGCAGAGAATGGAGAAGGGAAATATACTTTCAATTGTTTTGTTTTTCCAAATGAGAAAGCCTTTGGCAAACTCCTTGCAAATCCGTTTTTGCAGGACACAATAGACATCTGCTCAGTCAAGTATACAAGTCTGGAAACTAAGGAACTGCCACTGCTAGCAGGCAGATTTACATCAGAAGCTATGAAAAGGTTTTGGTTGTTGATTAGAGCACTACATAAACAAGGCTAATAATAATCGGAAGAAAAAAAATTGAAATATGTAGAAATTTTATTTGACGAAAATTCGAAAAGGCTAGTAAGACTTAGTTTTGGAATTGGTGGCAATACCATGTTCTAACTCTTTAAATCATGGATTTCTATGTGCACTAGAAATCAATTTGCTATATGATAGACACTAATTCAGGTGTAGTTTGAAGATAGATAGGAAAAATATATAGGCAGGATTTGATTTTACCATTCTTAGTTTATACAAGCATTCGTACAAAGACAAATTAAATGATTAAGCCAACAAAAATGAATCAATAAAAGACTACCTGTAGATTGCTGCTCTTCCCATTCAATACCCTCATCCTCATCCTCCCGCTTGTACTTTTTGCCCACCTGGCGTTCAGATTGAGAATCAGAGACAGAAGTCTCACCTTCCTGCTGCATTGTCCTTTTTGCTTCTTCCTCTTCCTGCTTTTTCCTTAAGGCCTCATAATAAGCTTTTATGTATTCCTCCTACAAGATAAAAATAACTAATATAAACATTTCATAAAAGTAAATCCTTTACTGCAGAATCCAGTTTATGTTTATTCCCAAGCCGACCTGTATGCTTTGATCATCTTTTGAGTCCTGTTTTTTGTCATCCTTGGCTTCTGAATTTTCATCAACATTTGATACCTTGCTGGTCTCTCCTCTTTGTTCCTTTGTAAGATTCATGCCATCTTTGATCATCCATGGAGGTAAGACTTTCAGCTCCGAACCTTTTTTACCTGATTCAGCACCTTCTTCTTTCACACCATCAGCTATCTCAACTTCAACCTGAAAAGTGAAACAGATATCTGATCTATCAAGCAAAGGTATGCATGTAAGGTGCAATACAATCCTACACAAGCTAGCATCTGCATGAGACTCTATATTACCACATAAACCACAGAAATGCATTGGTGAGAAAATTTTATTGAGACATTTATGTTGTACAAATATGAACAGAAAGATTCAATTTTGTAAGGTTTTTCTGTGCAGATGATGATTATAAATTCATTGGGATATTGTATTCACATTTAACATAATTATTATGGCTGTGCATATTACTTAACCAAGAAGGTACAGTAGCATTAAAAGCTATGACAGCCCTACCTTTGTCTCACCCATGTACGGCATTGGTGTACCATACTGCCCTTGTGAGTTCCTAGATGCATCAGCTGCACTAGGGTCACCATTTGCAAAAGCACCAACATTTGCTCTTTCCCAGGTCTGTAGACTCCCAAACTCAGGCGGAGGTAAATTCTTCACTCTATCAAGTTGGGCAACCAATGGCTTCAATTGCTCCTAAAATAAGATAACCAGGATTTTGAGACACTAGTTGTGAACATGATTCATTATTTTCCCGAAAGAGACAGAATATAGAAACCTTTTTTACGAAAGAGAAATTCAGAATATTATCCAAGCATTTCTAGGTGTATTGGTCAAACTATTACTTGATTAATTCAGCATGCCACCACATGTTTAGTGTTGAATTTGTCTCACAGGTTGATGTGACAGTATTACGTAATTAATTGGTGTGGCTATATATTGATGGGTGTGTAGTGCAAACAACATTCTCAAAAGCAAGGGAATTTCTTAAGGCAAAAACAAAGAATAGTTTCCTGCACAATGAGAAAGTCAGGCAACAATTTGGAATCTTATTTTCTTGATATTTTTCTTCTATACAGCCATCTATTCTCAGTAGCAGTTAAGCTGGAAATCTAAAAACCTAACACTTTTGTAATCTTTGGACTGTGTACATAAACTTGGCATGAGTAAAATGCACCAGAGGTCCATCAACTTCTAAGGAAGTGTCACTTAGGTCCATGAACTCCGAAAGTGCATTTGTTGGGTCCATAAACTTGTTAAGTTGTTCACCGCACGCTGACTGGGCATCTTCTCTCTCATCCCTCTAATCCCCCTCCCTGCCCCCATCCCATTTGATTAAACGTGTCAACAGCGGTGGCCCTTGATGCTGATCAGGCCGATGCAGATGACCTTGGGAGAGGACGGCTTGGTGGTCTCAAACCCACCCCGGTTTGGAAAAGTTGGAGAGTCGTAGGGAGGATGTAGCGCCTACATCGCCAAAGGATGCGGCAGAGGTGAGGTGGATGAAGAACTTCAACATGGTTGATGAAATGCTAGAGGGAGAGAGGGGGCCAGATGAGAGTGATGAGAGAGATGTCCAGCCAGCGTGACTTGTCAGCACTAGATGCCAATGTGGAGGGGGTATGGAGCAGCGGTGAATGACTTAACAAGTTTATGGATCCTAAAATGCACTTTCAGGGTTCGTGGAGCTAAGTGACACTTCCTTAAAAGTTGATGGACCATCGGTGCATTTTACTCATGACATTAAGAATTCTAAAGATAATTGAATACTTACATCAATTCTTTGTTGCATGTCCTTCAATTTCTCACGCCTACGCTTCCTAACATTGTCATCACCATCACCCATTTCCTCAGAAGCAAGCTTGTCACTCTCTGCAACTAGTTCACCGTTGCAATTTTCACAATGGAAGTACTCATCCGTGTAGCTTACCAGTTGCAGGGCATCAAAAGCTGAATACCTGCAGGTCAGAAGAAAGTTACCTGGGCACCCCAGTTTTCTCACTTTCTGCCCAACATGAATAAACTAAACAAACACCTACTACCTTTTATTACAGCTAGGACATATGTAGTGTTGAATTGTATTTCTGCTGTCCAACTCATCCTTCAATTTTTTCTTCATGCGGTGAACCCGGTACCTTACAACATCACAAATCTGTGTTTTGGTAGGATAAAGATCTATCAGCAACAATTTATATTGGATTATTAGAACAAGAAAACAGAGGAAAGACGAAATGGGGACACTCTTAATTAGTAGTAAGCTTCAGAACCTGGCAACTAGTACATGTGAACCAATGAATGGAAATGTAAATGATAACTACACTTGAGCAAATGACCAAAAAGTTTTTGTAATGATTAAAATTAGTGTTTTGAGCCAAGAGATCTTCAGAACAAGAGAAGTGTCCTCAACATCACCTACATACATGTCCAAAACAGAATACTAGTACTAGAGTAATATATGTTACGTAGAGAAGGTCCATTGCCATTCACATGCCATTGAGAGAACATACAGGATTATCAATTGTTCTTTTAAAACAGGAAATTCTAGAGAGTTCTAACAGAGAGAAGGCAGTTGATGAGATGGCTTTCACTATGTCATTGGAGGCATGAAACAGTTAGACTGGATATTGATTGACTAATCAATGGCTCATACTGGAACAGTCATGTTGCTTGACGGCACATAAGAGGGGCATGTAAATCCAAATTCAATGCAGGTGGACTATATAGTGGTAACTAATAAATATTTGTCGAGCTACACTAGATTTTAGATATTGTAGGTCAAACACTTTCCCTCCAAGGCTAACATTTATCAAACAGAAAGGGATTAACTCATGATAACATAGCAGCAATAGTATTTCTCCCTCTTTGCAATCAAGTCCAATCAGAAAGACGATAAAATGAAAAAGAGGAATCCCAAAGCATCATCAGAATCAGACGTCTATGAAATTAATGCATTCAGTCAGTTCCCTGAGATAATATAAAGAAAATATAATTGCTACAAATAAATAAAACCAACATAGAAATCTTTAGTTATTTTTTTAATAAAAAGGGTGTTCTTTTATTTATCTATAAAAGCAATAATTACTTACTGGTTAGGTTTCAAAAACTAACCTGAGCATAATCCAAACAACAGTATGAATGTGTGTGCATCTTTGGTTTCTCTTCTCCCTCCTTAGTGCCTGGTTGACTATCACCGGTAGCTGCAGCAGCAGCATTATGTACTTTCGCTCCTTTTGCATTCTTCATCAACAAAGTTTCCAAGAAAAAATACAAAAATTAGAAATTAAGGCAAGGAACCACAGCCAGATGAGATATATGAAATCGTAAGATAGTCACTGACATGCTTTCAGATGTGGAGAACTATTTAAAAATAGAGCCTTTAAATGATTCTTATAATGCATATGTCATGTATCAACAGCCTGCAGGTAACGGTCAGCTTCATGGCGGAGGATTTCAGGTGAAATTTATGTTCACCTACATACATTAGTCACTTGATAATCTTCATGTGTCACATTTAAAAGACTCCAAACAAATGTCAAACTATCTTCTTCACAGTTTAATGCCATTTAACTTAATAGGAAACAAGGATATTTTGTCACCAGCTGGCAGTTAAAGTTGATCAATTCTACCACAAAAAGTCGGAACAGCGATGCAAGAACAACAACAGATATTAATCCACACAAATAGAACCAACCTCCTTCCGGTGATCCCTTGTGACTAGCTTCTCCTCTTCAAAGAAGCGGAGAATGCGGCGTAGCTGTTTCGAGTGGAGCTTCAACGCTTTAGCCAAATCCTCCTCCCGGACCCACTGCCGTCTGAGGTGGAAGGAGAGTAGCGTAAATCAACAGAACCCAATAAATCAAATAGGCTGTCTCAGAAGCGCGCCACAGGAAACTAATCAAGCATTCAAAAGAGATAGCACGAGAGCAGTGCCACTGGACGGGCAGGCGAGATGTGATGGTGGCACCTGAAAGGCAGGGTGTGCATGCAAACAAGAAGAATAGCAGCAAATCATTTGTTCAATCCTTCAAGGCAAGGATCCATCTACAACGCCAAACATATTGCAGACGAACTTGGCGTGCGCACCCAACACGATTTCATTGGGAAGACAAAAAAAAGTTCAGCAGAAACGACTCGGTAGTACCTGGTGAGCGCGTCCAGGACGACGACGGCCATGCCGCGGTTGTCCCCGCGGGAGGTCTTGGGCTGGTTGTCGCCTTTCATGGAGATGTCGTCGTAGAAGGCGCGCGCCGCCAGCCTCACCAGCCTGCGACAAAAACCGGTCCGATCCCGCGGAGGTCAGGTCAGCGGCGGCTGCGGCTAGGGTTACGAGAATGTTAGCGGGGTCGGGGGGCTCACCGGTTGAAGGGCTCGATAGACGGGATGGTAGACATGGTGGCGACGGCGAAACCGGCGCGTCGGGGTTCGGATTGCAAGTTCAGGGCATAGGGACTCGGGAGGGCGCCCGATCGCGCCGCCGCCACCGTTTGGATCGGAGCATTGGATGGGCGAGAAAAGGAGCGACGGAACGAGAAAGAGAGAAAGGAACGGGGGTGGGGCGTTCGTAGAATTTTTATTTATTTATAATAATAATAATAACAAGCGTTCGTAGATTGGGGTCAGAAGTTCAGAACTTGGGAATTTTTTTTTATATTTTTTTCTCTATTTTGCAAAAACAAATGGTCCGCCAAAAATTTAACAGATCTATACATCTGCCGCCGTAGTCCACGGCGGTAGGGTTCCTACCGCCGTGCGGCACGACGGCAGTAGCCGTGCCCCACTGGCAAGGGCACATATCGCCGTGCCACACGGCAGTAGGACTAACCGCCGTGCGGCACGGCGGTAGGCGCCTACCGTCAGGCGACAGCGTGGCCTCCAGCAATCGTCGTAGGCCACGGCGGTAGGTATGTAGGTTTTTATTTTCTGGTAAGTTTCATTTTTTTTTGAAGCATTGATACTTAACGATGAACCATTGATACTTAACGACGAATCACATAAACAAACAATGGCAAACCTAAAAAAAGATGAGAAATATGATAATTCAATACATGTTTCATTTGAAATTAGAGAACAATACATAACAGAATATGATAATAAATTTGAAGGCAAGAAGAAAACAACGAGCAAATGAAAAGGTAGTTCAATTATTACAACATGATAACATGCATAAGTTCTGACGGTGTTGCAAATTAAATGGTTCAAATATTACAAGACCATGCCAAATTAAATGGTTCAAATATTACAAGATGATAACATGCATAAGTATTTCAAATATTATAACACGGTAGCACAAACAAGTACGATCACTGCATTCCTTCGGTGTAGCGACCGGAACGACGTCCACGTCCACTAGCTGAAGGTGCTGGAGAAGTGGCAGTGGAAAAGTAAGATGCTTGGTGCATTTCTTGTAGGAGTGTCCTGGATTGTTGCACTTAGAGCATATTTGCACCGGAGGACCAGCTTCAGCCTCGTCCATGTTGTTCCTAATCCTCTTCTTCTTGCGTCGACCAACACCTTGGCACATGGTTGGATCTGGATTTGGTATGTACAACGCATTGTCTTTGGGGTCTTGAGTGAAAGTATCAAGATGCAGGTAGCCCTCAATAGTGTGGTTCCAAGTGTCTAAAATGGTTTGCTTAAAAAAGTATTTAGGCATGTACCGACCCCAATGGTTATTCTTTGTTGCAAGGCATGCAGCGATCACATGTGAGCAGGGGTAGTGTAGCAGCAGTGGCTTCTGGCAAGAGCATGAGCATATCTGATTCCCAATAACTGTTTGTTGTATTGTTATTTCACCATTCGCTTTTTGTGATTTGGACTGGCAATTTATCTGATATTTCCACTGAACTTCCTCACCAGGATCACGACGTAGAGGTTGTGGGTAAGCTCTATAAGCAAGAGCAGCCTTCTGTTTTGTGGTCAAGTACTCAGTCATCCATGTTGAATACACCTTTTGACAGTCCTGCATAGCTGCATGTGTTGCAGTAGCACGCTCAAGAAAGTACTTCATTGTGCCGTACAAGAAGAACTCAATGATACCAACAAGAGGGAGAGCTCTGGCACCACGCAAAACCGCGTTGTAGACCTCAGCAAAATTTATTGTCATTATTCCATGCCTCACACCTCCCTTATCGAACAGGAGACACCATTTCTCCTTAGGCTCATTCTGAATCCACTGGCTAAAGGTCTTCACAGCACGTTCCCTTCTCCTTCTGACATTTGGAGCATCTAGCCCCACGTCCTCCAGAGAAACTGGTTCTTCCCCGGGTTCAGTACTTACTGGCTTCTTAGCTATCTCTTCTGATGCTTTCTTTGTCAGATCATCTAATTTTTGCCACAGCTCGTAGAACTTTTTCTCCTGATTCGTCGAACATAACCGCTTGAACAATTGTGTAAGTTCTTTGTTCTTGAACTGGCTATGAAAGTTTGATCCCATATGCCTCATGCACCACCTGCTATGCACATCTGGCCATTGTGCTGCTCTGTGACGTTCTTCACTACCTTCTTTGATGTCATTAATGGTCTGCAAAATATCTTTGTGTCTATCGTGTATCACACACACGTCTGACACATCTCCCACCACCATCTGCTTCAATCTCTCCAGAAACCAATACCAACTGTCACCATTCTCTCCCTCTGCAAAAGCAATTGCCAATGGCAACAGCTGATTGTTGCCATCTGCAGCCATAGCTGTAAGGATTGCGCCCTTGTATTTTCCTGTTAGGAATGTGCCATCTATGCAAATGACTGGTCGACACTGTTTGAATGCAGCAATAGTTGGACCCAATGCTAAGAATGCCCGCTGCAAGACTTGCTTCCCTGGCCTTGATACAAGATTATAAGTCTTGATATCATAATAACTACCAGGATTTAGAGTGGTAATTGTGTTCAGCAATCGAGGCAGATTGTCGTAGGATGCTTCGTAAGTATCCCACCTCAACTCCATTACCTTCTTCTTCGCCATGTATGCTTTACCATAACTTATCAGGTACCTAAATTTCTCCTCAATTGCCAAGATAATGGACTTGGGCTCATAAGCAGGATTTTCCACAATCTTAGCAAACATCTGGCTGACCACAAAACCGGCCGACAAATTACGATGGCTTGCATCTAGCTGGTCAAGTACACAAGTGTGATCCACAACAGACCTGACCTCCCAGTAATTTTTTCACTTGCCCTTGGAAGCATACACTAGAAAAGGACAGTTGAGCTTCACACATTGTACATCATATATGTGTGGAGAACTCTTCACTACCCTGAACTCTCTCTGCTGAGTAAGGGTGGCCCACCTCTTCACTGCATCCTTCACCTCGACTACACTCTTATACATGGCGCCAACACAAATCTGATTCTCTCTATACTCCCAGAACACATTCTCACCAGGATTGACAGATAGCTGTGAGAAATTGTAACTGTCTCATTCCCTTGGTACTAGCGGGTCATCCTCATCATCTGAGGAGTCCTCTTACAACCCACGTTCATCATCACCGGCCTCCATTTCGTACTGCCTGAGTACTTCTTCATTAACTTCCCTCTCGTCAATTTCACCACGGGCCTCAAAAGGTGTGTCACCATCTCCTTCTTCCGCCTCAGTGGCAGCACCATCTTCTTCTTCTGCCTCAGTGGCAGCACCATCTCCTTCTTCTGCCTCAGTCGCAGGAACATCTCCTGCTTGTAGTTCAGCCTCACCCTGGTGAGCACCACTACCCTCCTCATGCACTTGACTACTAGACCCAGCCTTATGAACAACTTGGATAAACAACATCACAGGCAAACCAATTTCACATGTTGTTCTGATATAACTCCTCCAATGTTCAGTGCCTTGAAGTGGCATAAGCTCCCAATATACTGCATCACTCCTGTTGATTAGAGCCATAATGGACAAGTCATGTTGCTCTACATCTACATGGAATGCCTTATAAAAAAAAGTTGGTTATGGACCCCAAGTTCTTTCGGCTGCTCGTCTAATCACATGGTCAACCGAATCAAATTCTGACAAGTCAACTCCATGTTCACCATATCTAATCTGGTCATTACCGAAATACAACTTGACAGCAACTGCATTCGACATGTCTGACAGCATGAAAAAAAATAATCGCTATTAACAAGTGGATCTGTAACTACAAAATATATCTACTCAGAGCTACACTATAAATATATTTTTACTAATTGATCTACACTAAAACTATAATTTTACTAATCGATCTACACTAAAACTATAATTTTACTATACAGGTCTACACTAAAACTATATTTTTACTAAGCAGATCTACACTAAAACAGTACTTCAAAATATGAATTATCACAGTTCAAAATAATAAGTACCAGAGTATTTACCTCTAACGAGACGAAAAACCGGCAGAGCTTCGCACCTTCGCCACCTCCTCCTCACTCCCTTCTCTTCTCCCCCACCTCTCTTTCTTTTTTTTCGGAATTATTATGATATTTTCGGCTGAATTTCGGCCTTATATAGGCTGCAGATCCTAGCGTCGTGGGGCACGGCAGTACCAGGCCTGCAGCCGCCGTGCCCTACGGCGCTAGGACCTGCCGCTGTAGCCACGGCGGTATGTCCCTACCGCCGTGGGCTACGGCGGTATGTCCATCGCACGCTTCGGGCCCACGTCTGGCCGTGGCCACGGCCACTGCCGCCGTGCCGCACGGCGGTAGGAACCCTACCGCCGTGGGCTACGACGGCAGATGTATAGATCTGCTAAATTTTTGGCGGACCATTTATTTTTGCAAAATAGAGAATATATATTCAGAACCTAGATGGTTGGGCCTTTTCTTCTTCTTTTTTTTTTCCTCTGAGAGGGTTTGGATAGTTGGGCTCATGGCCCATGCAGCGGAAGGGGGGAACGGAAATCTTCCAGTAGGCCTGCAAAGGTGTGCTAAAAAAAAGTAGGTCTGCGAAGGGTGCGGAGCGGAGTGCTCCTGCTGCCCACAGATGCTGCTGACTTCAGCTGTGAGGAAAAAATGGAGTGAAAACAATGAAAAGCTTGTGATGCTTTGAGGGTTGTATTGTAAATTTCAAATTCTGGTTACATATACCTTTTCATATACTAAATTTGGATGTTTGGAAATGGTATGTGTAATTTTGTCCCAAATATAACTTTATAAAAGTATAATTATATTTTTTTCGGTCAACATTGTGGTTTGGAGATGGTATCGATGTCTAAAACATCACTTATAAGCTTCCGCTTAGGAAACAAGAGGTTTGGGTGGCCATTCAAGTTAGGTCTTCACACTTGTTTCGCGTTTACTATGATTTCTACATACTCTCTCCTTCTGCTAAAATTATGTCATTTTGATTTTTCTAGAACACTAGGTTCGTGCCCGTGCATTGCTACGGGCAACACAAATTTCCTTCACAAGCATCAAAATGATTCAGTTGAAAATAGATATGTGATCAAAGCAAAATGTTGAGAAGAATAATTATTGAAAGAATATAGACTAATCAATTCTTTCATTAATGCAGAACATTCATTAATGCAGAACATCTGAACACAATACATTAGGTAAGTTGTCATCACAAGGAATTGTAGATGTGACATTTAGTTTCTCAATTGTAAACATCATCGAACAAAAGCAATATTATGCTTCACCTATTCAAAAACCACCTACAACATTTTAAACATGATAACTATACCATATATAATCTCTAAATAGCTGCCATTAAGAAACGCTCTACACCATTTTGAGCATTCCTGCAATCTCAGCTAGAAAGAAAAGACATTACATTACTGAAGACAAATCATTCACAATAAACTCAAGACAAATCTCATTTATAGTCACAATTAAATTAACAAAAACACATATCAATCTCCATTCCATTACTTTCGTTTTTCCTCAAGCTTCTCCATAGCATTACATGCAATTTACAATGATATAGCATAACGGTTAATACAGTTATATTGATGAGATAAAGCAATTTACAATGATATGAGAAGGAAGAGTCTTAGCTTAGTTGTAATAAGTGTGGTAGGCAATATGAAACAATCCACACCCAAGGTCATTTCAATGGCCTCACCAATAAAAAAAGCCTGCAAACACAACTCAAAATATGAAAGCTCCAGTGAGGTAGCTCAATAACAGAAGCTTGAGCTTATTGTCAGAAAATGAACATAAGCTTGATCTTAACCCGATAAAAAAATGTACAATTCCATCCCCACTCACAAGTTGACTATGGAAACCTCCACCAAGAGTTCATAAACCCCATGATCAAGATGCAACCCAGGTTTACATCTTAACCCTATGATTAACTATATAGAAAATAATGAGATGGTAAAAAGGACAAATTTAGGTAGGTAACAGGGGAAAAAAGTTTGATTTGAGACTGGAGCACAACCCGTTTGTTGATTTTGCCAAAGCTCCATTGAAATTACTAACTATATAGCTCAAAAATGGATATTTCTTCATCCCTTTTTTTAAAGAAATAATAGACTTGTTGGATCACTTTTTAATCATATACAGGACCACAATGGCAGCAACTTCAGAATCTGCAGTACAGGATGAATGGGTACCTTGTTTTGATTGGCTTATTCCTTAACAGTTGATTGGACTGTCCGATTCTCTCATCTGCTCTCATTGCTGTGTTAGTGCTACAAATTAAAGATCAATTAGGATTGGATTGATCACATCAATGGATCGCAAAAAATAAAGTACAAGTGAAAAGTATCTAATAGAACACATTTCCAAAAAGATATCATTTAACATGTCATTAGCTCCACTTCGATCTGAATGAATCCTTTGAAGTGATAAACTGAGTTTGTAGTGTTTTGCCCATTAGCGTCCACTTCCATCTGAATTAATGCTCGGTGTCCCACCACCTGATAGGTACAAAATGTTAGCTGCATTCAGCTGTTTACAGAAAAACATAATATTATACTTTGTGACAGTGATAGCAAAACATATATGAAAATTTTCCTTATTGTTATTGGTTAAAAATATTTATGTATCAGTTTGAGTGAAATGCAAAATTCAACTGTTGCTAGGGGAAAATATATAGATGCAATCGGTAACAAAATTTAAAACAAAACACATTAACAAGTGAGCAAGCAAGCAAAATATATATTGTGTTGTGAAAGTGTTAAGAAAATATATACAAAAGGTTTCCTTCTCATTGTTGGTTAAACTTATATATATGTATTAGTTTGGGTGAAATACAGAGCTCAACTGATGCTGACCAAGAAAATAAACAAATACATCATCAGTTCTTTGGAAACTACTTTACCTGAACACCGATAAGAAGTGAGCAACGTAATGGTCATTGATCAGCTTTCTATATCTAAAACATTGAAGTCTGAAAAATCTCCTAACTGTGTCTAATGCGAAAACTAAGGAAAGTATCAATTTATTAATTACTCACAACTACTATATACCCACAGCTTCTACAACCCACCGTCATGTACATTAGAATTCATAGTGCATATTTTTCTTCATTTGTGGATAATTTATGGAATCAACTAACAATTCTGAACTACTGGCAAATATATAAAATAAAGTAACCGGCATTTCTACAGGATAGCAAAGTAACCAGTTCGACCCGGAGGCAACTATTACTCAGATGTTCCCAACTGCAGAATTATTTTTTTTTAAAAAAATCAACAATCTAAATCTCATGTTCCGTCAATCAAAAGTAAGTAAAAGCAATGCTTAATCTGCATGTTAACTTACATGATTTGAGATTAGCAATGGTTAATCTGCAGTTCTGCACAAGGACATCATAAGGAATAATATAGCATATAGTCATGAGTCATGACACTAATCACATGACATATAGTCAAAGTAAGGAAGGGAATCTACTACAGCACTAATGCAGGGCGATGCAATTTAGAACCAGATTGCTTACCAACACTGATGCAGCTTGGGCCTTGCTTATTACCATGTCTAAGTAGCATCCGCGGTGTGATCCATAACTACCTTGTGATTCCTAACATATTCTGATTCAGAAGGAAAACTGTAGCATCCCGATTTTTCTAAACCTTTAAAAATAGCTCCTAAATTTTTTTCTAAAAACATATAGCAATATTACACAAAGGCCCTTGCATTTTTGCTTATTTTGAATGCACTATTAAAATTAAACCTTAGGATCCATATGCTTTTTGAGTGGCTAACCTCTTCTCTCACCCCAAATTTCTTTTCTAACTTTTCCTAAGGAATTTCTAGAGCACCTACACATCTAGGTCCATTCAAATTTGAAATCCAAATTCAAATTTGAATTCAAACTAATGTCCAAACAATTAGAAATCCTTTTAAACCTCTAATGGGCCGGCTACCCCTTTTCCCAGCCCAACAAGTCCTTCCCACCCCCTTCTCTTTTTTCTCGCGCAGCCTGCCTCCTTCCTCCTGAAACCGCACGACCCAACTCGTCCCATCCGCAGCCCACCTCACCCCGCCTCGCCAACGTCAGCCGACATCACGTCGCCTTCCCCAACCCGCGCTACCCCCTTCTTCCCGACACGCCGCACCGCCGCCACCATTCTCTCCCCCGCATGCCACCTTTTCCCTCTACCGCCGCCCTCCTCGCGCGCGCGCCGCACTTGTCCGACGCCCCGCCGCAAATTTTGACAATGGGAGGCACTCGCTGAGCCCCAGTGCCGCAACCCGCCGCAACGTCCGTACCACGCCCCGGAGCTCCACGGCGGCCGCACCTCGCACGATCTCCACGCTTGGCGCCCCACTTATCCGTCCGGGACGAGCGCTGCAAACCCCAGCACCAAGGCAACCTCCCCGTGCCACTTGAACTCCTCCCCGACCCCTCATCCACTTGCACGCCTTTCTCACGCCATGATCGACGGTCGCGCACGAGCTCCAGAGTGCTGCCACTGTCAGCACCGCTCGATCTCGCCCATCGCTGCTCCAAGATTGTAGCCGAGGCGAGCGCCGCATCCGCCTGCACCACCGGAAGCCGACACGTCCTTATCCCCCTCCTGCCTCGCCCCCTCTCATCCTTGCCCTTTGCGCCGTACCCGCCGCCCCGGCGCCATGCCCCTCACCGCCGCCGAGCTTATCCAGCCGCACTCCCTCTTTCCCGAGCGACGTGGCACGACCACGAGGTCCTGCCCGGACTATAAATAGCCTCGAGGAGCGCCTCACACCCCCACACCACCTCGACAGCCTCGCCGGCTTAGGCAAAGCACACCACCCCTCTCAGCCGGAGCGCCGCCCACCTCCCTCGCTGGAGCAAGCCCAGGCCGAGGCCAAGGAGGACTCCGACGAGCCCCTAGCCACCAAGGCTTTGCTCCGCCGCAGCCAATTCCACCCGTAGCACACCATCTGTCCCCTCTGTCGCTCGTCCCCCTCTGACGCCCGACATCGCTGGCGAAGGCCAGCTCCGACCGTTATGCTGCTGAACTTAGGCCAGCCACCGTGTCGGAGTGCTCCCTAGGTAAGCTGTTATGCTGCCCTCGCTGCCTCTCCCCTCTTCTCCCCTTTCTAGTCGCGCCGCCGCATGAAGGTCGTGCTGCCGCCACGCCGGCGAGCCTCCGGCGATGCTCCGGCCACCACAGGCCCCTCTAGCCGCCTCGCCACCCTTACTAGGCACAGACACACGCACACACACACTTCTTTGGGCAAAAATGCCCTCCCAAGCGATTTTTGTGCACGGCTGTGCGCCGCCGCCGCTCCAGCAATCTCGCGCTGCGCTGTTGTGTCCTCTCCAACCCCCATACCACCTCCATATGCTCCGCCGTAGGCTGCTGGATCCCTAGGACCGTTTCTTGTCGTCGGGGATCCCTCCTGGCGGCCGGCGGCAAGAACTCCGGTGAGTTCTCTGTTTCTGCCGTCGTGCCTGCGTCGATCTAGGGCAGTGCCGCCCGTCGCCGTCCGCTGCCGTCGAGCCGTCCCGCCTCCTCACGCTGCCACACGAGCCCGGGCAAGATGACGTCACCCCGCCGTCCGCCTCCTCACACTGCCACACGAGCCCGGGTAACACGACGTCACCCCGCCGTCCGCCTCCTCTTTCTCCCCCCCCGCGTACACCTAGTCCACATGGACCGCAGGCACATGCGTGCCACACCGGCACGCCACGTCAGCACGTTTCACCACGTGGACAGCCACGTGGACGCCCGCGCCAGCCGCGTCAGCCCCCGGCCTCACCTGTCAGCCGCTCAATGCCATCCTTTTTGCTACGGCCATACAGCTCAGTGCACACCAAGTTTTAGTTAGCCACCTTAGAAATTTCCAACAAATTCCCAAAAATTCAACATAAATCTTAGAGGCCCTAAAAACCCTAGAAATGATGTCCAATTCATTTTGGCACATTTCTAGATATTAGATTTGATTTTGTTCTTTTCAACCTATAGAAAAGCCCCTTTAGGGTACACAAAAATCGACTTCTACATATCCATGACCCCAAAAATTCTACCAAAATTCCTAAAAATACTAGGAGCTCATAGAAGCCAAACCCTATCTTAGCCACTGTAACACCCTAAATTTACTATTTTGCAATTTACTAAAATTTATTAGAATTTATTTTGAGCTTGTTAAGGATTTAAGGTTTTTTCTAAGGTTTAATGTGATTTATAGGCATTTAAATGTTTTCCAAATTTAACTAATGAATTATAGGAGTTTATTGTGACATTCATGCTGATGCATTATTCTTTATTGTTTGAATTCAAATTCGAATTTGAATTCAATTGTTTGATTTCATTTCAAAATACAAAAGCTTTTCCTTTTCTTTACCCTCCCTTTCTTTTCTTTCGGCCCAGCTCCGCTCGAAGCCCGTGAGTCGGAAGTCTGTCCTTGCCCCCTGTTTTTCCCCGCATAGTTTGGTCGCCGTCTCTCAGCCCAGCTCGCGTTCCGACCCAACACCGGCCCATGTCGCCTGCATCGCCTCTAGACACTGACTGGTGGGGTCTGGTCGTCATCCCCCACCTCTAGCCCAGCCAAGCCAGACTCGACCTCGCACCCGACCGCGCCGCCTCTGTGCCGCGTCCCGCGCTCTCCTGGTCCTTGGGCCCGCACGTCGAGGACGCCCAGGTCCCTTATAAAGGGTGCGTCGCCTCTCTGCCCTATGTTTTTCGCCCTAGCCACAGCAACCGCGCCGCCCCGAGCTCGTAACCCTAGCTCCCGCGCCGCCGCTGTCAATCCCCCGCTCCACCACCCTTCCGTCGTTGAGAAGTTTCCTCGGAGGATCGCAAGGAGGTGAGGGAGCTAGTTGTGTCGTTAGTGCTCGTCCCGGTGCCCTGCATCTCCCGCGAAGGCTCGCCGGAGTAGCCACACCCACCGTCGTCCGCCATATCAAGCTGCGCGTCGCCGCCGTCGCATCTTCCGCCGCACGAACCCCCAGATGTGTTCGCGTGCTTCCCAGCTCGCTCTAGAACCAAATCTCGTCGCTTTTGGTGGCTGGAAGCTCGATTTCGAGCCAACTCCGGTGAGGTTGCCGCACAACGCCGCCATGCGCCGCTGCTTCCGCCGCCGGCACGCACAACTACCACCGCCAGTCGTCCGTCTTTAATCCGACGGCCTAGATCAAATCAGTCCGCCGGCGTACCGGTCAACGTGGGGTCAGACCCACCGCACCATGTCCTTTTCACAAAAGAGACCCTCAGTTTTCCTGTTTTATGATTAGGTCCTTCCACCGTTTAAAAACCCTTACAAGTTAGTCCTGTTTTCTTTGTTTTAGCCCCTGTGCTTTCCAGGTTTCACGCCCGAGGTCCAACCCTTGTAGTTTTTCACCGTAGACCCTGAGTTTATAAGCATAATTATATTTTAGCCCTAGTTTCTTGCTGTTAGGCCCCTAGAAGTTTAGTTTTCCTGCAGAAAAGCCCTTACACCTTGTATAGCTCATATCTTTTGCGTTTTAGCTCCGTTTTTAGCGTTCTTTATATCCACAGGTTCGTCTCGATGAGTAGATTAGTTTAGTACCGCTTTTGTTTCTGTTTGCAATGATTGGTGAATTGTTTCTTATTTTATTGTATTGCTCCTTTGCATGTGAATGTGTGAAGCGTAGAGAACGAGCCGTTCGTGGAATTTTCTGAAGTGAAGACTTTGAAGACTCTTAGCAGTTTCCGGATCTTGTGGAAGGCATGTGTCCTTGATCATTCCTGCTATGTCCTATTTAAACATGCATTTAATCATTGTCTTTACTTTATTGCTTTGCATTAATTTTGATGGGATCCTATTAAGGATGATGACTAGAATCTTTTCACCATTGCCTTGTAACCAGGTTGCTTAATTAATCTTGATGGTAGATTTTGCTTAGTTTACTCAACTGGGATGGTAATGAACAACTTGGATACTACTTTTATACTCTATGTTCCTTTATGATGAATTAATTGAAAGATCATATTTATTAATCGGAACATGGAGCGACCACCCAGGACAACAGTGCAACCACAAGGCTATATGGCTCTGGCTTGGCTAATTAATTAGGGACTCTAGTGTTGGGGTGACCTTACCGAAAGGGCAAGGGGGAGCATTAGTTGGGGTATAGACTCACTCTAGTAGGGAGTTGGGCTTTGCTAAGACACGGTACCTACTAGGGGACTTTATACCTTACGGCAGCTCGGAACCTTCGCGGGTTGTTTCACACTGGGGAAACTTTGTAAAGGCCTCGTAGCGTCCCTATGCAAGCACACCCCGGCAGTGTGGTATGATGCCTGATCAGCATCACGTGGTTGGGTTTAAAGTTCTTCTAAACTTTTACGCGACTTGTGGTGAAAGTTTACAACCTCTGCAGAGTGTAAAACTAATCGGTTAGCCGTGCTCACGGTCAAGAGCGGCCTGGACCCTCACATGATTAATTTATGGAAGTTGAAATTAATTGCTGAATATACTTTATGATGATGATGTTTTATACTAATTGTGGGTTGGTATATATTTATACTTTATTAGTAATCCGGTGCTAATAAAATTTGACCAACTAAAATGCTAAAGTGCTTAAACCCTTTGGCCATCCACATATACAGCCTTGCATGTTTATTATGTTATTCTCCCCTTGCTGAGTACGGCACGTGCTCACACTTGTTCTTATTATTGCAACTACACAACCCGGATTGCTGCTCAGACTTGAAGATTTTGGAGAAGTACTAGGCGTATGTGCCACCAGTCCGCTGCCTGTGGAGTTTCTGTCTGAAGATCCGCTGCTAGTTGTTCGCTCTGATGATATGTTTATGAGACATTCGGTCATGTAATGGTTATAATACTCTCTATTACACTTTGGCACTGTATTTGGTATTCACTGAGTCATTACATGTGTGTAACTTGATCCTGGCGCACATGTAATTTGAGCATCTGGTTTTGCCTTTAAAACTGGGTGTGACAGCCACAAGAAAAGCCATCTTTCTTAACCCTAGATCACTTAGGCACCCCTTTCTCTATATAAGAGGGTCCATATTTTATGTGACCACCATAAGTTTATCTCGTCACGTTCATCACCTTCGATACTAAGATCTCGCTCTAGCTTCTTAGATCACGTTCTTATCTCTCTAACCTATGCTTGATGATTGCTATGATTGTTGATTGATTTACATTTATGCGTATAACTGCGTTACTATAGATCGAATGTGATTCGTTGGAAGATCAAGTTAAGCTCGAGAAGACCATCGAAATCAAGACAAGAAAGCTCAAGACAACTCTATAGTTTTCTCCCTCTTTGGATAAAGGCAAGTTCCAGCAACACCCCCTTGATCATATTTTTATCTACTGTTTTTAAATCAAAACGAACCAAGATATTAAATTAACATGCATTCTGCTTAAAGGACTGGATGGTCCCGATCTCGACTCAGTCGATGATCGAGCATCATCTTTAGTTTTACTTTTTCACATATACACATGAAAGAATCTCTGTTGGTAGGGAGAGGTAGATAGGGATAGCTGGTAATAAAATGAACCCACTAAAGTGTGTTAGACTCCTTAAGGATGGACATGGGAGTATGGGGGTAGCCTCGGTGGAGGATCCTGTCCATGCTTACTCTGGTCGTATAAAAATCGGTTCACAAGAAAGTCTTTCCAGTGTTTTAGTACGACCATACGTAGCCAAAAAGGCATAGCTTGTTGGGAATGCCTGTTTATGTGCGGCCTTGGATCGCACCCCACCACTGAACCTAGTAAACCATCCCAAGGGGTCATGGTGGGCAACGAATGTGCTGGAGCAGGACTTCACAGAGTCCCAGGTCTGGCCAGTACAGGTCGTCGGGAATGTTATGTCGCCCGGAATGGCGCGGTGGTGTTGTATACCACATTTTATATGCATATGCTTTTGTCCCGGGACGTGGACCCGCGAGTCGGGTGGTGGTGGAATGACCCCTACTTAGGCCCCAGTGTAGACATGGATGGAGTTAGGGAATGTTGTCTACGGGTGGATGAGAATGTAGTACACACGAAGACGTCGGTGGGTATGGTTCTTGTGGCCAGTACCGCCAAGGCCATGGTATGGGCTGGTCAGATGTATGGGTACAGTGTATGCCTCTGCGTAGAGTTTAATCTATTCGATAGCTATGGCTCTCGATTATGAGCACTCTTGGTACAAGCTCCCATTGATTAGTTTACACTTTTCTAGTGGGGATGGATAGGGTGAGACAGGGCAGTGGCCCTTAGAAAGTAATACGACAGATGCCGGCTCAGTGGACCCCGATGGTCACTGAGTTTAATAAAACTTGGGGACTGGTAGGGGAGGCTACGTGTTCCCCCTCCAAGACTAACCTACTTATTATACCGACTTTACTTTATGCTTTTCTCCGAAATTTACTTCATTTGCATTAATTTACTTTTATCAAGACCTGCTCCCTTTCTGCTGGCAATCTTGCATATAGTCATAGGTTAATTTCCTATACGCTGGGATTTGCTGAGTACCTATTTTAGGTGCTCACTCTTGCTTCCCTTGTCCCTTCAATTCAGAAGAAAGAGAGGACGAGCTTCATCGCAGGGGAGGGTCTGCCTGACCCATTTCCGGACAAGATGCCTGAGGTTATGGACCTGCTACGTAGGACTCCGCTGCAAGTTTGAGATTTCACCTTTGGTAGAATTCTTCTCTTACCCTCAAACTTCCTTGAAATAATGTTTTGCTTACTTTATGATATATGGATCTGATACTTCTTGTGAAGTGCGGTACCATCAGCCGATCAAGGGAATGGTACTATTGGCAACCAGACACCCATATATACATATTTAAGTATATAAAAAGGTGGTCCCCACAGGGTGGTATCAGAGCTATATATATACGTAAATACGCTTAGATAGCTCTAAACCCTAAAAGTCACTAAATTAGATCCATATTCTTACCCCCTTCTAAGAACCAAGATGTAGCTAGCACTTACGGAAGAAACTGTGACCTGTAGCTCAGGAAATGGAAGGAACCAGCTGGATTGATGAAGCCAGATGGATATACTCAAACTGTGCTGGGAACACCGGATTTCCCTAGATCTTATGGAATGCACTCACAGAGTTAGGATACACCCAACGACTAGTATATAAAGGCAAGGAATACACAACCTATGACTCAGAGCGATGTGAAGTGACCTTATTCATGGGTCCCTCTCCACCGCATGCCAAATGGAAGACATGGCCAATCAGCACATTAGGCACTCGTTTTGAAGATGCAATTCAAAAAGTATCCAGAAAAGCCCTAGTTGGCTTATGCCAAGATGCCGTGAAAGCCACCGCCAAGACCTCCCTACGATACCTGCCAATAGAAGGACCTGAGAAGACAACATGGAATTGTCGTATCAAGGACTTGATCACCAAGCCAGTCAAAGTCAACCAACTCACCTTGACCACAATCGTAAGTTACCTTTTAGCCCTGGACAAGCTATACGAGATGCAGAGGTTGAACTACAAGGGAGCCCTATATCGTGCCGAGAAGAATGAGGAATGCATAGCAGGGATGAGAACCCACTTAGCAGAAGCCTTAGGACAAGTACCCCCTTCACGAGAGAAGCGTGAACGAGAAGCTCAGGAACTTCCGAAGGATGCAACTGAAGACATGGAACAAGACCTGCAATACCTTACCCAGAAGTGTGCAAGGACAAGTTTAAAAAGAACCCCATTCAATAAGCCAAAACTACTAGCCCCACAAAGAGCATACCCCCAAACCCCAACAATTCTCGCCTTACCCATAATAGCCGGAAATCCACTAGGAAACTTCCCAGGAAAAGGGATCAATCTGCAGAAAGGGATTCTCCCGAACCCCACCAACCCAAGCCCCATCCCCGAAGAAATCCTGGATATAAAAGAAACCAAGCCACCAATTGAACCCCAGCTATACCCGACACCCTCGTCACTAGCAAGCATAGACTTTGAAAGAGACTTGTAAGAGTTCGTCACAACTTGGGGAAGATCAGCAACACCTTTGGACATTAATGAAGCCTGAACAAGAGACACCCTCAAAGGAGCAGACTTCTGGCAAGACTTTGCTGAAGAAGGAACCTGGGAACAGTGAAGAAGAGAAGTAGATACATATAAGGCCTAGCTTGTAGATTAGCATAAATAAAGTATAGGTCGAGTATAATGATGTTTCTACGTATTTTGCTTGTGTGTGGCTATGAGGGGCAGTGAGCCCTTCCCTGGATATATAAATAAAGTATATTGATTGAGCATCATAGCATTATAAGTTCTCTATACCCATCCCCTTCAAATAGAACACATACTCATCCTCTTCTAGCCGAACTCTTAGAAAATAATCCTGGACATACCCCTACCCTTAGACCCAAAACCTGACATCGACACCTCAAGATTTTCAGAGGACAATGTCAAGCCGGAATGTTGCCGAAATTCAGACAGAATACTACTGGAGTCAAGACAGAATGCTGCCGGGTTTTAGTCAAGAAGTTCGAAGTAGAGGGATTTCGGAGACGGAGTCAGAGAAACTGATTCAACCAACAACAACAGTGGATTTATGCAAGACAATCAAGTTAGAAGGTTGAAGCCCCTCATTATCAGAAATTGTCAAGACAGTTGATTAGGGATTTCTATATTCATTGTTGACGAAGTCAGAGATGGTCATCGAGAAGGGATTTCAAGCTATACACCAAGCAGGAGCAAAAGGACACCTTCATCTAAAGGAAGGACACTACGGTACCTGAAGGAACAAGTCAACATTAGTTGAGGCAACATTAGTCTCAAGGTTAGGAGGTAGGCTAGAGTAGTTCTAATTTAGGTTCCAAGTCTACTTTGGGATCTAGGTATGAGTTCTCTTGTATCTTATTTCATTTGTATGACTTTGATCTACTTCAGTTATTCAGCTATTTCATATAAAGTTGTGTTAGTATACATGAGTGATTTGTTCATGTGTTCTTCACCTGTTCATCATTTAGAGGCTCCTGTTCTTGATGAACAAGTCCTTTGGATCCACTTGATGGGTGACTTTCACATGTTTCTAGTGTTTGTTCAAAAGTTAGAGGCTCGTGTTCTTCGCGAACACGACCCTTTGATCTAGTTGAACAGACAAAGGAAAACACGAATACGTTTGTGTACCTAACCTGGTTTGATCTAATTAGATGAAATAACTGCATTGTATGAAGTCTGTGCTTAAGCTACGGTACTCGGTGTAATTGGCTGGTTTATCTGATGGCTTGACCTGGGTCACAATAGCCCGGGCCGGTCAAGTCCGGCTAACAACATAAGCATGGTGCTTGGGTTGCGTAGCTACCTTACTTATGAGCTTATCCCACGGTTTGTCATGGGGTAGGCCACTGTAGTGACAGTCATTGGTCCCTCTGAAATCCCTCACGTTCGGATAAGTTGTAGGAGTCTAAAATCTAACAACCGGAGTTATGCAGAAGCAACGCGGGAGGTTAGCTCCCTGTGGTACCTGGGTGCTTAAGTCAATGTTCTTCAACGCTAGTGTATCTAACTCGTTCCTACCAGCTTTATGTGTATAGTACATAAGAACCTAGAACTAACTCGTATGTTGTCTCCTATGCCTAGGACCCCTTAGAGACAGAGAGAGTGTGTGTGTGATCACACTACCCCCATTATCATATTTTACCCCTACACTCGAGTGTCTGATTTATTTCCGTCTATGATCTATACTCATTGCAATAGAGTTGATCTTGTCATTCCACCAATGTCTTCCTTGGATTCGATACCCTTTGGAGTACTCCTTTGGGGAAATGCTACAATGGTACTTCCGTGCGCTTGCGGACTCCTGTAACATTAAGAATTACCAACCAGCATTTCTGGCGCGGTTACCCGGATGAGTTCCAAACCTATTCTTAGGTGATCGCGTTAAGAAATGTCAACAAGCATTTCTGGCGCCGTTGCCGGGGAAGGCTTAAGGATGACATATCAACACTTTGCATATGTTTATAATCATGACAGGAATAAAACAGCTCTCAATGCAGGCTAACTTGGATTGTCTTCTGTGTCTATTGATGATGAAGGTAGGTAGTGCATGACTAGTTTCGACTTACCACCGAATTTTACTGAAGATCCTGAGTCACTCGTAAGGAAGGCACAAACTCATTTCGGCTCTCTTTTGTGCCATCCACATCAACTTCCATGGCCAACCCTGTCGAGAAGACTCTCCGCGAGTACTCCGCTCCCTCTGCTGACCAGGTGCCGACAGGCCCTGTGATCAACACTGGGAATGGAAACTTCGAGATTAAGACTGGCTTAATCACGATGGTACAGGCTAGCCCATTCTGTGGCAAGCCTAATGAAGACGCGAGCGCCCACCTGCAGTAGTTCCTGGAACTGTGCAGTACCTTCACTATACGAGGAGTGGAGGAAGATGCTATTCGTCTGTGACTGTTTCCCTTCTCACTCCTGGGAAAGGCGAAGCAATGGTTCTATGCTAACAGTGCAGAAATTAACACTTGGGCAAAGTGCTCCGCAACATTCCTCGCGAAATTCTTTCCGTTGGGCAAAACCAATGTCCTTCGGGGGCGAATTTCAAGTTTCCAGCAAGCAGCAAATGAGACTATCCCGGAAGCTTGGGAGAGACTCCAGGAGTACATCCTGGCTTGTCCTCATCATGGGATGGACAACTGGCTTATTCTTCAGAGTTTCTATAATGGGCTGACTCCGACAGCCCGAGGCCATATTGATGTTGCAGCTGGAGGGGCCTTCTTCTCTCTTACTATTACTGAAGCTACTACACTGATTGAGAAGATGGTTACCAATCAAGGGTGGAGTGATGATCGACTCCAGCCACGTCAAAGGGGTACACATACCGTCAAGGAAGCGGATATGTTGCACACCAAGATGGACCTAATGATGAAGAGAATGGATGATCTAGCCAATGAGAAGGCCGCCATGGCCACCACTACTCAAGCTATGGATGCTCGCATGACTTGCGAAGTCTGTGGTAATACTGGGCATTCAGGGAATTACTGTCCTGCTACTCAGGAGGATGTGATATACATGAACGGCAACAATAACAGTTATCGTCCACAAGGAGGTCAAACGTGGAATCAATCACGCCATTATTATCAAGGAGGTAATCAAGGTAATACTTTCAACCCAAACCAACCTTCCTTGAAAGATCTAGTCTTTGGACAAGCTAAGATTAATGAAGGCTTTAATAAGAAAACAGCTGCCTATGATAAGGCTTTTGAGAGCCTTAATGTTAAAATTGATAGCCTTTCATCTGCTCTTAAGGACCAGTTGATCTTTAATAAGATGATAGAAACCCAGTTGGCTCAATTAGTCGCTTCGGTTCCACCAGTTGAAAATGCAAAAGCGGTAGTCACGAGAGGGGGTAAGACCACTTGCGATCCGCCTTATCCTAACCATGTAGGAACAAAGAAAAGCACAAGAGGGGATGAAGAGCTCAGTGGAGAACCACTTGGCATGAGGGAGCCCTCACAAGAAAGAGCACCTGAAGACAGGGCAGATAAACCTGAGTTTATTGAAACAAATTTATTGCCATTCCCTTAGCGAAATAGGAAGACAACAGTGGATGAGCAATTCACTCGTTTTGTGGACATGATTCAAAAGGTGTATATCAATGTTCCACTCCTCGAGGCAATGCGTGTACCCGCATACGCACGTTACCTCAAGGATATCCTCACCAAGAAGCGAGCTCTACCCATCTCGGAGGTGGTAAAGCTCACAGAAGAGTGTAGCGCAGCTATACTCAATCATCTTCCAGAAAAGAAGAAGGACCCAGGGTGCCCTACGATCACATGCACAATTGGAACACAGAGATTCGACCATGCTCTCTGTGATCTTGGCGCTAGTGTTAGCGTCATGCCAAAGGTAGTTTTCGACCAACTCAACTATATGGAATTATCCTCAACTTTCTTGCAGTTGCAGCTAGCCGATTCCTCAGTCCGGTATCAAGCGGGGATAGCCGAGGACATCCCGGTGAAGGTCCGAGACTGCTTCATTCCAGTGGACTTTCTAGTACTTGACATGGACATTGGTAATGAAGTACCACTCATTCTGGGATGTCCATTCCTGAGCACGGCTGATGCACAAATTGATGTTGGCGCTGGAGTAATCCGTCTCCACATCAATGGCAAGGAAGAAAGGTTTGAATTCCGCCCACGTAAGGAACAATGCTCAATGGTTGAAGGCACGCCAGGGACGGGCACTCCTGCCCAAAGAAGTGAAACTACGCAACCACAAGTGGACAGCCTCATTGCCTTTATGAAGAACTTCTGGAAGCAAGAGCAAGAGCAAATGAGTGCAGGACAGAAATCATATTGGAAAGTCCTAGTCCAAGGCACCACTCCCTGCACCTCGTATACCACAGATGACCAAGAAGGTGTGGAAAAGAGTGGACAAGGAGCCGACTCCTTCGTCTCCAAGAGTGGCTGACCCTACACTAAGGTAAGTAACGTGGGAGATAGTCTGGCTCTGGAAGACTTAAAACAAAAGAGCCCTTTTCCGACAGGTAAGATCGGTAAGTTATCATATTCAATAAAAGTTCTGACCTCTAAAAGGAATCAAGATATCCTTGCTCCATTCTGTTCGCGCTTCATCGAAATACGAGCTCATAGGTGAACTCCATTCGGACAACTCCCTTGGGTCTAAACTGTACTAGAGACAGCAGCGACAGCTGGAGGAGCAGAGGGCTTACTACGCGTGGATGGGATACCACCCTCCACAGCAGTGAGCCTGAAGGTAGCTTGGGGGAGGACCCCCATTCTGAGGTAACTTGTATCTTCTATTGTTTTCAGAACCCCGTATGCTAAAAACACATAAAAATCTGAAAAAGTTAAAAAGACCAAAAATATTTATTTGCTTTCTTAAATTAGTTTGTTTTCATATGCGCGGTAAGAGTGTTCTTGTTCTCCATGGTTGAATGATGAATAGTTGCTCTGTTTATCCCTCTTGTATGCTTGTTTACAACTTAGTACCCTATCCAAGTTTTGAGTTTGCTGGCTAGTATGATCGAACCTGAGCTTGAAATTTGTGGGTAGCAAAAAGCATGATCTTTGCCTAAGTTGTTGCAAGATATGATATGGTACAATAGAGTTGCTATGAGCTAGTACTAAGTGATGTTTGATATCCGGAGTTTTCTTTTGAAAAATGTTAAAATGATAAGTTCCTCAACGATAAGAAATTCCTATCCAAGGCCATATGTAGATCTTAGCTTCTGTTAACCTACAGATATGCTACTTGATTTCTTCATTGAGTCTTGTCGAATTGTTGTGACCCTTAGCGAGTAAACTTGTCATTACTCCCATGATCAAGATCACGTACACACCACCATATGCGAAACTTCTACACTGGAAGTTAGCAACCATCATTTCATCCATTTCCCATCCATTCCACAAAATAAAGCTCCGCGCATGTTCCATGATTACTCTCCCTCCAAAAATATTCAGCAAGGACTATGGGCTATGTAAAAAAAAGAGAGAAAAAGAATAAAGAGATATAGCCCGTCTCAAAAATTTCAAAAAAAGAGGCGAGTAAAATCATGCAAATAGGAGTTCATTATCCATCCACCATACACACACATTTGCACATCTTGATCAGGGTGTATGACTTGTTCTCCCAAGGATCCGGTTTTCGACTCGACAATACATGAGAAGCAGGTATGCCACATGTTTTCCCTACCTACAGCTCCACATATCAGCCTATTAGAAGTAGGTAGTGAAAGAAGGCAAATCAATGCCTTGGTGAGGAATCATACACATTGAGCGATCCGAGGGTATCATTTGAGGAACTTTGATTTCTTTTTGAAAAACCTGCAAAACCTCCGGATTGATAACAGATCAAGGTACATGTGATTGGTAATCTTTATACAACCATTCTATCTTTCAACCGCCCAAGGCAGGTGAGCTACACGCCCCATATCAATCGAGTGTAAGGTAAGATCAATGCCAACTTCTTCAACCCTTGATAGAGTACCTAGCTGTATCTTGTTATACATTAGGAATACAACATCGTAGCAACTCCTGATCAACCAACCTAAGTCCTTAATCTCTTGCTCGGGACGAGCAAGAGGCTAGCTTGGGGAAGTTGTTGACGGCTGTTAAGTGCCTACTTTAGCCGTCAATATACTCATGAATAAAGGAGCATAAGGCATATCTTACACGTATTTAGTTAAGAATAATGTAGTTCCACTTGTCCTTAGAGATAATTTAATTGCAGGAAAATAAGCAAGAAAAGAGTGAGAAACTCACCTTCTATGGTCCATGTCACATCACCTCATCCTAGGTGGGCTGCCAACAAGGATGCCATGCATGCACACCTGCCAACAAGGGAGCCATGCATGCATGCCATGCAAGCAATCCAAGTGAAGCAACCCTCGACGAATCAGAGTGTGACACGTGGACGTCACATGGATCCATGGGCCCACAAAGGCATGCAAATCGCGCCAAAATAGGGTGGACACCGGGAACCGACCTAAGGACCCACAGGACAGCCACCAGGAGGAAACACACCCCGAGTGGGGCCCACAGGGGGTCGGCTGACCCCACAGGTCGGCCGAACCGACCTTGTGGCCGCCACTCAGGGGCTTCCACGTGGTGCTTCCCTATTGGTCCTAGGCGCCATTCCCGGGGTGTTTGCATCCATTCCTCGCTGGTGCTCGGGCCTATAAATAGAAGGAGAGGGGGCTCACTTATGAGACATCCACACTTGCAACACCTCTCTCACTTTTAGTCTCAAGGTTAGGAGGTAGGCTAGAATAGTTCTAATTCAGGTTCCAAGTCTACTTTGGGATCTAGGTATGAGTTCTCTTGTATCTTATTACATTTGTATGACTTTGATCTACTTCAGTTATTCAGCTATTTCATATAAGGTTGTGTTAGTATACATGAGTGATTTGTTCATGTGTTCTTCACCTGTTCATCATTTAGAGGCCCCTGTTCTTGATGAACAAGGCCTTTCGATCCACTTGACGGGTGACTTTCACATGTTTCTAGTGTTTGTTCATAAGTTAGAGGCTCGTGTTCTTCGCGAACACGACTCTTTGATCCAATTGAACAGACATAGGAAAACACGAATACATTTGTGTACCTAACCTGGTTTGATCAAATTAGATGACATGACTGCGTTGTATGAAGTCTGTGCTTAAGCTACGGTACTCGGTGTAATTGGCTGGTTTATTTGGTGGCTTGACCTCGGTCACAATAGCCTGGGCCGGTCAAGTCCGGCTAACAACGTAAGCATGGTGCTTGGGTTGCGTAGCTACCTTACTTATGAGCTTATCCCACGGTTTGTCTTGGGGTAGGCCGCGGTAGTGACAGCCGTTGGTCCCTCTGAAATCCTCCACGTTCGGATAAGCTATAGGAGTCTAAAATCTAACAACCGGAGTTATGCAGAAGCAACGCGGGAGGTTAGCTCCCTGTGGTACCTGGGTGCTTAAGTCAATGTTCTTCAACTCTAGTGTATCTAACTCGTTCCTACCAGCTTTATGTGTATAGTACATAAGAACCTAGAACTAACTCGTATGTTGCCTCCTATGCCTAGGACCCCTTAGAGAGAGAGTGAGTGTGTGTGTCATCACACTACCCCCATTATCATATTTTACCCCTGCAATTGAGTGTCTGATTTATTTCCGTCTATGATCTATACTCATTGCAATAGAGTTGATCTTGTCATTCCACCAATGCCTTCCGTGGATTCGATACCCTTTGGAGTACTCCTTTGGGGAAATGCTACAATGGTACTTCCGTGTGCTTGCGGACTCCTATAACGTTAAGAATTACCAACCAGCATTTCTGGTGCTGTTACCAGGATGGATTCCAAACCTGTTCTTAGGTGATTGCATTAAGACATGTCAACACACCATCAGAAAATATAGAAGAAGTGTTAGTGTCAAAATTCCAAGAAAGTTCAACGAAACTATAACATGTTCACTCCTTGAACATAAAAGCATACCGGGTTTTATTGGTCAAAAATCTAGTCAAGTCAATGAGGAGCAACTCCTTAACGGCACTATAGAAACCTTCAGTACTCACCAGTCACCCTTCAGGAGGAAATCAGTGAAAGACAACCCAGATTCAGAAGATACTAGTACAAGCCAGAACAGCCATGGTCAACTAGAGGTTCAAAATGGGAAGAAGTTCCAAGGAAGAATGCCAGCACAACAACCGGAGTTTAAGTGCAATCACCGAACGTCAACCAAATCAGCGTCAGATTGTCAGTGGAAGTCAACCAGAATCAGAACACACACCAGCAACCCGGGAATCAACAAGAGCAGTGTCAAAATGTCAAGAACAACTTCCTCCATATTCAAGTACTTTCATGCGGACACTCTGGAAAAAGCACCCTTCATATACAAGCACATTAGTGATGAAGTCACCAAGAGGAAAACGACAATGCCAGAATTGAAAACCTAGCACTTAAAATCCTATTTTAAGTGGGGTAGAAGTTATAGTCAAGAAGGAATACAAGAACTGAAGACGTGATAAGCACAAACCCAGGCTACAAAGGCAGCTAGTACACTCAGGGTACAATCCAAAGTCAACGAAGACCAAGAAGTCAGAAGACGAGGAGACTAGTGCTGACCATTAGAATAAGTTGGCAGAAATGTGATCATACGGAAAGTGTATATTCAGTAAAATAATTGTTCTGGGAAGCAAATGAATGATATGTGATAATGGAAAACATATGGGGAATGTATACATACTTGTATAATAGAGTGACCAAATTTTCTGAGTAAAGGCAGAAATGATATGGAACCATCTCATATGAATATGCTAACATACAAACATACTCTACATGATTCTATATCCGCAAAATCCATATCAAGGAAATGGGACATAATCGCTGAATCCCTTAATCGGCATTAAACCCGGAGATACTCAATCACCTTCAGAAAAGTCCTAAGCCGGAATAATGTCAGACACTATTCATGTTAGATATTCTGACAAACCCATCAGAATCACCAAGTTAACTAGCTGACCCAAACCAGCTACAGGCAAGAAGCCAGGAAAGTCACCCTCAAATTTAATTCGAGTATACCCTTGACAAGAAACGGTATATGGAAGAGGAAATCACAAATAGAGATCTTTCGGGAAATATAATAATTCCCGGGGGACCTTTAGATGGAATTCTCCTCAACCCCGTGAGGAGCTCAGAATACCGTACTCGGAGAGTATTCAAGTGGCAGTCGCCCTACCAAATTTCCTTTCACCGCAAGAGACATCCTCGAAGTCAGCAGACAATGACAATTGGCACCAAAGTCAACACAACTCGCCAAAGGATGAACATCGGGCAGTGGACGTGCCGAAGACAGAAGGTGGCCACTATAGCGTCGAAAAGATCATATGGAGTCTGTGAAGCAGATAGGGTAGGCAGTGTCACCACAAGAAGGAACAGAGGTGTCAAATGAAGCAAGTCAAGACACAACGGTAAGAGCAGAAACCTTAGGAAATCTTTAACCCTACGAATCTCGGGGACGAGATTCATTTTAAGTGCGGTAGATTTGTAGCATCCCGGTTTTTCTAAACCCTTAAAATAGCCCCAACAAATTTTTCTAAAAACATATAGCCATATTACACAAAGGCCCTTGCATTTTTGCTTACTTTCAATGCACTATTAAAATTAAACCTTAGGATCCATATGCTTTTTGAGTGGCTAACCTCTTCTCTCACCCCAAATTTCTTTTCTAACTTTTCCTAAGGAATTTCTAGAGCGCCTACACATCTAGGTCCATTCAAATTTGAATTCAAACTAATGTCCAAACAATTAGAAATCCTTTTAAACCTCTAATGGGCCGGCTACCCCTTTTCCCAGCCCGGCAAGTCCTTCCCACCCCCTCCTCTTTTTTCTCGCGTAGCCTGCCTCCTTCCTCACGAAACCGCACGGCCCAACTCGGCCCAGCCGCAGCCCACCTCACCCCGCCTCGCCAACATCAGCCGACGTCACGTCGTCTTCCCCATCCCGAGCTGCCCCCTTCTTCCCGACACGCCGCGCTGCCGCCGCCTTTCTCTCCCCCGCGTGCCACCTTTTCCCTCTACCGCCGCCCTGCTCGCGCGCGCCGCACTCGCCCGACGCCCTGCCGCAACTTTTGACAGCGGGACGCAGTCACCGAGCCCTAGAGCCGCAACCTGCCGCAACGTCCATACCACGCCTCAGAGCTCCATGGCGGCCGCACCTCGCTCGATCTCCACGCTTGGCGCCCCACTTATCCACCCGGGACAAGCGCCGGAAACCCCAGCACCATGGCAACCTCCCCGTGCCACTTGAACTCCTCTCGGCCCCTCATCCACTTGCACGTCCCGCGCCATGATCGACGGTCGCGCACGAGCTCCAGAGTGTCGCCACTGTCACCACCGCTCAATATCGCCCATCGCTGCTCCAAGATTGCAGCCGAGGCGAGCGTCGCATCCGCCTGCACCACCGGAAGTCATCGCGCCCTTATCCCCCTCCTGCCTCGCCCCCTCTCGTCCTTGCCCTTTGCGCCGTACCCGCCGCCCCGACGCCATGCCCCTCACCACCGCCGAGCTTATCCAGCCACGCTACCTCTTTCCCGAGTGATGTGGCACGACCACGAGGTCTTGCCCGGACTATAAATAGCCCCGAGGAGCTCCTCACACCCCCACACCACCTCCACAGCGTCGCCGGCTTAGGCCAAGCATGCCACCCCTCTCCGTCGGAGTGCCACCCACCTCCCTCGCTGGAGCAAGCCCTGGCCGAGGCCAAGGAGGACTCTGACGAGCCCCTAGCCACCAAGGCTCTGCTCCACCGCAGCCAATTCCACCCGTAGCACACCATCTGTCCCCTCTGTCGCTCGTCCCCCACCGCCGCCCTCCATCACCGGCGAAGGCCAGCTCCGGCCATTATGCTGCCGAAATTAGGCCAGCCACCACGTCGGAGTGCTCCCTAGGTAAGCTGTTATGCAGCCCGCGCCGCCTCTCCCCTCTTCTCCCCTTCCTAGTCGCGCCGTCGCATGAAGGTCGTGCCGCCGCTATGCCGGTGAGCCTCCAGTGATGCTCTGACCACCCCAGGTGTGGGGACCCACCTTCGGGATTCCCGTTAAACACCTGTGTTAGTCCCTGGATCAGGTAGGCTAACACAGTTCTTATCAGAGCTAAGTATAGAGGCAATAAGTAAAATATATTCATAGAAAATACCTCAACACAGCGAAGGGAAGCGCAGGTACCCATCCACTAAGAGATGGTCTACAACACTTGGAATCCTCGAGGCAACCTATAAATGATGAAGGTAAGGCTGAGTACACTTATGGTTGGTACTCAACAAATCCCAACTTAACTAGTTCTTTAAATGCAATGTAGGCAGTAGTCAAGGAAATGGCTGAAAGGTAAATCCTATGCCTGAAGCATCTCACATATGCAAGGTGAATTTAAAAGGTGAAAATGTAATTACTCTCTAGGGAGTTCATTATTATCTTATGAAAATATGAGTTGTGGTCCTGGAGGGGGAAACTACCTCCCCTGCCAGTCCCCAAGTTTTAAGATGGCTTTCGGTCCATTGACCCACCATCGGTACATCCAATGTCTAATTCCCACCCAAAAGTTCAGTAAGACTAATCAGCGGGGCTTTGACTTAGTGGGCTCTTAACCGTGAGCCTCGGCTATTCGAATAGATTTACTCTGCGCAGAGGTGTACACTTTACCCATACGTTCAGCCAGCCCATACCTTGTCCGTAGGCGGTACTGGCCTACGAGAACCATACCCACCGGCATCTATTCATGGATTACATTATCATCCAATTCTAGATAACATTCCCTAGCTCCACCCACGTCTACACTGGGGCCTAAGTAGGGGTCATTCCACCACCACCCGCCTCGCGGGTCCACGTCCCGGGACAAAAGCATATGCATAAAAATGTGGTACAAGTACCACCGCGTCACCCAGACGCCATAACATTCCCGATGACCCGTACTGGCCAAACCTGGGACTATGCAAAGGTCATGCTCCAGCGTATCCGTTTCCCACCATGGCCCCTTGGGGTGGTTTACTAGGTGCAGTAGTGGGGTGTGATTCAAGGCCTCACATCAATGGGTATTCCCGACAGGCTATACCCTTTTGGCACGTATGGTTGTACGGATCACAAGAAAGACTCACTCATTGAACTGATCCTTATGTGACCGGAGTAGGCTCTTGGGACAGTGTGTCCTCCACTAAGGTTGCCCCCCTACTCCCAAGTCCCTTTCATTCCCTAGGGGTTCTCATTACTATCAGTATTTCCTTCAATTAATCATTATCTAATCATGATTACCCAAAGAGTAAAACCCTTCCTAATATTCTATTAAAAGGTAAAGTGTGGTTGTTAGATTCTCCCTATGGAGTATCTAACGACATATTATCCCCCTTTATGGGGCGTGACGCGACTGACTAGCTTTTCTAAATGGGAGGGCTTATGAAGGTGGGGTTCCCTAGGGTTGGCACGTGGCATTTCAATAGCAAAAAGGAATAATCTAGCACGTATGTACAGAAATAGATCTTAGGAGAAAAACAATGCAATTCAAATTAAGTTGGCAGTAATAAGTAACTCTCACACTCAATAGGATAAAAGTATGCTCTATGTGTTGGGACTTGCCTTCATCGGAGATCCTTAACCATTCTTACGTCGACCCGGCTTTGGCTCGGTGTTCTTCTGGGTCCTTGATTACCGAGCAGAGCCTGATCGTAATATCGGCTATACGAGTACATAAAATATAGCACTCATTATAGCAATTCATCAATCAATACCTATAGAGGTATTTAGAAAGAGGTGAGGGATATCCTATGAGTTTCTGGGATTATACGGACGATCGATGAACGATTTGTAGAAATTAGTGCACGTGTATAGGATTTTCCTATTAATGATTGACTCAAGGTATGGTCTGGAATCCTAAGGGTGAACAATGGCAAAGGATGATATGATTAGGCTCAAGGGGTCCTAAGATATTTTTGGGAATTTATCTAGGGTTTTCGGAATTGAAACTGGCAAAGTGCGGATTCCTGTGTGCACTTTCCAGGGATTTTCTATTTTTCGGGAAAGGGGCTAAATTAGAAATGGACTCTAATAGTGTGATTTATGGCAAAGAAGGGTATGAATAAGTTTAGAATAATCCCTAGTATTTTTTGGAATTTTCTAGGGATTTTTGGAAGTGGCTAAGTACTCAAACTGAGTTTTTGTGTACGTTTACGGGGTGTGTGTAGCAAAACGGACAGGGCTGACGCAGGCGGGGTGGGGTTGTGGTAATGTTCTGTGAGCCGGTGGACTCATGGCCGTGGACCAAGGTGCAGGTGTGCAGGCGGTTCACATGTGGTGGGCGCACGAAGGCGTGGTGTTAAGGGAAGAGACGGCGTCGGCGACGACGTTGGCTTGGGCCCACGCGTCAGCGGGCGCGCGCTGGACGGCGAGTGACAGAACTGATGACCATGGCGGCGCCGCCCAAGATAGGTCACTGGACCGCCATGGGGAGCAGAGCTCCTCGCCAGAGCTCCCTGCTCCAGGTGATTTAGGCTCCCACAGGCCACGCTAGGGGTCTTTACAGGTTGAGGAGTGCACGGCGAACCCATAGGGGGTGCTGTGGTGGCCGGAGAGGGGCCGAAGGTGGCGGCGCGTCGATGGGGGCAGACGCGAAGTTTGCCGGCGGCACGGTGTCGTGCAAGGGAGGGGCTAGGCGTGGAGAAAGGTTCAGGGGAGTCTTTGGGCAGCATGACGCCTCTGCTTGTGCGACTACTACGGCGGCGGAGTGTGTGGAAGACCACCAGCGGCGGAGCGCAAGATCGCCGACACTAAGCGGTGGCGTGGGAAGGGAAAAGGCTACGGGTGGCAAAGAATTCGGGCAGCATCTCGGCCTTACCTGGGCTATTTCCACGGCGGCGCAGAGGCCTAGCTTGGCCGGCAGCAAGCACACCACGGGCGCTTCCGGCGGCGGAGCTACGGTCGACGAGGGTGGCACTTGGTGGCGCTCTACTTCTCTAGGATTGGTGGCTTATCCACCGCGCATAGCTTCAGCTTCGCCCTAGTCTGCCCATAAAGGACGGCGGTGGGTGGAGAGACGCGGCAGCGGGAGGTGCTCTTCTCCGACGAGAAGGGAAAGGTGGGCAGTGGTGGTGGTGGCATTCTACGGCGGGGCTCGGCCCTATTTATAGTCGCGAGGGGGGTGTTCCAGGGGCTTCCTTCGGCGCGAAGCAAAGGAAGGGAAAACATAAGATCGTCAGTGCGATGAGGTGCTCTGCTCGGCCGAGGAGCGTACGGCGGGGAGGAAACTTGCCAGGCAGGGATGTGCAGGCAGGGGTGTGCAGGTGGGGATGTGCAGGTGGGGGTGTGCACATGGTCCTGGATTGCGGCGCGTCGCTAAGGAGGTGAGGAGGGAGTGGTTGTGGGCGTCCGGGCTGAATTGCGGCGGCGTACGGCGATCTTGGGAGCTCTGGCCAATTTGGTGTAGGCGCGCGTGCGTGCGCGAGCGAGTGTGTGAGGTACGACGTAGAGGGGAGGGATTATTGGTGGCCAGGGAGGATGTCACGATGTGCTTGGAATGGATAGAGCAAGCTCGGTCAGCTGCGGGGGAGATGAGCTCGCCGGCCAGGCATTAATGGCCATGGTGTTGACGGTTCAAAACCGTGTTGAAGTTCACCGCAAGCGTACGGGTGACTTGGTGCCTTTTTCACCAAGGAGGGTCCCCAAGGTTTGTCAACCCAAGGATCGGAAGCAAACTGCTAAGGTTCTCTACCTTGTCCAGCCAATCTAACCTAATATGAAGTGTTGATTGCATAAAAGAGATAAACCTAATAGATATGAGTGAAAGCACAAGGTTGATCACATCCATGAACAACGGCTAAGGTAAAACTCCACTGAAGGGGTAGCTAGGCCTAGCACCTTCTAGTTGAAGCTCCGGCAAACAAGCAAGAAAAGTAGGACGCATTGCAAAGTTTTCAAACCAACCAATGCAAAATGAAAGCAAGGTATATAAAATTGAATGATGGTGGTCTCCGATCATGCCTGAACACCATGTTCACACAAGATTGTAAAAATGACGTGCCAAGCATAGATATGGAAGCATTCATCACAAAGTTTCACAAAGACCTAGCTCTCATAAAGATGATGAAAATGAGGTGGATGCAAAATGCGAATGCAAAGAGTTAGCACAAACAAACATTAGCAAGGTTTGAAAGATTTTCCGAAAATAATTAATCAAACAAACTAACAAAGTTTAAAGGGTAGGTTATGGGTATCCTATATTTTTGGCTCAAATAAGAATTTTGAAGAGAGAGAGAGAGTCAGGTATAGAAATTTTATCTAAGGAGGTGCTAAGAGTCTTTTTGTGAAAAACAAACCTATGGTTTTAGGAAGGTTAAAGGTGAGAAAGATTTTCTCATAGGAGGGCTAGTCAAAGTTTTTAGTTAGAACAAGGGATAGATGTGGGCTTGGCCACAAGTCAACCCTACCCTTATTGGCTACGGTTTTAGGTGGGGGCTATGGGAAGGCTTAGGTTGGTTGGACAAAAAGTTAGATCAAAACAAAACATGTAATGTAACGCAATGTAGATGAACAAAATGACATGATATGGTGGTGATCTAAAAGTTAGCCTAAATCAACTACCCACAAGTTTAGAATCAAATGATGGTGCCAACTTCATATCTCTCTCTAAAAAGACACAAAGAAAAAGAACCTAAACACTAATAGGCACACAAAAAGGTCTACAAGTTTTCCAAGATCAAGAACAAAGTGCTATCTCAATAGCAATTAAATCAAACAACATGATGTTGTGGTATTTGTTAGAGCAATGGTACAATGTTACTTGATGGTTCAGTTTAAGATCACAATGTAGACGGTCATATTATATATATATATATATATATATATATATAAACAAAAGGAAACGGGTTGCCTCCCGCAAAGCGCTTCATTTAAAGTCATAGAGCTCGACTTTCTTACGTATCTTCTTATCGTCGCGAAGCCATGGTTCTTCATGCAAGATTTGAAGATGTCCATGCAGTTTTGATCCACTCTCCATGCTTGCCACGATCATTTTACTTGATGAGAGGCTTGCCCGATCATCTCTTGCATCATCATCCCCTCCTTCTCCTTTGCTCTTCGTCGCTGCCTCTCCTTTCACGAATTTTCCTCTCTATCCAGATCATACCATGTAGCAAACAACTTCTCTAATGCGTGGCGCATGAAATTGTCTTTCCATCAAGTGTTTATTCACCCCCAACGGACTCCGAACGAGTAAGTTATGCCCGCTTTACTCCAACACTGCAATCTGTCCAAATCTGATTTCAGACTGCGCAGCGCCTAAGGTTTTTGCCATATCTCCTTGTACGGGTCTTCAAATTCATCGATCTTGGAGGTGTTGGAATTGGCACTTGATGGAGCTTCTGATTTTCAACTTTTGTCTTCTTCTACATATCTGATTAGGTGCTCAAAATTGATGAAAACAGCGATGTCCGCTCTCTAGATTCGGGGAAGGCGATGCACGAGCTTGCAATTCTTCGGGGCATGGCTTCTCTCCTCTTGATTAAGTTTTATTGACCTGCATGGTTAGTGGAACTCGGGTTTTCCCCCGACACACGCTCTTTTAAGGTCATGAGCTTGACCAAGCATAAAGCAAGTCCAAGTTTTGTAAAAAGTAAAGAAAACATATGCATACACAACCACAATCTAAATTGGATGAACAAAGCATGTTGTGATTAAAGGTAGCATAAGTTTCTTTCTCAGCGCTAAGGCTCTCATTAGGCATATATTCATTAGGCAAGGAAATTAAAGGTGTTCAAGCACAACATAGCCTCTTTGTCATACTCAAGAAATCCTAACATATCATGATCATCAAAGGTGCAAGGCATAGAATCAAAACATACTATTGGATATGAACATGAATATATCAAAATAAAGATATCATATCCAAAAGTACCTTGAGATTTTAATGTGTACCTTAGCCTTCGAGCTTTTCATTGTGAGTGATCCTTCGGAGTTGAAAGCAGACAATCCTTGATGATCGAAGGTGGCTCGCGTAGACTTTTCTCAATTCCTTCCTTCGTGCCACATGTCGTCAAGGTTGCTTTGTGTAGGATCACTCCTCTTCACTTGTGGGCTCACACATCTTGGTTGTGAAAATGTAACTCCATGATCTATCGTGTGAGAACCCAAAGTATCCGTGCCATCGGATGTCGTCCTTTGTGTGTAATCCTCCGTGATTCGCTCCAAACATCTCCTTGCGTCGGATGTCACCAACTTGTGTCTTTATTTTCTAATGATACAAGGGACTTTGTTTTGTTCCAAGTCTCTGAATTTCTTCATGTGTGGTCTAATGAAAGTGTTGCCCAAGCTCCTCTTTGTTGTTCTCGTCGTCATCTCCACTCTCTTGTTCTCACGTGTTGCTGCTGCCTCTTCTTCGTGGATTTCCCCCTGTATACATAATAGAACATATACCAAAATATAATTCTATTGAAGGGTTTATGAAATTACCTTTCCAATGGGTACTCATTCATCTTAATCAGAGTCCATATGAGAGAGTTATGGCTGTTTCACTTCAGCTTTGCTTGCTGTCCAGAAATTTTCAGGACGCGCAACCATCGGTGATTTGGCCATATCCGCTTGTAGGAACCTCCGGTCGACTTGATTCTTGATTTGTTGGAAGCGTAACTTTGTGGGGCTTCTAAATATCCAAAGATATCCTGTTGTTCTTCCCATGAGGCTGTGCAAAACTTGATGTGAACAGAAACTTCGAAGATGTTGACGAGCTTGATCTTGTGATCTTGGGGGCATCATGATAGCTACCAATACCTATTGCTTGAACAAACAAATCTCCACAAACATTAGTCTTAAAATTTTAATTGACACGTTGACTTATCTCGTTTATCTCTCGTTTAGGGTGTGGGCTCGATAGTGGATGATGGGTCACTAACAAAAGTTAGCACCTACCACTAAAGAGCGAATTTTGATGTCGCAGTCATCTTGTTGGGGTGTGTATGTAGAGAACTCATTGAACGTCTTGTATCTAGCTTTTCACCTGCTTTCAAGGACACAAACAATAAAACAAGCATATATGTAATAATAAAAATTAGGGTTAGTCAAAAAGAAAGGTAGATCACCCTAGGGTTCAAGTTGCTGATCCCCGGTAACGGTACCAGAAAAAGGGCTTGTTGACGGTTCAAAACTGTGTTGAAGTTCACCGCAAGCGTACGGGTGACTTGGTACCTTTTTCACCAAGGAGGGTCCCCAAGGTTTGTCAATCTAAGGATCTGAAGGAAACCGCTAAGGTTCTCTACCTTGTCTAGCCGATCTAACCTAATATGAAGCGTTGATTGCATAAAAGAGATAAATCTAATAGATATGAGTGAAAGCACAAGGTTGATCACATCCATGAACAATGACTAAGGTAAAGCTCCACCAAAGGGGTAGCTAGGCCTAGCACCTTCTAGTTGAAGCTCCGGCAAACAAGCAACAAATCGAGCATCTCATCTACTAGCATCCTTAAACTCCTACATCCGCTCTTTCGGGGGAAATCACCCTGTCATGATGCTCCCTTAATGAAGCGGGGGATCTAGGGGCACGCTCAAACATGAACGTGTCTACAAACCAAGAAGGGTCGACATGCTAAACCTAATCACTATGATTACATAGAGCATGCTATATAGTCTAAACATGTATTAGACTAAGGATCAAATCACATTCACGATAGGTAAAAAGTATAGACGGAGACATGGAATCGCTAGAAGATCGGAAACTATGATTATCGTTGCTCACATAATAATAGATGCGTTTGGATCATCACCACCGAGTACATACCGTTGATGACCTCAACTAGCTCCGGAACTCCACCATGGCACAACCACGCAGGGCGGCCATGGCAGCTAGGGTTGGCCTAGGCCATCCCCTAGACAACTTCGAGGACTCTGCCGCCGTCATCTTCCTCCGGTGTTCACTTCTAGGTTTCGCCGAGTTCTGGTGAATGGATGTGGCGGCCGTCGGAGGCAGGGGATATAAATACACCGAGGAGCATGTAGGTCAAAGGGGGACGCGAACCGGCACGAAAAAGGGTCATGTCGGTCAGCATGGGCCGGCCGACCTAGGGCCTTTTTGGCCCGGTTCGGCCCCATCTTTCGCCACGATGCTTCTCGCACTTTCTTGAATATTTGCCGAAGTGCATGTGGGTCCTTGCCGTCGTTTTCCCCACGGTTTAGATAAGGGTGCTTGGCGCGCAAACTCCCGCATCTTCTATTCAGGTCCTCATAGTTTCACAGCTTCATGCTTCGGTCCTCGGGTCATTGGAAGTCATGTTCACTTCGTGTCTTGACTTGTGCCGGGCTTCGTGATATTCTCATAAAGTGCTCGATGAACTTTACCCGGAAGTCCTCATTTAGGTACTTAATTCCTACGTAAACAACATACTCCAAAAACCACATGCAAGTGTGAACTTATTACATCATTTGTATGCCTAGTGGCGGGTTAGTTATAATTCAAAGCTCAAACCAAAGTGTAACAAGTGCTCTTGGTTGACAGAAATCGGCCGTCAACACATGGCGGGCGGGGTACGGCGAGGACGGCTCGGCTCGGGTTGATTTGGAGTCAAAGGTTGCAGCGGCGCATCCACTTGAGCGCTAGGCGTAGGCGGAGGGGCTGTAGGGGCGGCGCCACGTCGGGTGACATGGGTGCGGTGCTCGCGTTCCGGCGTCACGGCAGGGCTGCGGCTGCGCCCGTGCGTGGAGCGGGGAAGGTACCTAGGGGTGTGGCCGGGTGGACGCAGCGCGACGAGGCGATCACGGCGCGTCTGCTATCTAGGCGAGTGGTGGCCGGAGCTCGTAGATCGAGTGCGCGGCGGCCGGCTGCGGCATTCCCGGGGTGCGGTGTGCCGAGCGCTCGCGGGGTAGGGGAGGGGCTCGAAGATGGTGCTCCGTGGGCGCAGTGTGCCGAGGCGGAGCCGGTGTGCCTCCTACCGGAGAGGGCGACGGCCGGAGACGGCGGATCGAGCGGCGGTGGCCGGCGGGCGCGACACGAGGCGAGGAAGAAGACGAGGCGGAGGAAGAAGGTGGCGTTGTGGGCTGGGCTGGTAAGTGGGCCGCGAGTGTGTGTGCGTGTGCGCGGCTGGGCTGCATGTGTGCGTGCGTGGGTTGCGCCGGAGAGGAGTGCTGGGTTGGGCAGCTGAGGAGAAAAGGGGGCAGGCTGGTGCTAGGGAGGATAGATAAGGGTGGTCCAGCAAACTTTAGGTTTGGGAGAGCTTCTAAAGGGTTTAAAATATGAATTTGAATTGGATTTCAAATTCAGATTTTGAACCAATTCCTTAGGAATTTAATCTAGAGTTTGAAGGATTAAATTTGAAATAAAATTTCAAATTTATTTTCAAACCACAAATCCTTAGTGGTTTATACTAGGGTTTGAAATGTAAATTTGGAAATAAATTTCCAAATTATTTTCCACCCAAAATCCTTAGGAAAAAGAAGAGGTTTAGGCTATGGTTTGTAATGTGATTTCAAATTTGAATTCAAACGAAAATCCTTAGGAGTTCAACGAGGGTTTTATTGTGAATTTGAAATGAAATTTCAAATTCATTTTTAACCCAAAGTCCTTAGGGATTTCTAGGGTTTTTGGAAAATAAATTCGAAATAGAATTTTTAGATTTATTTCCATCCCAAAATCCTTAAAAGAAGAAAAGGGGATTTACTATTGTTTGAATAAGAAATTTGAAATGTGATTTCAAATTCAAGTTTCAAACAAAAATTCCTTAAAGGATCACTCAGCAAACAAATGCATCACAAATGTCGGTTTAAATGCACAAATTATTTATGAAAATTTTGGAATATCTAGAGAAAAGAAAATTAAGCCTATAATTAGAGAAAAATTTTAATAACTTGGTGTTTTTAAAATGCCTTAAAAATCGGGATGTGACAGAAGGCCTCTCTAGCCGCCTCGCCGCCCTCACTAGGCACACACACGCGCGCACACACACACTTATTTGGGCACAAAACGCCCTCCCGGGCGATTTCCGTGCACCGCCCTACGCCGCCGCCGCTTCGGCGATCTCGTGCTGCGCCGTTGTGTCCTCTCCGACCCCCATACCACCTCCATCTGCTCCGCCGTAGGCTACTGGATCCCTATGGCCGTTTCTTGTCGTCAGGGATCCCTCCTGGCGGCCGGCGGCGAGAACTCCGGCGAGTTCTCTATTTCCGCAGCCGCACCTGCGTCGATCTAGGGCGGCGTCGCACGTCACCGTCCGCTACCGTCAACGCCGTCCTGCCTCCTCACGCGGACCCGGGCAACCTGGCATCACCCCGATGTCTGCCTCCTCTTTCTCCTCCCCGCGTACACCTAGTCCACATGGACCGCAGGAACATGCATGCCACATCGGCACGCCACGTCGACACGGTTCACCACGTGGACGGCCACATGGACGCCTGCCCCAGCCGCGCCGCGTCAGCCCCCGGCCCCACCTGTCAGCCGCTCAACGCCATCCTTTTTGCTATGGCCACACAGCTCGGTGCACACCAAGTGTTAGTTAGCCACCTTAGAAATTTCCAAAAAATTCCCAAAAATTCACCATAAATCTTAGAGGCCCTAAAAACCTTAGAAATGATGTCCAATTCATTTTGAGACATTTCTAGATCTTAGATTTGATTTTGTTCTTTTCAACCTATAGAAAAGCCCCTTTAGGGTACACAAAAATCTACTTCTACATATCCATGATCCCAAAATTCCACCAGAATTCCTAAAAATATTAGGAGCTCATAGAAGCCAAACCCTATCTTAGCCACAAGAAAAACCATCTTTCTTAACCCTAGATCACTTAGGCACCCCTTTCTCTATATAAGAGGATCCATATTTTATGTGACCGCCATAAGTTTATCTCGTCACGTTCATCACCTTCGATCCTAAGATCTCGCTCTAGCTTCTTAGATCACGGTCTTATCTCTCTAACCTATGCTTGATGATTGCTATGATTATTGATTGATTTACATTTATGCGTATAATCGCGTTACTATAGATCGAGTGTGATTCGTCGGAAGATCAAGTTAAGCTCGAGAAGACCATCGAAATCAAGACAAGGAAGCTCAAGACAACTCTATAGTTTTCTCCCTCTTTAGATAAAGGCAAGTTCCAGCAACACCCCCTTGATCATATTTTTATCTACTGTTTTTAAATTAAAACGAACCAAGATATTAAATTGACATGCATTCTGCTTAAAGGACTCGATGGTCCCGATCTCGACTCAGTCGATGATCGAGCATCATATTTAGTTTTACTTTTTCACATATACACATGAAAGAATCTCTGTTGGTAGGGAGAGATAGATAGGGATAGCTGGTAATAAAATGAACCCACTAAAGTGAGTTAGACTCCTTAAGGATGGACATGGGAGTATGGGGGCAGCCTCGGTGGAGGATCATGTCCATGCTTACTCCGGTCGTATAAGGATCGGTTCATGAGAAAGTCTTTCTAGTGTTTTAGTACGACCATACGTAGCCAAAAAGGCATAGCCTGTCGAGAATGCCTGTTTATGTGCGGCCTTGGATCGCACCCCACCACTGAACCTAGTAAACCATCCCAAGGGGCCATGGTGGGCAACGAATGTGCTGAAGCAGGACCTTCGCAGAGTCCTAGGTCTGGCCGGTACGGGTCATCGGGAATGTTATGGCGCCCGGAATGGCGCGGTGGTAATGTATACCGCATTTTATATGCATATGCTTTTGTCCCAAGACGTGGACCTGCGAGGCGGGTGGTGGTGGAATGACCCCTACTTAGGCGTCAGTGTAGACGTGGATTCTAGGGAATGTTGTGTATGGGTGGATGAGAATGTTGTCCCCACGAAGACGTTGGTGGGTATGATTCTTGTGGCCAGTACCGCCAAGGTCATGGTATGGGCTGGTCAGACGTATGGGTACATTGTACGCCTCTGCGCAGAGTTTAATCTATTCGAATAACCATGGCTCTCGGTTATGAGCACTCTTGGTATAAGCTCTCGTTGATTAGTTTACACTTTTCTGGTAGGGATGGATAGGGTGAGACAAGGCAGTGACCCTTAGAAAGTGATATGGCGGATGCCGGCTCAGTGGATCCCGATGGTCACTGAGTTTAATAAAACTTGGGGACTGGTAGGGGAGGCTACGTGTTCCCCCTCCAGGACCAACCTACTTATTATACCGGCCTTACTTTATGCTTTTCTCTGAAATTTACTTCACTTGCATTAATTTACTTTTATCAAGACCTGCTCCCTTTCCGTTGGCAATCTTGCATATAGTCATAGGTTAATTTCTTATACGCTGGGATTTGCTGAGTACCTATTTTAGGTGCTCACTCTTGCTTTCCTTGTCCCTTCAATTCAAAAGAAAGAGAGGACGAGCTTCGTCGCAGAGGAGGGTCTGCCTGACCCATTTCCGGACAAGCTGCCTGAGGTTATGGACGTGCTACGTAGGACTCCGCTTCAAGTTTGAGGTTTCACCTTTGGTAGAATTCTTCTCTTACCCTCAAACTTCCTTGAAATAATGTTTTGCTTGCTTTACAATATATGGATCTGATACTTCTTGTGAAGTGCCGGTACCATCAGCCGATTCAGAGAATGATACTATTGGCAACCAGGCACCCATATATACATATTTATGCATATAAAAAGGGTGATCCCCACAAAAACGAATTAGTATTTTTAATATTGAAGAAACAACAGTCATAACATCATTAATACTGAATGCCTTAACAGATATGAGAGTTTCACAAACCAATATAGTTTGGGAGGAATAGAGAGTAGCAATATTGAAATGTTAATGTAGTAAAAACTTCAGAAGTTTGTAAAATCATGTTCAAATTAAAGAAGTAATTTTCAAACATAAAAAAGTAATTTGTACAATAAAAACTTCAGAAGTTTCATTGCTACTAAATAGCAAATTACTTCTCAGAGCATTCATATCAAAAGGCTTGGCCTCAGAGATGTGGATGCTCGATCTGCTAAGTCTGCTCGCACATAGCACAATCTCAAACATGTATCCGAAGTAAAATATTCATATCTCAATCTAATGAAATGAAAAAAAAAGCTAAGATCTTCACTAATGTACCACTTCTTCCTCTCCGAGGGTCTACGATCTGCAGGCAAGATGAAAAAAAGATTGTGAATTAGTTAATCACTCCAACAAAAATATGATTAGGCATCGAAGCACATAGAAATCAAACAATTAGGCATCAGAGGATTAAAAAAAGGCCCACAAAAATCAGGATGTCTGAATCGTAGATCTTCCGCACCTCCTCACCTGTTGATCACCAATTACAGGTCACCAATTGATCCACGATTGGGATAATATGAGATTGGGAATTGATTAATCACCCTCAAGATTAAATTAGATAACTACCCTGTATCTAATGGAAGAACGTGAAGATACACTTATCAGTGCAAATCATGGAGGGGCAACCGTCAAGACGCATGGCTCCACTTGGGCTAGAACTGGGACGATGGCCTGTCGGAGAACGAATGCACCGCCCTCCACGCCATGGACTAGGTGACCAGAGCTCCTGGACGATGAATTGGAAACGTTGAAGAAATCATGGACGTACCACGGTGGAGTTCGGCAGCCACGGAAATCGTTGAGGTGGAAGGCGCCGACGACGACGCGGTTGAGGTGGAAGGCGTCGACGGTAGCGCTGGTGCGGGGGAAGGCGTCGACGGTCGGTAGGCGGGGGCGTTGGCGGCAGCTCCAGCGGATGGTGGCATCCGGCGACGACGACGCGGGTGCGGGGAACGGCGTTGACGTCAGCGCTGGTATGGAGGACGGAGCTCTGACGGACGGTAGGTGGGGGCGTTGGCGTCGGCTCCGGTGGACCGCGGACGCGGGTGTGGGGGAGGAGACGATGGATCGGCGGCGGCGGCCGCCGCGGACGGGGTGCGTAGGGGAAGAGGCGATGGATCGACAGCGGCAGACGGGGGTGGGTGGTCCAGAGGTCGCGGCGGCGGGAGTCGGGCGTGGTCCGGCGGCGGCGGGCGTGGGGAGGATGCAGAGGATTTTGTTCTGCGGTTGGAAGGCACAAAAGGGTAAAAAGGAAGAGGGAGAAAATGAGGGACGCGAGGATTGGTGGTCGGACGGAGCACAGAGGGGTGAGCGGATGCGCGGACGCGCGGGGGCGGAGCGGCAGACCCATCGCGAGGGAGTGAAGTGAAGTATGGGCCTGTTTAGTTGGCTGAAAATTTGACTTTTTAACGTTTCGAACTCCTGTAGCACACTGTAGTACATTTCGTTTGTTTGTGGTAAATATTGTCCAATCATGGACTAACTAGGCTCAAAAGATTCGTCTCGTGATGTACAACAGAACTGTGTGATTAGTTAATTTTTTTACCTACATTTACTGCTCCGAACATATGTCTTTTGGTGTATTTAATGTGATGTGATGGAGAGAGAGTTGAAAAAGTAGCAAAAAAATGGCAAATTTTCAGCCAACTAAACACCCCCTATACTGTGATGTTTTTTCCCCACTTCATTCTTTTTAGGAGTAGAGAAAACAGTTTATTTAGCTTCAAAACTTGTTCCACAAAGACTATTTATATAACACTCAGACAATCTAACATAGATCATCATAATATCTTCTGACCCAGTTAATGAATCGATCATTTAATACCACCATCGATGCCCGAGTCAGACTCGCTACATAAGAAAAGCAAATAGGTCTAACAATTACTGCAAGTGTGCATGCATAAGTAGTTCTATTTGGTAATCCATTCGTATAAGAACAATTATTAGGGATATTTTGAACTTTTAGTATTGCTACTATGTTGTCTAAAATTTATAAAGGAACAGTCTTTGTAGCACACAGGGAGTATTTAGATATAAATCATGTCTACATACATAGCAAACAAAAAAAGTAAAAATAACCTACAATTGAAAATAGAGGAGGTAAGGTCTAGTAGCAGGGGATGGGAATACTAAACTACTCCCTCCGTTCCAAATTATAAGTCGTTTTGGCTTTATTAGATTCATAGATGATGTTACACATTTAGATATACACTATGTCTAGATGCATAATAATATCTACGAATCTATAAACCCAAAACGAATTGTAATTTAGAACAGAGGGAGTACCCACTAAAACAAGTTCAGTCTGGCGATCAGCTACTACAGATGGCGACGAATTAACATTACATTTATGTTTAAAAGAAGTAAATTAGCAAACCATAATCACAGAACGGACATAAAATTAACTTAGATCTGTATCCTAAGAAAATCAGGGCATTCCTATGTAATATGATCTATTTTCATTTGAAATCTCTATGGAATTTCCATAAATCATATCATAATGGCATACGGATTAGCTAATAATCAACAAATGGAGTTGATATTTATGACTGATACATAAGCAGTACCTAAAGATTATCCCAAAAATTTAGCTGAACAGCTAATACAAGAGCGTGATGTAGACCCGTGTGGCTTAAGTTCAATGCAAAAAATTTCACATTACTAGACCCATGTGGCTTGAGTGTCCCCCTGCCACTTCAAAATCTTCAACTTGGCTAAGATCACAGCACTGCAGCCCAACATTTCGCCTCTCCTTTAACACTCAGATGTCGTGGGAATACCGGCAGCCTTTCCCATAGGGACACCATCCTTGTTTATAGTAGCGGCATGGCCGTGGTTGTGGTTGCTGTTCCAGAAACTGCTGAGATTGGTTCTGTCTAGGATGATACTGCTTTTGGTTTGTTTTCCTGTGATCATTGTAATTCGGATAATGGTTTTGTTGGGTTAGATACTGGTCTTGAGTCATAGGCCTGTGGATACAGTAATTTTGACTCCGGCTCTGTTGAGGATGATACTGGCCACGAGTGATTCCCCTGTATCCTTGATGACAGTAATCCTGTCCATAGGATGGGTCACTTGAATTGAAATCCTGATTTCTTGGTCTCAAGGGTTGATGCACTCCGGGATTAGCTTGGGCATATTGATGAGAACTGGAGCTACGCTGGTATGCATTTGCATGGTGAGTGGACTTCCCTTGAGGCTGGAACGAGTCATTATATTTTGTGGCATAGTAAGCTACACTTTGGTGTTGATTTCTTGGTCTTTGTTGCTGATGTGCCTTGTGACTACATGGGGCATTTTGATGAAAATTGGAGCCATGATGGTATGGACTTGCATGCTGAGTGAACTTCCCTTGAGGATGGAATGAAGAATCATCATATTCTGTGGAATGGTAAGCGTTATTCTGGTGATGATGTTCTCTGTAAGTTCTCTTGGGATCATCCACTTCATTGTGGTTTTGATGTTTGGGGGGTTGCTGTGGGTACTCGAACGTTGAAGGAGTAGGCTTTGAAGAAATGGGATGTTGCTTTGTGCTCCCTGATCCTCCGTTGTGTTGGGAAGGGGCCTGACGACCTAGGAATGCTTTCCTGGAAGTTATCATTGCAACCTCCTGTGACAGAACTTCATTTCGTTGTTGATAACTGTGGTGGTGGTGCGAGTCCTTGAACATTTCCTGAGTATGAGTAGGCTCTGAAAACGGCTGTGGTCCTCCATGACCATGTTGGTTGGAAGAGACCTGATTACCGTTGAACTCTTGCTGGGAATTTCTTGTTGCACCCATCTGTGGAAACACTTCATTGTGGTGTGTAGAAATTGGCTTCGAAGATATATGTTGCTGCCTTGTATTCTCTAGTTCACCATTTTGAGGGGAAGGGCCTTTCCTCTCACCAACCCTAACAGATGCAAGAGAAGTTATATAAGCACAATCGTAGATGCAAATGCCCAAGAACTCTATAAACAATACAGTTAGATGTCATTTTCTTTTTAGTAAGCATTTACCATTTATTAGATGCAAATAAACTGTACATTAATATGCCAAGCAATAAAAAAGCAAGATAACCATAGTAACAGGAGAATGGTAGAATTAGAAAGGCGGTATTTTCTTTTACTGTCTACCATGTATTAGATGCAGATGGACAGCACATAATTTGGTAGTAAAGCTTAATGTAAATATGCTAAGTAGTGACATAAGCTGACCCATTTCATGCAATAGCCTAATAGGAGGGCATCAGAGCGATTGCAGCATTACGAACCCATTGAGATACCTTTGCTGAAGCTGAACAGTATTTGTGGATTCAACCTTCTGCTTTAGCTCTTGAGGCTGTTTCTGGTTCATGTTCTGCTGTTCTTTGATCTTGGCCTTCATCCTGTTCCTGAAACAGCTATTATCACCTTTTTTAAACAGTACTACACTACTACTGATCATGATCTCCCACCATGAGTATTACTGTAAATACCATATTATCATGTCAAAATGTACAATAGTATAGTATTTGAGCTTACCTTTTTAACCTCGACAGCTTTTCAGTCTCTTTCTCATGAATCCTGGCTGCTCTTGACTTGCGGGCCACACCCCCTCTTTCATGTTTTTCTTGAATGACCCTGTTTCTTTCCTCTTCATCAGGCCATGGCTGTGATGTAGTCAAATATATTCGGAAAAAAGAATGTAGTAAAATATATCAGTGCATCTCAATCAAGAATAAGCTTTCTTTTCATATACTCCCTCTGTTCAAATTGTAGGTCGTTTTGGCTTTTCTAGGTTCATAGATATTATTATGCATCTAGATATGGTGTATGTCTAGATGCATAATAATATATATGAATCTAAATGAGCCAAAATGACCTAAAATTTGGAACGGAGGGAGTATGCAAAAGAACATTGTTAGAGAATGCACTTGTCTCAGGGTCTTATCCTTGTAAAGATTTCTGCCCTTGATGAGGAGCGGATGAAGGGGAGGCCATGGTTTGTATCCTTTACTCCATAAAATCTCAATCTACATTATATATACATTTTTAGCACATAAACTGGATTCCAAAGATCATTGTTCCAGGCTTCTAGCTATACTGTAACTGAGGGAAGAATGCTGGTAGTACAAGAACAAAAGACTTACAGTGAATGTATGCTGTTGCTTTGCAGTGCCATAGCTTTCTTTTATTATTCTACCAGCATTGGTCCTTTGACCACATAGGCGACCCTTGACTTCTCGAGGAGCTCCCTTTTTCCTGCATCAATATTCAACAGAAATAAAAAATGGAAAATAAATGCAATGTCTAAAGATTCACGATTCATGATAAATACCACCAGAACTTAGCAATTACCTTCTGTAAATGTTTTGCTCAAAAATCACAACATCACCTTTGCATGCATCACCTGCATGAATTAAGTGACGTATAAGAGAGATAATATTTGCACACAAACGACACAGGAAAGCAAAAGTTAACAAACTATTATAGGCTTCTTTACTAAAAGTCCTAAATTAAGGTCATGTAGATGCCTAGACCGCTACAAAGTTATGAACCTCATTTTCTATAAGCACTTGAACTCTGTTCAAACATCTGAATAAGTTAGCTAGCTTGTTTCACGGTTTCACCTTTACAGTTAAGAACAAAGTTTGAAACTGGGTACTTCTCCTCGCCGGCATTTTTCACCCTGAATGTATGTGAAGCACAAGAAAGTGTGAGTACACTGATGGGCATCAGATATGATATAACAAAGTCGATAGTTTGCTTGTGTTATGGATAGTCAACAATAGAAGCTCGAGATTAAAGTTCTAAAAAAAGGATATATCACAATATGGTTGGAGTTCATACTCTATATGCTCCCTGATTCGATTTAGGAGCACTTCCTTCTTGCCTGCCAATCTTAATTTGTGCATCCGTAAATATGCTTTACATTCATAAACCTTTAGTTTCTCCAGCTGATCATCTGCACATTGCAACAATGCTCATATGAGCAACTACATTATGCAAATAAAAAGAAAATTTTGCACTTCTGATCCATGGAACTGTAGGCAGAAAGACATTCATTAAATAGGTTTCCTCCAAATGACCTAAGAACCTCTCTGCTTGTGATTAACATTACATTGACAACAGAAGGAATACCTGAAGCTCAATATCTTGTACAACAACTACCACAAAAATGTAATGTTTTTCTTCTGGGAAATTGCATATCAATCAAAATTCGCATGCCAGTTTTTAAACTTCTGTGCCTAAGCAGATAAATGCATAATGAAGTTCATTCCTTGCATCAAGGTATCGAGATGAACGATTCAATGCAGAGCATAATTGTGTTTCACATGCTGTAAGAAAACAAAGGACAGTTCTTTTCTGTTGCCCAAGTTTGTAGTAGGTTGTCGTGTCATTTTCCCCAAGTTTATTTACAAATTACACCGGCAGGCACAATACATTGCTGTTCCATTTGAACCAGTTCCCATCGGCATTATCAGAAAGAAACAGGAATCGAAAACTCACTCACCCTGCTTGAGCCTGTCCACCATGGCCAGAAGGTCCACCTCCTCCTTTCCCATCTTCGGCACCGCTGCCCCTTTCCTGAAATCGCGAAATTCCTCTCACATGAACCCACAAAAGTCAAAGACCGATATCCCTTCTCCGATCCACCACGATCGTACAAATTGTACCGATTTACCCAATCAGGCAATCGCAGAAGGTAAGAAGCGGAGACCAATCCCGCTGCCTGACCTGCCCTTGCGCGCCGAGGCTGAGATGGACATCCGGCTCATCCTGGCCCGCAGCACGGCCTCCACCTCGAGGTCCCCGTCGGCGTCCGGGTCGAAGGTGGGGTCCTCGTCGGAGCCCGTGTCCGGTTCACCGAGGTCGGAGGGGCTCGAGACCTCCGAGCCCTCGTCGTCGCTCTCCACCTCCTCTTCCTCCTCCGATTCATCGGATCCTTCATCCTCCTCGCGCCGATCTTCCTGCCGGGGGAGGCGGCCGGCGCGGGGGACGCCGGAGGCGGTGGCGGCCATGGCGGGTTGGGTCGACCGTTGGGTGGGAGGGGAAGGAAAGGGTGCTCTTTTTTTCGCGTTTGGTTTGAAAAATTGTGTTTGACCTTTTCAGCTCATCGCGGGTTTAATAGGCGGCCGAAACCCCAGCTCACGCTTATATTACCACGGAAAAAAGAAATTTCGGTAAAGTTCTGCTGAAAAAAAAAGAATATGTGATAAATTTCGAACATGTTTCAACCATTTAGGCTATCCCCAGCGGTAGCCTCTAAAAATCGTCCTCTAAAACAATATTTGGAGGGTTTTCTGGAAAATTTTACCCCAAAATTAGCACCGAGCTGCAACGATATCCTTTATGGTCCATCCTCTATTCAATGGGCCCACCTCCATTTATCCAACCCCACCGTCCCTCACCAAGTCACCAGTTCACCACAACCACACACTCACCACACCCGGACACGCCACCGCCGGCGGCCCCTCCACCCCGGCTCCTCCCCCGGCCCGACGGCGGCGGGCGGCTGGGATGCGCCAAGAACAGTGGCTGCATCGAGGAGTTGTCGCCGTCGACGTGCGGCGCAACCCCGAGTCCATCGCCGGCGTACTACTCCAAGCCGGCCACGCCGCGAGGAGCAGAGGGCGCTTCACCCCGCCGGCGTCGAGCCCCGGTCGAATCTGCGGCCCTGCAGCCGGATCTGGGGCGCGGTGGAGGGAGGCCAGGAGGAGCGCAGGAAGGGGCATGTCGCGGCGGGCATGGAGGCCGTCGGCGCGGCCTGGACGAGCAGATCTCGTCGGGGTGGAGGAAGCTGCAGATGCAGTCCGGGAGCACCGAGAACGGCGTCGTGGGCATGGCGGTCGCTGTCGTCGGCGGCAGCGGCGGCCCAGGCCGAGGTAGAGGCGGAGGCGGCCGCGCGGAGGTCCTCCTGCCGCCGCTGCTCCCTTCCGCCTCCGCCGTGTGCTGGGGACCGGGCGAAGGAGCTCCGGGCGCAGGATGTCGAGGCCGACCGCTCCCGCGCCGCGCTCGCCGAAGAGCTCCGCGCCGTGCGCGTGCTGGAGGAGATCACATCCGTCGCCGCCGGCCTTGGCCAAAGATGGGGCCTGGACGCCGCCGACGCTCCCGCTGCAGCGAGCTCGGTTAGTTGCTCCTGGCTCATGACCTCGGCCAAGATCCGGTCCGGCGACGCCCGGCGCCGGGGGCAGGGCGGGCGGATCTTGGCCGGGAGCCCGGGAGGCCGAGGAAGTGGTGCTGACCGCCGCGCCTCCGCCCCCGAAGCCGCCGCCTGTCCTCGCTGGGAGGAGTGGCTCCCTTCGAGTTCGGCGTGGATCTCGTCGGGTTGGAGGACGCAGTACTCCTGTGCCGTCGCCGTCCATGGCTTCCTCCGTGGCCAGGGAGGCGGTGAACTCGGCGACCTGCGAGGAGGATGGGAGGTGACGTACGCGGCGACGGCGAGGAGGAGGCGGAGGACGCGGCGGCGGCAAGGGGAGGTGCGGGTGGGGCGCCGTCGGGCCACGGAGCCAGGAGGAGGCGCGACGAGGCGATTTGGAGGAGGCGACGCAGCCTCGAGATTTCCAGGCTCGGCTCAGGGTCCTGGACTATGGAGGTCGCGATACAGGTTGCCGCTGCAGCCCATCCAGGACGCCTGACCCGCTAAGTTTAGCAGTCCAGGACCTTTTACCGGTCACCGTTGCAGTCAGCCTTAACTTTGCGGGCTATTTAGCTTTTGCCATCGCTAACACAGGCGACCAATAAAAAGCAATCTTTATATGGTACTGCTATATTTTTGTCACTATTAAAATGAATCTACAAATCTTTTTGCCCTAGCTCGATCTGGCCCGGCCCGATACGGCTTGGCACTATGCAGACCTGATGACTTGCCCAGACCGTGTCGGGTGTCGTGCCGAACTGCCGGCCCAAGCCCGGCCCAAGACCGACACGACGACGAGGACAGCCTGATGGGTTGTGACCCGGCCCGACACTATTGACCTGTCGCGTTGCAGGCGTCCATCGGCGACAGAGGCGACACATGTCGGCGCGGCCACAGCGGGAGGAGATGGGGTGGCGGTAGATTCGGGCCGGAGCTCCAGCCCCCGTAGCGTAGATCGCCGCGGCCACCGCGGGAGGAGAGGGGTGGCGGTGAAATCGAGATGGGAGGGGGCAACGGTATGATCGGGAGGGGAGTCGTGGCGGTATAATCAGGAGGGGAGGGGGACGGCTGGAGTTGGAGGCTGGAGAGAAAAATTAGAGTTTTGTAGGTATTTGTATGACATGAGAAATTTGTTATCGGGTCGTCCAAAATGGGGTCGTGCCTCGGGCCGGCACTATGGGCCGGAGTGGCGGACTAGCAGGCACTATCAATATATCGTGTCGGCCTAGCCCTAACAACTATCGATCGCGCCTAGTGCCAAATTAGGACCGTGTTTTTTAGGTCGTGCCTCGTACCGCTATCGGGCCTGAGCCATTTGGAATTCTATAGCCGGAATTTTCATGTTGCAGAAGAAATTTTCTATTCAAAACCATTTCTCCATGTGCAAAAGAAAAATAACATCTCCAGTTGAAGATTCTTGAGATTCCATCGGAATTCAGTGTTCAATAACCATATCTTCCATCTACACATTGCTGTGTTTGCATCAACACCAGTCACCAGACAAGAACAGTCCCCTGTATCTATACAAGTCAACAACCTAACAAATACGATCGCAATCTACTGCCAGCTATCTAATGCCGAGAAATTCAGAGCGCGAGCGTGAGGTCGGCATGTCGCTCAGCGCCACCGGGGCGGCGGTACGGCTCAGCGCGCGCGGCGACCCTCCCTTTCCGCTTCTCCATGAACCGCTGCAGCGACGCCTTCCTCGCCACCGGCAGGTCGTCGGCAGAGGATAGCTGCCCCGTGCCTCCTCGCCCCCCCGCCGCCGCCGCCGCGAGGCGCAGCAGGTCCGCCGCCCTGTCTGCCGGGACGTCGTCAAGCACCAGCGCCCTCCCGCCGTACACGATGGTCAGCTGCGCCGCGGGCGCGGGCCTGGCCTCGTCGACGTCGGCGCCCGGCATGAGGGGGAGTGGCCGCACCGGCACGGCGGGCGGCCGCGCTCCGGCGGCGCGCGCCCTCTCGGCCTCGGCCGCCCTGACGTACTGGCTGAGCGCGCCGCACGCCGCCGCGAACCGGCTGCTGGTCGTCGTCGTAGGGCCTGCACCCGCCGCTGTCGTTGTCGCTTCTGCTGCCGCCATCATCGCCGGCGATGATCTGCTAGCTCTCTGTCACGCGAGGAGGAGGAGGATTTTCAAAAGGCTTCCGGCTTGGGTTCCGGTGGGTTCGCTGGGAGGTCTTGGTTTTTATAGGTGTTTTTCCGTGGGAGGAACGGAACAGCGTGGCCGAGGAGTGTGGAGCGCGCGGTCGGCGCACGTTGAACACGTGAAATTCGCGAGGTGGGAGCGCAACCACCGCCAGCCCGGTTGACGGCGCCGTTGCCCAAGTAGGAGACGTGACATTTGTGTGGCCGGGGACTTGCCAGGAATTGCGCGCGCGCGGGTTGTTTTTGTTTAGAGAGGCGGGTGGTGTGGCTGTGTGGGTCGGCGACTGCCCACGTACGCACGTCGTGCTGCTTCACGTCTGAACTGGTCCGCGCACGTGCCTGCAGCCCGCCTCCTGGTCCAAGAACCGTTGGATCACAAATCTAACGGCCGCAGATGCTCTTAGTCTTAGCTTAGCACGGTTGGTAAGATCGACGGGGACCAGCAAATCTTTTGGTGGAAGTTCAAAAGAAAGTAATTTAGTTTAGGAGAATGCCATATCAAATTTCATGTAGTTAACCCGCCAAAATAACAATGAAGTTTCAAATTGAAAATGTAATATTACTAGACATGTGCATATGACGCTAACATGGCACGTGGTTTGTACTTTCAAAGAAAATAAAACTTGGCACAACCATATTTCGAAATGATGATAGATTATCATATGAAAAGATAGCAAAATTCAGGTATATTTGCAATTGATGACAAATTATTTCCTCTAGCACATACTCCCTAGTCCATCCGGTTCAGTATTAGAAGTCGTTTTGGATAAGGTTTAAGTCAAACATTGAGAATATAAATCATGAATAACTTTTAAGTCGTTGAGTTTGGAAATGTGAAAAATCATATAAATAGATTTGTCTTGAAAATTACTTTCATAAAAATATACATATATAACTTTCCAGTAAATATATTTTATAAAAAAAAAGTCAAAGTTGTGATTTGGTGACCATGTCGCTGTCCTAAACAACTTCTAATAGTGAACCGGTGGGAGTATTCACCTATGCTTTAGCATTTTCTACAAATTAAATTAGAACAAATTTACAATGTACATATATCTATAAGACTAAACTAATTTCATTATTACATTATGTAATACATATTGGTTTACAATAATTTTTCGATATTGTAGATACTAATATTTTTGCGGATAAATTTGACGATGTATCAACCACCCGATGGATCCGAATAAAGTTAGTGGGTCGAATGCCATTTTCAGATTTTTCATAGCAGCACATGTAAACCAGCTAATAAGACGGGAATAATTCAATGCCAATGCCTCGAGTCCAACACACCATGTGCTGGCCTTCGGGAGACAGACTAGGATTTGTCGCGAAAGTATTCTGAATTGTACGTAAACCAGAATTAATAAGCATGTGCCCGTGCACCGGAAAATTCCGGCAAGCCGGCGTGGTAAGCGAAAGCCAAAAGGGCGCTGAATTCTGATTGAGATTTTTTTGAAGACCATGAAGTTTCGTACCAGCTTTCTGAAATACTTTTAGCTAGTAGACGTACTTGGGAGTTGAGGGCTCAAGTATATACAATATCGTTTTTGAACGTGGAATTTTGCCCTCAATCATGTGGAAACTAATAAAAAACTAAATCCTGTTAAGTTCTGGCACAATTCCTGTAAGCTCTGAATGTAGAAGTGCACGCGCTCGTGTCGTGCTTCCTCCGCGTGTGCTGCCTCCTCCATCGAATCGAGCTCCGCGGTGGCAAGCAAGCCGATGCAACTTTCGAGCACCGTCCACGTCTTTTGCTAAAGCCCTTCTTGCCGACTAGTGCTTCTGTGGAGCCTGCTGAATTTTTGCTGAAGATGCCCAGTCGCCGGATCGATCGAGACTTGGAAAGTTCGCCGGCTTCATTTTCCTTTCTCTGATCTAGATCGTCCGGAACGTCTTGTCGATCGTCTGGATCGATCAGGAAGGGGTCGGCGAGAACGCCGGTAGGGCACGGGGCGTGCCGGCCTTCCGGTGGCAAACGCTTGCCGAACACCGCACAGGAACTCAGCGTGTTGTTGCCCTGGAAAATTCCGACAAGCTAGCCGGCGTGGTAACAAGCGTGTGAGCAATCTGTGGACTGTGGGTATCTTGATGTAGACCTGGATCGACGACGTTTCCGCAACAAGTTTTGCTGATGGTTTGAGCTACTATTCTCTGACATTGAGAGCTGAGACCGAGTCGTCCATGTATTAACACCCCCTAAAAGACTATACTAGTATAACGCAGCAGTATTGTTTCCTCATTTCCTGCATCGTGTCGTGCCAACTTACTGCGTTCCAGAGAAAGTGTATGAAATGCAGTCACCAGGAATTCAGATTTCAGCTGACAATTCGCCAGTAACCACATCCACATGTAGCATCGGTGTAAGTGTCCTCTGCACATTGTGCTCTTCCTGTTCCGTAAATACAGGCAGGTAGCACAGGGGCTCAGCTCGGCTTTTGTAGGTAGTGCTATAGGAAAGAGATCTTTTTTGGAAAAAAAAAACACGTGGAAATGGCGGGTAGCGGGGGAAGATCACTACTACTCCGTACTAACTGAAGCTGACAGCGCCTTGTATTTGGTGCGGCACGTCGGCTTGATCACTACACCAAAGTTTTTAGTTTCCTGCTGGTTGCTCTTGCTCTGGAGGAAATTTCAAATTTCAGACATGAAAATCTCCTTTAGCAGAGGACTCCCGTGTTCTTCCAATATTAACTCTCATAGGACATTTAGGACTGCAAGGGACACGGAATTATTATGTACATAAAGTAAAGATAAGAAAAACAGGGGACGGGTCTACAAAAGCCCTGTGAAAGTTCCGATTGCAATTCACTACTACTATTGTACAGTTCTTGTTAATTCATAGCCACCGAAATGAAAATTCATCAGTTTCGTCGACCCACCGGCGCGTGCAAGTTAGGCCGGGGAGGCAACATTCTGCCGGTCCGCCGCAGCATGTGCCTGCAGCCGGCCTGCCGGGTACACACTTCCCTTGTGGCCACCGTATTCTTCAACGATCGTACGTGAAGGCGATGGTGGAGGTGGACTCATGGGCAGTATTCTCATCGAAACAAAAGAGGTTTGCAGTTATCTATTGTGATATTACTAGCTTCGGTTTGCTTGTCGTGTTGCTCGTTTGATGGATGGACCTGGAACGCGCAATAGAGGCACAAGTTTTGATGATCAGTATTCCTTTGCACGGGCATCGATCTGCAGCTTAATTTTGCTGCCCTGTGGAGAATACATGCGCAGGGGGGGAAATCATCCTTGTTCGTTGAGATCTCAATCTGCTAGAAAGTAGACTCATATATGCTTTCTCTCTACATTCTACTCTTCCTACTCTACCAGACTACCAACATGCAAGCTCCAGACTTAGTATAAGAGGCAGTAGGGCTGCTGACGAACCTACGTGGAGATGGTATAATTTGGTTCATGGGCGGGAAGATGCATGAAAAATGCTAGATTACTAAGACGGGGCAACACCGGACCTGGCCACCAGCCTACCAGGATGATATGGAGGCAGGCAGGCAGTAGGCAGGGGCGATTGGTACCACTGCAACATGCAACCCAAGTTGAACTCGGGTTAAAGATGAACAAACGTGTTTCACCCGAATCCATTGGTTTGATTGGTCAATATAAAAGAATAATGATTAACATGTGTTTTTATATAATTGGGCGACCGATCGACATCTCGCGTTCGTAGAGGCTGTAGTTTGAAATGCCACTTCCCTAATAAAATGATTACGCTGAGGGGCCACGAGCAGAGGAGCAGGACTAGCAAACGAGCTTTGTAATCCTGCGGAACTCGGCTGACCAGCCCACTACGCGCTGGGCGCTGCACAGGGACGTACAACCACAGAGAAAAGTTCGCCGGTTTGGTTGCTGACGAATCTTTGCAGATCCGGCATGGCGGCTGCCTGTGCCAGCGACGTGCGAATTTGGCCGACGAGAAATGTGCCGGCGCGCGGGGCACATGCTTGTGCTGGTGCTGCTACCGTGAATTCAACGGTAAACCATCTGAAACGGAGAAGCAGGCGGTGGGTGCAGCGGAAAGATCCGACACGCCCCCGTGCCTTTTTTTTTCTTGTTGATTTGAAAAGACGCCCCAGTACTGGTTGGCGAAAGCGACGGCGTACTTGTGCTCTCATCATATCGGCACCACGAAGCTTCGCACCCGGTTTCTTTGTGAAATGCTTTTTAGCAAGCAATGCCATTATTCTTTGACCCCAGAAGACTCGAGGCATGAGGCATGTGCACAGGGTACGAAGGACCAGCAGTGGGCACGCACGCTTTCACAAGGATTTCAAATTGTTTTCAAGAATTGTAGTATATGCTTGCATTATTGCTACAAAAAAAAATCAATCTCTATTCAGACTGCAATTACAATTTGGGACCTCAATTCATCGGTATCCATGAAATGTTCTCTGTACAATCCAATCTTGTTCCTATGCTACAAACACGTCGTTACAAGCACGCAACAGAATCGATCAGAGCGCGAGCTTGAGATGGTCGGGGAACGACGACGCGACGGCGACGACATCGGCGTCGGGGCGGCTGTAGGGCGCCGTCCCGCGCGCGGCGGCCCGGCCCCTGCGCTTCTCCATGAACCGCTGCAGCGACGCCTTCTTCGCCATGGGCAGGTCGCCCACCGCCGCCGGCGCGCGCGGCAGCACCGCCCCCACCCCCGCCTGCGCGGCCGCGAGCCGGAGCAGCTCGGCCGCCTTGTCGGCGGGGACGTCGTCGAGCACTAGCACCCGTCCTCCGTACGAGATCGTCATCTGCGCCGCCGCCGCCGGAGCCGGCCCCGCCTCTGCCTCGTGCGCGGGCACGTCCGCGCCCGGCATGAGGGGGAGCACTGCCACCGGCCGCGCCTCCACAGCCGCCGCCGCCGCCGCAGCCCTCTCGGCTGCCTTGACGTACTGGCTCAGCACGCCGCACGCCGCCGCGAACCTGGCGCTGCGGCGGCCCTGATCATGGACGCTTCCGACCGCTGCCATTCCTAGCTTTTGATCCTTTTTGCTCGACGCCTCTGCCCTGTTGTATTTGTATCGACGAGAGAGCTTGCTTCTCGATCTCGTTCGCGTAACGATTACGAAGAAGAACGAATGCTTCCCGAGTTTGATGGATGGGTGTGGGGATGAGCTTTGCTTGCCTTTCGTCTTGGTTTTATATCCGCGGCGAGGTAAGAGAGGAGGAGGCGGGTGGGAACGAGGGAATATCGCGGTGCGCGCCGTGTGAAAGCTTTTTTTTTTTTGTTTAGGCGCGGGTGGACACGACGAACACGTGATGGTTTTGAGGGTGATTATTGGATGGGGACGCCGCGATTTTTTAGGAAACGGTTGGCGACGATCTGGCCCGAGCCTGTCCACTGTCTGTTCTTGATAGATGGTTTCACGTGTGGGGCTTGGCTTAAATGAAGGGAAAATAATGATTCATAGTGTTGACAACGAAATGCGTTGAAAATTACTGTACACGCACGCAGGTTAGGTTACCATGCTTGGGCTAACCAACAAATATTGTTAAGCAGTTTTGGTAATTTTTTTCCTCGCAATAAAAAGTTTTGGTAATTTTTAATTGCTTGGAACTTTTTTCTCACTCAACTTAAACCTGCATTTACTATAAGAAGATTATCCAAAACATACACGTTCCTTGTTCATCCCATGGTGTGGTTATTACTTGACGTATCAACTACTCTCCTATTAATAATAAGGTGGAACATATCCCCTTTTCTCTTTGCAAAAATAGAATGATGCAAAAGGACATGTGTACAATGTTTATTTCATCTTTAGTATATACCATAAATACAGCAAACCCTAATCGATTAATCACCATAGACATTTCAGTTTAAATTCACATAAAAGCAAAATTTTGAATTTCATTGTTGAATTTTAACATGTTGGTTCAAAAGTGATTGAAAATTTTATGATCCTACAACTTGTCACTCAATCAAGATGCTTTAAAATGTTGAACAAAATGAGCCATTGGCCAGAGATAACATTGCTATCGAGTTTTGCTATTTGTAAATAAAGAAAAATGCAACATGATCTAAACACTTGTCAGGTGAAAGATCAGTTAAGCATGTATACACTACAATTACATCCAAGCTCATTCACGATGACTTCAATAGACAATTAGAAATTCTTTTACAAACACTGAGAAATCTTAAAATAATTCCTACTCAGCAAGGACAAATTAAATTTAAGAAATAACATCTTTTGTCTCTAATCACTAGTGATTTTATTGCTTGAGATCACCGCCGGACATCCCTGGTTTATTTAACACCGAATTGACAAATATAGTCTTGGACTTTCAGATTAAAGCCCTACCTTTGGGACACATACCAATTTTTCTCTCTTATTATAGTGGAAAAATGAACTGAATCACGCAAACTTTGTACTACACGTTTTGTGAGAAATGCTGCATATTCCAGGTGAGCTCTCGTACCATTCTAGTTATAAAATTTGAGATTTTTTACGGTGCATTTGTAGTATTGGGAAGTATTGAAAAGTATTGGGTAGTATTGAGAAGTATCAAGCATTTTGATATTCTCACCATCTAAAAAATTAACTAAATGTTGGTGTGGGTCCCACCAATTTGATACTTCCTAATACTTCTCCATAGCAACTTTCTGATACTTCCTGATACTTCCACCGTTAGATTTCGTCGGATAGACGGCTCATAAAAAAAGGAAGCACCTTAAAATTTCTCATAAAATTTAATTAAGTATACTGTACATGTTAAATACAATCTTTTGGCTGCGTGTCGTCACCAAAGACCTATGATTGTTAACAAAGAACTTATTCAGTACTGTGTCAGGTCAATGACAAGAGTGATATTTATTTGCACGATGGCCAACAACAACGACGTAGCAATCGCTCACTAAAGAAGACGACGACACAAAAAGCGATTGGTTGTTGTAAAAAAAAAAAAGCGATTGGCGCAACTTGTATCCGTGAACTTTCTCTACTCCTAAAAAGAATGAAAGGAAGACAATAACTTGATGCGTCATTTTCTACCTCCCCGCGCGTCTGCCTCCCCGCGCGCGCGTCTGCCTCCCCCACTCCACCCACGTCCACCCCCTCCCCGCTCCCGCACCGCGCGTTCGCCCCCCTCATTTTCTCCGCATCACGCGCGTGCCGCCGCCGCCCTACCCCGGCCACCCGACCTCGCCTCCCCTCCCGGCCGCCTGCGCCGCCGCCGCCCTACCCCGGCCCGCTGCCGTCCTCTCGGCCCCCTCTCGGCCCTCCTCCGCCTTATCCGATGGCGTCCCTCACCACCACCACCTCCTCACCGGCCGCCCTCTCGGCGGCCAGCACCGCCACCGCGGCCTCGTCCGTGTCCCCCCATGCCGGCGGCTCCAAGTGGCCGCTCCTCGCGGGCGACGACGCGCCCTGGCGCGCCACCGCGGCCACCGCCCAGGGGATTCGGTCCGTCCCGCACATCCACCACGCGCCCGTCCTCCGCGTCGCCAAGCAGGATGACTCCGTCGCGTACGCCCTCGCCGTCATGAAGGTACAACCCGACGAGAGCGGCGGTGCGGGCCGCCGCGGTGACAGAGAGCCTGGCTGGAGCTCCTCCTCCTCCTCCCTGCCTTACCGCCCGGGCGAGCCGAAGAGCCCGAGGGTCGCCTCCGCGAGTGAGTCCACCCTTTCCCCCTTCACGGTCTCGATTGGAATCCCCCGCTTTGGATTGTGCTGATTCGTGGTCGTTGCGCTCTGATTCGAGGTTGTGGTGGTTTGCTCTTCCTGCAGTGTCACTTCGGCGGCCACTTGCTCCCGGCTCCCGGCTCCCCAGCAGAGTGCTCCCCTGAGCGGGAGAGATCCGCTGCTGGAACATCCGGGCCGTCAATGGAGGCGGCGGCGGGCGGCAAGCGCACGTACAACATCATTGTGCCCACCTACAACGAGCGCCTCAACGTGGCCCTCATCGTCTACCTCCTCTTCAAGCACCTCCAGTAAGCACAGTTCTTATTTTGGCGATCACATGTTGCCACAACTAAGGTTAGGCACCTAAAATGTGGCAAAAGCAAACAAGTCAAGCTGCTAGAGTTTTGTGTTTAACCAATTTGCAATGATATATAATTATTCTGTTCATATTGATTACATTCTTTTCTGTATATAATGCCTATTTACTAGGATTGTTATTTGCAACACATAAGCATTTGCTGCTGAAATTCCAATTTTCTTTGCGGAAAACGATGGCTCAGATTGGGTTGAATCAACCTGCCGCAGCGCATTGTAAACAACCGTTTTTAGCCTTGAGTAGTTTCTTTGGCGGTGTAGGTGTTGTGGTAGTTCAGTGCATGATTGGGAAATGGGAAACAAATTAATCCCAGTGAATATTTTGATTTGCTAAATTTTTTTCTTATCTAACTGTGTAATAACTACTTGTTGGGTTTAACTACTAGATCGACATGATTAGCTAGGTTATTAGCTCTTGGTCTTGATTAGCTAGGTTATTAGGTCTTGGTCTTGATTAGCTAGGTTATTAGCTCTTGGTCTGGTTTCTTCTACTTTGTTAGCTGCAAACTATTTTCACTGTTTGTCTGTTCTTATATTTAAAATTCTATTGCATGCCGTGTTTGTTGTAATTAGAACTAGGACACCAAGGTTCTTCATCTTCTTGCAAATTTCCGATTTGCACTTCAACCACAAATTTTCAATATTCAAATGTTTCATTGCTGCAGGTTCAGAGCTACCTTCTGTGTATATTTTGCCAATGGAGGTGGTTCTTCAGTGGTTCTGGGCCTGCGCTGAGCAATGGAGGTGGCAGCTCTGGACAAGGGCGTAGAGCTTTTGCCAAGCATTTGAAGACCTTCAGTCCTTCACAGAACAAGCGATCCAGCATGTTAGTTTCTGCAGCCTTCTGATATGCTTTGGTTCATAGATCTTGGAAATGAATTCTTTTCGAAACCTTTCAGCTTGGGTAAATGGAATTTCTGCTTGTGTTGAAAATGTCAAAATTCACATGTTTTAGTTATTTCAAAATATTTACGAACTTGCGTTTCAACATGTTATGAACTTGCGTTTCAAAAAGTTCAGTATGCAGTTTTTACATTGAGGACTGTGCTGATATAAGTTTATCCACACATTTTTTACCTAGAAGCCTTTCAGCTAGGTTGGGCTGTGGTCACCATGACCACAAGCTGCAAGGGCAACACACCAATATGATGTCAAAGATATGGAAATGTCATTGTAAAAAAAAAGATATGGAAATGTAGGTAGTTAGCTATATAAATGTCAGGTTCTCAATTTTGTGATCTGATTTGCAGGGATAGGATCATTTTGTGGACTTTGTGAAGAGCATTCAGGAGAGAGAGAGAGAGAGAGAGAGGAGCAAGGGAAGCAAGGAGACATCAGCATGTGTATGTTTTAGATTTATTTCATCGTTTATATGGTTTGTCTACGCCCCCAACAACAACCTGAATATGAGGTATTAAATTGGGTATGGTACATTCTTTTGCTTTCTCCAAGTGGATTAACAAGGTATCAGTGCCTGATCCTTGGCTTTGTTAATGTCATATTGGTAGCTTTGTTACATATTAGGCCTTGGCGCTAATATGATATATGGGAAGGTAGTATTGCACATTGGCTAAAAATATATGGTTTTGATTACTCCAATGCAAGACCTTGGCCTACTGAACATCAAATATATTAGTAAAAAAGAATTAATTTACTTACCAGGTGTTTTCCCATTACCTTTTCTTTTTGTGTAGATCATGCTTGGCTTTGAGCATCAACTAGCCACTGCCACTTCTTACATTCTGATCTGTTTTCTCATCTGTTTTTGTACTTCCAATTTTAGTAACCTCTTTTGTTAAATAGAACTCAGAATTTTCGTGGGAAGGAATCATCAATTTTCTACTTTTAGATAGTTCATTGGGAGCTGGATTGCCAAGGTTCTCATTCCCAGCAGATTCCTCCCTTCCAATTGTATCATTTCCTTCTCCGGTGACTGAGTTAACAATTCTCTGAGTTATCTCTGCAGCACTACTGATAAGCAAATCTTCAGCAGGTGTAGCAACAGGTTTTTTCCAAGGGTCATTTTTCAATTGGATCCTTGGCATTCTCTTGAAATATTTGATTTTGCACAGCATTCACTCCATCCTGAACAAGGTCCTCAGGCTGTGTCTGGACAGCATCTTGCAGTTTGTCGCGGCCTGGAATTGCAGCATCAGGTTCTTCCTGTTCAGAGACAGAGTTACATTCAACATGAGCTGGCGCTGAACTTAACTTCTTCATACATGTATTCAAGGTATCTCCAGGTTCAGTGGCATTAAAAGGTCGACCCATCATTCCTGGACCTGTACTATTCTCCGATCTTGTCTCCACAATTTCCTCAATTCTACCGTCATTCTCAGGTGCACCAGTAATCTTCTGCAATTGCTCCTTATTTGATGATACAACCCAAGATCTTGTATAAAAAATATTGGTGGTCTGGTAGTACTTAGAAAATATTGCTAAGAGAAGTACTTTGGAATGTTATCAGCTAAGGCAGGTATGGAAATCTCGGTGCCCTTGGACATCACTAGGTGCAGTACTATTTGGAGCTTGTTTGTCATACCAACTTTAGTTAATAACTCTACTATGATATCTTGAATAAAAAAGGGGGAATTTGCTACTAGACTCACTTATTGCAGTAAAGAGGACAAAACCTAGGTGACTTGGGCGATGGCACCTGGGTAAGTTCTAACTCTCCTGCTTGCCTTTTTGTTTCCATGCTTGCATTCCTTCAGTTAGAATCAACTAAGGTTGGCTTATAATGCTAACAATATTCTAAATAATGTTTTTCCAAACTATACGCAACTCTGGTTCCACAACTGATGATGCCTTGCAAGTAAACTACAGTACACCAGGCCTGAATGCAGGCGCCACTCTGTTGTGGCAGAAAAATGAACCTTCCTTTCACGCCACTCGAATTTGTTAGCATTATTATATTTCATCATTGTTATTTTTTCTCTTATCTCCATTCCTAAAGCACCAAACTGTAACTTGTTTAGGTGAAATTCCCTTCGACAGATTCAAGGCTCAGTCCAGATCAGCGACATCTAGAGAATTCCGAGTACAATAAGGTTGACGTGCGACTAGATACAAGACAACAAATGGTGCATATATCTTTCTTCGCATTTTCTTATATGATGTTTTATTTTGTCTAATTAGAATTGCTTTGTCTAAAATATCAATCATGGAATATGCAAGAAAATGGCCGGAAACCAAGATGGTTCCAGAGGGGCAACAAATGCTGGATTTCGCAACACCTGAGGTTATTGGGAGGCAAGAGGGCAGAAGTTCCACCTGAGGTTCATTGGCTGCCAGCAGGTGAGGTGGTTCTTTGTCTTGGGTACTTCTGAAAAGTGGCAAGCATCAGTTGCAGGTAACCATGATGATGACATTGGATATCAGTGTACTGGTTGGATAATAGCATATTAGCATGGCATGTACAGTAGTGGGAAATGATGCTTTGTAAAATGACCTACTTGCTGTTCAGAAGGGTTACTTTGATTTAGCTCAAATGACTGATGTCTCCACGACTGATTAGTTGTTTCTTGCTGGATATGATCCGGCTTATCAAAGTGCCTATTTAGTTGTGCATTGTGAAGCTTTATAATCTGGTTGAGTGGGACATACTTCATTACTATCCCTGAATGATATTGAAATTCCATGACTGATATCTGTGACAATGCAATGTATATTTGATTATGCTATCTTCTATTTTACCTCATTTATTTTTATCCCACTGTTCTATGTTAGAGACTTCAAAAGTTTTTCATAGGCGCATGGAAATTTCATTTTTTTTTCTTTCTATAGTGTAGTTGGAAATTCATAGTTTAGTTAGCAATATATATATATATAAATATATATATATATATATATATATATATATATATATATATATATATATATATATATATATATATATATATATATATATGTATGTAAATTCATAGTTTAGTTTGTCTTGGTGATCGATATGGAGTACTTCCTGGTTAGCATGTCCAGCGCCTGGAAATTGTTTTTTCTTTCTGTAATGTATTTGGACGACTGAATTATTTGATTAGAATTATCGTGTCATTGTAACATTGACATCATGAGGATGGTCTGATGGGCATGGATGCTTTATGTTCTCATTCAAAAGTAAATACTGATTTATAGATTCACCGTAACTTCTTATGCCACTTAAATAACACAAGCAAAGAAACAAGATTTGACGGGCGTTTGGATGACATCATTTCATAGTGTAACTACGTTCTTGAATATTTCATATTTTCGCAATATTATTGTCAGTTAATCCAATGTCTTTCCGTATAAATATTTTTGTTGCACGTAGCAACGCACGGGCACGAACCTAGTTACATATAGTAGTAAGGCGAGTGTTTCTTTTATACACGGGGCAGTGAATCGGCTACTAAGAGGACGCGAACGACGTCGTCCACGCGGAAAGCATAGCGGAGCCCAGTCCGCGGTGGCGACGGCGAGGCATCAGCACGGCACGCGCACCCTCCTGGAACGCCAAGCCACAGCCAGCATCCCGCCGCGTCCTCCTCCTCGATCGTCCAGTTTCCAGGGCCAGGCGGGCGGCGTATTACGACGGCGTGCAGTTTCCATGAACCGCTGCAGCGACGCCTTCCTAGCTTGCCACTATACGGGCATGTCCTTCTCCCACCGGCGGCGAGGCGGAGCAGCTTGGTCGCCGCCCTGTCCGCGGGGAAGTCGTCGAACACTAGCACGCGCCCACCGTACATGATTGTCGACTGCGCCTGTGCCGGCGTCGCCCCGACCAGGGTACTCGCGGGCGCAACGTCGGCGCCCGGCATCAGCAGCATCAGCGCCGGGGAAGCAGCCCACGAGCTGCCGCCCGCGGCTTCGGCCCAGACGCACCGGCGGCTGAGCACGCCGCACGCCACCGGCCCACCGCAAACTGCCGCCGGCCGCTGCAACCCTGCAGGTGCCGCCATCTCGCGCGCGACCCCAATGATCCAACAAAACTTCCGGCTGGTCGGCTGGACGTATCCCCTTTTTGCTGCGCGCACGTTGGTATATTGCCTTTTTTTGGGCTGGATGACTCGACATGTTTTTACAGGAAGCAATGCCTTGTGCGTCTGGCCGTGTGGCGGTGGTTCCGCTCGATCCGCACGACGACAGAACGTGGCGACGTATTTACTCCCACCGTAAGATATAAGAGCAAAACTCCAAAAAAGCTCTGTAAAATCTATTGAATAGCTAAAAATAGTCAAATTGAAGAAAAAACCTGATTCCATCAACCTTTCTATTTCTCCCAACTCAGGCTAGCTATCCTCGGCACCCAGCTAGTCATGTTTGGCTAGGCCGGTTGCCTCACTATCTCCTCCCGCGTGGTTCTTGTTGACACCAGATTTTCGTAAAATCCTATGAGTAGCGAGATTGGTAGTATTGGCGAGATCGGTCAGAAGAGCTAGAAAGCGGTGCACATGAAAAACCTTGTGACATGAGAGTCACGTAATCAGTAAGGAAATAATCGGTCACTAGCGTGTGTCTACAAGAACGATGTGATCGGCAAGAAAATATGTGGTTTTGCAAGCATATCTATCATGCATGCGTGCGGACTTTGAAGAGTTATTAGCATGCTAGGTGATTAAAGAACGAATTGTGGCCGGATTGATTAATCAAATGGGGAACTGGTGGTGCGTACATGTGAAGAAGATTAAAAAAAAAGAGGTAGAGCGATCGGCATGCAGTGGCAGCAAGGGTAAATCGGTGAATAGCAGAACGCAGGGCTATCGGCAAAGCATGCAGCCGAATTTTTAACAAGCATCGACTTGGGTACATTCACAAGCTTGCATTGACTTTGGAGGTTATTAAAGAAAGAATAAATGGCATCGAGAAGGAGAAGGGAGAGACCAGCATGTGCGCGCGGAATTGATGGAATTAAGCACAAGTTGATGTGTGGAACAATGTGTAACACCCAAAATTTCATCACATTAAAATAATGATAGTAACATGTTAGATTTTAATTTCTAAGGACTAAATAAATTGACCAAATAAAATTGCTTTTAAATATTTAAATATCATTACATAAATTAGAGTCATCAAGTGTTTGAATGCATACATGTCTTTGCATTGGTTTTTGATTGTTGTTTGTTTTCAAAAGCAAAAGTTCAAGTAACTACCCTCAAACTCCCCTCTCTCTCTCCCTCCCTCTCTTTCAGCAGCCGAGCTTGGCCCCTTTCTCATTTTTCTTTCCCCCGCGGCTCAGCTTTCTTCCTAACCAGTTCAGCCAACCGCCAGTCCAGCTTCCTCTCCCTCCCTCTCTCAACCGCCGATAGCCGGGACCCACCCGTCAGGGTCATCCCCTACCTTCCGCCACCACCTTCCTCCACCATGGCGCCCGCACCACCTCCACCCGGCGCCATGAAAATTACACGCATGCGTCTCTTAATTAGGTTAGGTTTCCGTGTTTGGGCTAACCAACAACATATTATTAAGCAGTTTTGGTAATTTTGATTGCTTGGAACTTTTTTTCTCACCCAACTAAAACCTGCATTTGTACTATAAGAAGATTATCCAAAATATAAGCACGTTCCTTATTCATCTCAGTGGCGGAGCCAGACCTTCTTATTGATGTCAGCTGACATCGACGATTTGCAGCAAAATCACTAGAAAATCACTCATATGCACTGTTCTTTCAAGGAGCTGACAGCAGCGTCTAGTAGAGTTGACATCGGTGACTGGCTCTGCCCCTGATTCATCTCATGGTGTGGTTATTACTTGACGTAACAACTACTCCCCCTGTGTTAATAAGGTTCAACACCTCCCCTTTTCTCCCCCGCAAAAATAGAATGACGCAAAAGGACATTATGAACCATAAATACGGTAAACCTTAATCAATTAATATCATAGACATTTCAGTTTTATATTCACATGAAAGCAACATTTGTGAATTTTATTGTTGAATTTGAATACGTTGGTTCAAAAGTGATTGATATGTCTATATATGATCCTACAACTTGTCACTCAATCAAGATGCTTTATATATGTTGAACATTTGTGATCCTATAAGTTGTGTAGCTTCATCAAAACATTTGTGATCCTATCTTAATTTCGATAATATGTTGAACTTGAATACGTTTGTAAAAAAAAAACTCCTACTCGCATTATTTTGACAAGGTCTAGCTTCATTATAATAAGGAAAAAAAATTTAGTGAGCTATGCACATACACATAATCGGAGTTAGATACTTCCTTTAGTAAACTTTTATTTTTATTTCAATGATCAGCTTTTAAGCTGAATTTGCTGTAGGAACTTGGCTGTGTGTGGTTGTAGGGGCCGGAGATAATTCCATTTTCTAAAAAGAACATAATAATTTCATAAACGAATTCGGCAATAGTTTAGCAAAGACGAAAAGGAACCACACACATAATTACAAGAAAAATCCAGGACAATAGTTTGCAATCTACACTTTGCAGTGGTACATTTAGTTAGATTGTCTAACAACACGTAGCAAGGTCTGCTCGAACAATCGTTTCTTCCCCTTTTCCTCTTGGGACGGTGGCAATGAAAGGTGATTAAGCTGGGTCGGTAACCCCCGCAGATGTTCCATCGACAAGACGGTAACCAAGCCGAGTGAGAAGCCCATGGAGACGCTGATGGAGCCTGCGGGAGCTCTAGTTTCTGGTCAAACAACCGAAGACCATCGTCGTTGGTAGACGATGAGTATCCTCCAATGTTATGCTTGTACAAGGAGTTTCCATGCCTGTACCACAACATCTCGTCGTGGTCAAGCCATGCGCCCCTCCGGTCAGCGTTGGTGAAGGACTCATCATCCATGTCGAAGCAATAGCGCAGATCCCAATGCAACTTGTCTTCGTCCTTGTCCTCGAGCTCACCTGTGTTAGCCAAATAAACTTGTGTTCAGTAGTTTGTTAGTTTCAGTCAGTTTGTTTTCCACAAAGAGCTCAACTGTCTGGCTTATCGATGGTGAGCACGTCCTGTAAACTCTCCAGCGTCCGCGTCGTGGTGAGTGGAGTCCAGGTCGCGCGGCACGCTCTCACGTGTGGGATGGCACACGCAGCAGGGGATCGTGGCCGCGCATGCAGGAGGGCAAGACCAAGCTCTACCGCTCAGCTACTCTTTCTTTCGGTTGTGATTCAGAGTATAAATAAAGACTACAGAAAACGTCGTTCGTTGTTGCGACACAAAAAAATCTTCCAGTTCTTCTTTTTCTACCTTGCGCTCTCTAGCTGCCTGTTCTTGGCCGGAGCCAATCCGGCTGACATTTGGCACCAGAGCTTAGCGAGAGAGGGACCTGTGAGGTTGTGACCATGTCCGTGCCACACGCCGGGCGTTCCCACACGCCGCCGCGTCGCCGCCGGATCTCGCTCTCCCCGACGCCACACCGTGGACGTGGCGGCCCCAAGATCATCGTCAAGCGCATGATCAAGGAGGCCAACGACACGATCCAGTACCCCACGCTCACCTGCTCCAACTATGAGGAGTGGTCCATGCTTATGCAGGTTAACATGGAGGCGGCGGGGATTTGGTACGTGATCGAGCCGGAGGAGGGCGAAGAGGTTGAGTACCGTGATGACCGGTTGGCCTTGGCGGCCATTCTGCGTTCCGTTCCGGCGGAGATGCTGCCCACCCTCCGTGGCAAGCGCTCAGCGCGAGCTGCGTGGGAGGCCGTGAAGATGATCTGTGTCGGTGTCGTGCGCGTCCGCGAGTGCAACGCTCAACAGCTCCGGCGAGAGCTCGCGATGGTGAGCTGGAAGGAGGGGGAGTCTGTGGAGGACTTCTCTGTCCGCATCACCGGGCTTGCCAACAAGCTCCGGATCCTCGGCGACACGATCCCGGATGCCGTCATCGTGCGCAAGATGTTGGAGGTCGTCCCCGAGCACCTGGAGCACATCACCGACTCCATCGAGACACTCCTCGATCTGAACACGGTGTCCATCGAGGAGGTGACAGGGCGGCTCCGAGCTGTCGAACAGCGCCGCTGCAAGCCGGCGCCCGTCGTCGACAACCAAGGCCGCCTGCTCCTGACGCACGAGGAGTGGATGGCCAAGCTGAAGATCGGGGGAGGCTCCGGGGAGAAGGGGAGCTCCAGCAACTCCGGTAGATCCGGCGCCGGTGCGGGGAACAAGCACGGCGGCGGCGCTCGTGGGCACGGCCGCGCGAACGGCACCTCTCGGCAGGCTCCAGGGGCCGGTGAAGGTATGGGCCAGCCCAAGAGAGGGGATAAGTGCAAGTACTGTGGCAAAAAGGGCCATTGGGCCAAAGAGTGCAGGTCCAGGCTTCGTGATGAGGCCCATCTCACCCAGGCGGCCCAAGCAGATGACGAAGACAACGAGCCTGCATTGCTTATGGCGATGGGGTCGTTGACCGCGGCGGATCCTGATCTCCTTCTTCGCTCCGCCCCCACGCTCATTGCCGGCGGCCGCCACCACCTCGAGGTCATTGAAGCCAAGGTCTTCACCCAGCTTGACGCCGGCGAAGATGATCGAGACGAGTCGCTGTGGCACCTGGACACCGGCGCCACCAACCACATGTCCGGGTGCCGCGCGGCCTTCCACGACCTCGACACCCAGATCCGCTAGTTCGGGGACAGCTCCGTCGTGCCGATCGAGGGCGCCGAGACGGTGATCCTCCAGGCCAAGATCGGCGAGCACATCCCCATCACGGTATTTCATCCCGAGGCTCACCACCAACATTGTGAGCCTCGGCCAGCTCGACGAAGGGGGCTACGATGTCTGCATCAGGCATGGCCTCCTCCGCGTCCGTGACGAGCATGACCGCCTCATCGTCAAGGTGTAGCGCTCCTCCAACCGCCTGTACTCCCTGCGCGTCAACATCGCTCGGCCGTTGTGCCTCGCGGCGCACCGTGCCGACGGGCCGTGGCTCTGGCATGAGTGCTACGACCACCTACACTTCGACGCCCTGCGGAAGCTCAGCAAGGAGAAGATGGTGGACGGGCTCCCACTCGTGGAACACGTCCATCAACTCTGCACCGACTGCGTCGCCACCAAGCTCAAGCGGAGGCCTTTCCCGGCGTAGGCAAAGCGGCGGGCCGACGACATCCTCGACCTGGTCCATGGCGACCTCTGCGGGCTAATCTCGCCGGCGACTCCGGGAGGGAAATCCTATTTCCTCCTTCTCGTCGACGACCACAGTCGCTTTATGTGGCTGTCCTTGCTCTCCAACAAGGGGGACACACTGGAGGCGATCCAGCGCTTCCAGGCTCGCGCGGAGGTGGAGACCAGGCGGCGCCTCCGCGTGCTGCACACGGATCACGGGGGTGAGTTCACCTCCGTCGCGTTCGAGGAGCACTGCAACAAGCACGACATCAAGCGTCAACATTCTGCTCCATACACGCCGCAGCAGAACGGCGTCATGGAGAGAAGGAACCAGTCCGTGGTGACCATGACGAGGAGTTTGCTTAAGGCGAGAGGGGTGCCCGCGGCGTTCTGGGGAGAGGCAGTCTCCACGGCTATCTTCCTCCTGAACCGGGCACCCACGAAGAGCGTGACAGGAAAGACCCCGTTCGAGGCTTAGCACGGCCGCAAGCCCGACGTGGAGTTCCTGCGCACCTTCGGCTGCGTCGCGCACGTGAAGACGGCACACCCACACCTCAAGAAGCTTGAAGACAGGAGCTCGCCTATGGTTTTCATCGGCTACGAACAGGGCGCCAAGGCGTAGCGCTTCTATGATCCAGTGGCGCGGTGTGTTCATGTGTCACGCGACGCCGTGTTCCAGGAGGAGGCGAGCTGGGATTGGAGCAAGGTGAACGACGACAAGGTGGAGCGAGCGGCGGAACTGATCGTCGACTACAGCATCGAGGACTCTGAGGAGGTGGGAGCACCGATCCCATCTCCCAGCGGTGGCGGAAGCGCCTCTGTTCCACCAGCATCAGTGACACCGCTTTCCCCTGCGTTCGTGTCTCCTCCACCGAACGCCTTCGAGCTCCTCGACGACGACAATGATGACGTGCTGCCGCGGTTCAGGACAATCAACAACGTCCTGGGCCCTGCCTCTCCACCAGGCCTCGCGCCGCGTAACCTAGAAGCGAAATTGTTCCTGCAGATTGGGGAAGAGCCGGCGACCTTTACAGAGGCGGAGCAACATGAGTCGTGGCGCAGGGCGATGCTTGAGGAGATGAGTTCCATTGAGAGCAATGGGACCTGGCGCTTGGAGTCGCTGCCACCAGGACACCGCCCGATCGGCCTCAAGTGGGTGTTCAAGGTTAAGAAGAATAGCGCTGGCGAGGTGATCAAGTACAAGGCCAGGCTCGTCGCAAAGGGGTACGTCCAGCAGCTGGGGGTGGACTTCGACGAGGTCTTCTCTTCCGTGGCGCGGATCGAGTCAGTCCGCCTGCTGCTGGCACTCGCTGCTCAGGAGGGGTGGCCGGTGCACCACATGGACGTCAAGTCGGCGTTCCTCAACGGCGACCTCAAGGAGGAGGTGTACGTGCACCAGCCGCCTGGCTTCATCGTCGCCGGGCAAGAAGACAAGGTGCTGCGCCTCTCCAAGGCTTTGTACGGGCTTCGCCAGGCACCCCGTGCCTGGAACGCGAAGCTGGATCAGGCGCTGCGCAAGCTGGGCTTCAAGCACAGCGCCTCGGAGCATGCTGTGTACACCAGGGGCCATGGCGCGTCCCGGCACTTGGTGGGTGTGTACGTCGACGACCTCGTCGTCACCGGGAATGACGACAGCGAGATCAAGCGGTTGAAGCTCCAGATGCAGGCCCAATTCAAGATGAGCGACCTTGGGTTGCTCAGTTTCTACTTGGGCATCGAGGTGATCCAGCGGAGCGACGGCATCAGCCTCTCCCAGTCGGCGTATGCGCTCAAGGTGCTTGACAGGGCAGGTCTGAAGGGCTGCAACCCCTGTCATACGCCAATGGAGCCAAGATTCAAGCTCAGCAAGATCAGCACAGGACCTCCAATCGACGCCACAGAGTACCAAGGCATCGTTGGCTCACTGAGGTACCTCGTTCACACAAGACCTGATATTGCCTTCGTTGTGGGGTACGTCAGCAAGTTTATGGAAGCCCCCACCACCGAGCACCTGGCTGCGGTAAAGAGAGTCCTCAGGTACATTGCAGGGACAATCAACTTTGGTATTCACTACAAGAGATGTGAAGCTGAAGCAAGGTTGCTGGGGTATAGTGATGCTGACATGGGTGGAGATGTTGATACCCGGAAGAGCACCACCGGAGTTCTGTATTTCTTTGGTTCTTGTGCAATCAGTTGGCAATCACAGAAGCAAAAGGTGGTGGCACTCTCATCATGTGAAGCTGAATATATAGCAGGATCAACAACAGCTTGTCAGGGGCTTTGGCTCTCACAGCTGCTATCTGAATTGAAGAGTGAAAAGCGCAAGACTTTTAGGCTGAAGATGGACAGCCAATCTGCAATTGCTCTCAGTAAGAATCCTGTCTTTCATGAGAGGAGTAAGCATATCGATGTCCGGTTCCATTTCATACGTGATTGTTTGGAGAATGGGTTGCTGGATGTTGAACATGTTCGCACTGAGGAGCAACTGGCCGACATTCTGACGAAGCCTCTTGGGCGTGACAAGTTCTGCGAGCTGCGCGTCTTTCTTGGAGTTGGCAGAATCGTTGGGGAACATCAAGTTTAGGGGGTGAATTGTTAGCCAAATAAACTTGTGTTCAGTAGTTTGTTAGTTTCAGTTAGTTTGTTTTCCACAAAGAGCTCAACTGTCTGGCTTATCTGGATGGTGAGCATGTCCTCTAAACTCTCCGGCGTCCGCGTCGTGGTGAGTGGAGTCCAGGTCGTGCGGCACGCTCTCGCGTGTGGGATGGCACACGCAGCAGGGGATCGTGGCCGCGCATGCAGGAGGGCAAGACCAAGCTCTGCCGCTCAGCTACTCTTTCTTTCGGTTGTGATTCAGAGTATAAATAAAGACTATAGAAAACGTCGCTCGTTGTTGCGACACAAAAAAATCTTCCAGTTCTTCTTTTTCTACCTTGCGCTCTCTAGCTGTCTGTTCTTGGCCGGAGCCAATCCGGCTGACAACCTGGCGGCGCCATGACCCAGAACTGGAGCTTGCGGCTAGGGTTGAAGACGTTCACGACGAGGCACATCTGCCCCTTGAGCTCAAATCCGTTGGCCAGCATCTCCTGCCAGGCCGGGTGATAACCATCGTCGTAGTAGTACGGGATACTGTATGTGCAGTGCGTCTCGGTCGCCACATTGAGTACCAACATCCGTGCGGCACGTTCGCCATGTTCGACCGGTGCACTATACCCAGGGGTGTAGAATTGGCCGGTCTCCACCGGTATGAATAGATTGCAGTCGATGTGCACCGATGACGGCAGGCTGTGGAACGGGCAGAACTGGGAAACATACGAGTATTGGCGCCAACCACGGCGGCTACCCAGCGTGTACACGGCTATGTAGTTGATCTTATGTTGTCCCAGTGTGTAGAACGGAGGGAAGGAAAGTTGAAACAACTTGTATTCCTTGGTGGGCGGGCTGAAACCCAAGACGAAGCGATGCGAAAGAGGTGTGGCCGTGCCATCGTCGTCCTTCTCCTCGGAGACGGAGATTGGAGGCACCTTTGGAAGCTCCAGGGTCTCGCCGGTGACGGGGTTGCAGACGATCACCGGCCCTTGATCGTAGTCATGGAGCGCGAAGCAGAGGAAGCTGTTGCAGATGTTGGCGAGGCTGTATCCGCTGGGGATGGCGACATGGCACATGGCCGTGCCGGACGAAAGGTTGAATACGCTGGCCTCGTCGCGCCGGTCGGGTTCGCGGTTTTCTGAGACGAGCAAGACCTCCGACTCTGACGGTGCAGGGGCATGCCCGGCGGCGTGGAGCTTGCCGAAGGAGCGGTCTTTGACGATGCGGCGCCATAGCTTGGACACGCAGGATGACGGGGCAACGTCCTTGGTCGGCAGCCTCAACAAGATGTCTTGTAGGATCTCCATACAAATTTCCATGCTGCGCTGAGATTTCTGAGGACGTTCCATTATTGCTGAAAGATATTAGGAGTATTATTGACACCCTAATTATTTGTCTTCAATTGCATATTGATCCTCTGGTAGAATTAATATATAGAATTATTTGTCTTCGATTGCATATTGATCCTCTGGTATCAAATACCTAAGAATTAATATAAGAATTCGTTTCACACTTCTACTTCTTATCATTCCTTGCATTGAATTGCAAATCTGAGCAACTGATCCGACATCAAATACCCAAGAATCAATATAAGAATCAGTGAGGAAAATGTCTGTAACATAAACATTAAGTGTACCTGAAGTGGAAGTACCCTTACTTCCCTTTCAAAGAAGCTAAGTACAACTTGCAGTTTCTTTTCCAGTGACCCAGGTCATGACAGTGAAAACACTCATTATCAGCAGCTGATCCAGCTTTAGCCTTGGGCGTTAGCTTAGATATATCATCTTTAGCCTTGCCCTTCTTCTTCTTCCAAGAATTACCTTTCTTAAAGGTAGGCTTGTTCTGGATTGCCATCACATGGCTACTGTCAGCGCCTTTCTCGATGTCACTCTCTGTTGGTAACGGGGTGTCTAGAACTTCTTCCATTTTCTCAGTCTTGAGAACAATTCTCAAGTTACGGATCTAATCCGTATAGTTCGTTCCATTCAATTTGTCCTTCTCAAGGACTGTACGTAAAGTAAACGATGTGGTGTTGCTAGGTGCCATTGATTTACAACAAAATAATGCAAAATACTAAGACAACGCATCCATGATGGAGTAGATTATATTAAGCATTTAACGGAATCTACTCCCACTAAAATCAATATCTCTCAATTGATACTTAGTGATTCAGGACCCACAACTACCAAGTCGACTAGTGAGCTTTAGCATCACATCTAGAAGACATGTAGATCGGTAAGCAACTCTTTGCCAATCATATCACATATGACTCCTGTTGTTGGGTGACATCTCTATGTCTCGGCGCACAACCTTTATGCCCCAAAGCCCTTAACCGTTAAGATGGCTTTGATCAAGTAACCAAACCTTATGCTGTAAGTATCCGATACGAACCCATCTAGTCGAGAAAAATTGGTGGCACCCTAATTTCATAGACCCACCACCAATCATACAAGACTCATGACAGTGCAAGGTTTTGGGAGGGCATGAAACTTAAACATTACCAAGGGATCGTTCTACTTCTACCGTCACGTGCAGAAAAATAACTATTATCATCGCATATGTAGAAGTAAAACAATAAGAACGACATTCACATAGTAATGACACGGTATGGCCCATTAACACATGGTGCTCTCCATATCCATTGTACTGTCCATCATGATGATCTCCATCTTCATGATCCATGTATGCCATCCTCCAGTGATGAGTTCTTCAAGAACTATCTAACGCATGCTAGTAAAGAGAATTACACAATCGCGCATTAGATCATCACAATTTGGTACACAGACCATTACATCAATTTTGACAATACATGTGTCTCCAGCCGTATTGTCATACGCGTGACATGCAGGTCACGAATAAATTACACACATGTATCACATACACATATGGGCCGTACCGATCAAAAAAACCTGCAAAACAGATTATCATACTTCCGACGTCTAAACTTAAACTGTCGAGAAACCCATCTTACAAGCCGATTTTGGGAAATCTAATTTCGCCGATACTAGCAAAGCTAGTTAATGTCATGTGTAAATTTTTCTGTAGATCAATTTTCATATAGAAAACGTCTCCATTCGAGTTAACCACAGAAAGTTACGGCTGTTTTACCGAACAACATGTTTTCTGATTTTCTCGGGGCCGGTAGCGGATCCAATCTGCCGCCGCCGCGCATCCCATGCGCATGGCACTTGACCTAGCTTCGATTCGACCAATCCAATTGATCTCTTCCTCATCGTTACTGGGTTTACGTGTATCACTTAACTCCGATGGTGGAAACCGACCGGTAGGAGTAATTCATTACACGACCATCACGATAAGAACACAAAACCGATCACAATTTTTGATCTACGTCCACGCATATCACCATATGCACATATCCCGAATCTAAAACTTAGCAGCTACGGCTCTGATACCACTGAAAGGATACGGGGAGGCTACGCTAGCGCAAAACAAATTTTCCCCGTAAAACAAGATCTACTGTAGTTATAGATCACGGCATTACCACTAGACGCACAGTTGCAGCGGAACCGTCTCGATGTAGACGAACACGTCGAGGGTAGCAGTGCCGTGCAGTTGCTCACGTCACGTCCTTCGGGTGTGGCTCGTCCGAGTGCTCCAAATGCAGCACCTCCAAGGTATCCACACAAACGGGAAGGAAGTGTCGCACACCGGATTGCTAGGTCCGCGGGCGCGACGAGGAGTGGGCAGCACGGCGGCGCGACTGTTGCTCAAGAGTCATCCAAGTCAAGGGGGGTATGGTCCATATTTATGAGGGGAAAATCCCCCACACCATCGTCCATTAGCAATACGGGACTAATAGATGGTGTACCCCATTTCCAACACTAATGAGCTTTACAACAATTGTGGCCCATTATGACTTTTACAACCCAATGGATCAAATCCATCTGAACTCACTAATGGATCTAATCCAGTTGGATCTAGGGCATATCTCCAACACGAGCAACTCTCTGAGGTCTTATTTTGTACCGATCATCAACTTCAGCAATAGCTCCTACTCCTCAGCCTTTCTACGTGCTGCTCTTCTTTCTTTTCACCCCAAATCCTCCTCTCTCTTCTTTATCTACTCTCTCCCCCACACTTGCCCTCTTCGCCTTGACTGTTGAGTTTAGGGGCTTCCTGAAACTTAGCTTTTCCATCATGGTCTATGGTGGAGTCAATAGCAAGCGATGCCGGGGTTTCTAACATGGCATTCACCAAGTCAGTCAGCGTGCGGTTCTTTCTTTCGGCAATCCCATTGGATTGAGGTGAATAGGGCGGTGTCCTCTCATGAACAATGCCGTGTTCTTCACAGAATAAGTCAAAAGCATTTGAGAAGTATTCGCCACCTCGATCAGACCTTAGGTGTTTAATCTTTCTCTCAAGTTGATTTTCTACTTCAGCTTTATAGATCTTAAAGTAATACAACGCTTCATCTTTTGATTTTAACAAGTAGATGTAACAAAATCTAGTGCTATCGTCTATCAAAGTCATGAAATATCTTTTACCGCCTTTTGTCAGCACACCATTCATTTCGCTCAGATCGGAATGAACTAATTCTAGAGGTGCCAAGTTTCTCGCCTCAACAGCCTTATGTGGCTTGTGAGTTTGTTTTGATTCAACACATACGTGGCACTTAGAATTTTTGACAGAGGTAAACTTCGGAATTAAACTCAAACTAGCTAAGCGCATCATACAACCAACATTAACATGACAAAGCCTTGAATGCCAAACATTTGATTCATCATTCACCACATGGTTCACAACATTATTACCAAATGATAAAGAAAAGCGGAACAAGCCTCCGCTATCATAGCCTTTTCCAACAAAGGTACCAAACTTAGAAATGATACATTTATTTGACTCAAAGACTAGTTTAAACCCGTCTCTACATAGTAGAGACCCGCTGACTAGATTCTTCTTGATGGTAGGTACATGCTGCACATTCTTCAATTGTATGGTCTTCCCCGAAGTGAACTTCAGAGTGACCGTACCAACACTAAGAACACGCGCATGTGCACCGTTCCCCATCAACAAGGATGTAGTCCCCCGACCTGGTAGGAAGAAAACATAGAGATGTCAGCACATACATGAATATTAGCGCCGGTGTCTATCCACCACTCTGGTGAAGAACATACTGAAAGAACTGTAGGTAAGAAATTACCGTACCCCGATGTTCCTCCACCCTCACTAACAACCATGTTCGCTGTTTTCGGGGCCTTACGATCCTTGCGATCCGGGCACTTTGCAGCGAAGTGATCCGGACTGCCACAAGTATAGCAAGCTCCCCCCGGCTTTCTCTTCTTCTTGTCAGGCCCATCGGCTTGCTCAGCCTTGGGCGGGTATTGTGTAGGCTTCTTCCTCTTGTTCTGGTTGTTCTGGAATTTGGGATTACCCCTCTGCACAAAGTTTGCGCTTGAGGGACCGGCTATTGCCTTTCCACGTGTGTCCTTTGCTCTCGCCTTCTCTTCAACATCAAGAGTCGCAACAAGGTAATCAAAAGTGAATTCCTTTCTCTTGTGTTTTAGAGAGGTAGCAAAGTCCCTCCAAGACTGTGGCAGCTTAGCGATAATGGCTCCAGCCACAAACTTGCCGAGCAACACACATGGGGCCTCTTTGCTGTAGTTCTCGAGCTCCTAAGCCAGCGCCTGTACTTCATGGGCCTGTTCCACCACAGGACAGTCTTCAACCATCCTGTAGTCTAGGAACTGTTCCATTACATACAGCTCACCGCCGGCGTCAGAAGCTCCGTACTGAGCCTCAAGAGCCTCCCAAATGTCCTTTCCCGTCTTGTAACAGAGATAGGTGTCCACCAGGTTGTCAACCAGAATGCTGATGACGGCACCCCGGAACAGATTATCATCTGAATTAAACTTTTCCCCCGAGACACCCTCGGGAGCTTTTCCGGTGATGACGTACATCACGTTCATGACGGTGAGCCACAGGGTAGCCAACTCACGCCACCTCTTAAAGTTGGAACCATCGAAAGGTTTTGGCTTAATTGCATTCGCAAAGCTAGTGACTCCAAACATATTCCTATCAACATTATAAGGTTTTTGGATTGTTAGAAGATAGGCAATATGTTGGCATATTTTAATTCCATAATTAAATAGATATTTCATAGATATGACTATCGTGAGTGATATAAAACATGTGCATGTGTTCATGTTTAAACATCTATTAAACATGAATATAAGAAACTGAAATAGTATGAGAATGTACCCAGAAGCGCAGCGGGTGTCGGAGACACCCCATGCGCTGTTATCCGTTGGATCAGTCATGATCGTGGGCGGACCTTGCTTGAAGTAGTCGTACGGGAGTCGATGCAGGAAGATGTTCGCAGTGAAGCCGGGAAGTAGTCGTACAGGGAGCGAGCAGTCGCGTTAAGACGCTCCCCAAAAATCTTATCGCCCGCGTACCCCGAGCAGGATCTTCAGCAGCAGGACGAGGTTCCGGAGGCTCTGCTCTCGCCAACACCGTGCGCGCGGTGCAAGCGATGGGAATGCAAAAGCAAGAGCAGCAGACAGAGAGGGAGAAGGGAGAGGTCTCCTAAACAGGAGTACCTGGGTTGTGAATTGGTGAGTTGAGGGGGAGGAGGAGGGCCTCCTTATATAGGCGGGTGGAGGCGGAGGGGGTGCGCCCAGATCCAGATCTGGGACGCGGAGAGAACGTGGTGGATGAATCTGGACGGTCGCGGTTAAGAAAACCAAATCACCGTTAGGAATATGCCAAATGATTATTCCCTTCCAACGGCAAAAAGGTGCTCCCGCAACTCCTCTCGTCCGCACCGCCCGCACACGACAGGCCTACGGCCCAGCGAGGCGAGCGAGCGCGCGCGCGCGTGAGGCACGCCTTTCTCCTTTATTCAACTTCACAAGAGATGTACCAAAGGTCTACCTCATAAGTCGAATAAAAGACTCCTCAATTACCCGTACGGTATTTCTCACTTTTCCTTAGTATTAAAACAATGAGTTTTAATTCTTTAATTATTAAAATAAATAGCTCTAGGCCCATTTATTCTAACAGTGCCCTCGGTGGGAGGCGCTCTGGTCAGGAGGAAAATGATCCCAACACCCGAAGCACTTGTGGGAAAAAGAGATTCGGTTCTTAGTTTAGAGGTATGAGTAGGTGCTGAGTTTTTTTTTTATCTCAATCCCTACTCTTTGAGTGGCATCTTACTGGAGTTCTCTTAGAAAGATGTTTGTTGATATTGACGTAGCTTGTTGGTAAGTTTGGATTTAGTAGATTAGCCTACTGTTTGTTGGAACATGTTTGGATTTAGTGAATTAGCTCCTCCTGTTTGTTGGAACATTTGGAGAAAGGAAAAGAAAGAAAGGTTCCATTTGTTATTAAACATTCTAGCCTATCAAAATAATAATAAAAAAAAATTCTTAACATAAGTTATGATATCTGCTATTACCCTAAAAATTTAAGTTTTATACTTCACTTTGTGTATGGAGAAATAAAAAAAGATAAATCTTAATTGTTAAGGTGTTAATTGTATCAATTGCTATAGTTTGTAGCGTAAATTGAACCAAAGTAGTGTATACGAGGTTATCAGGATTGTAGCTCTACACTATAGCAGAGTTTTTCGACTTTTTCCTTAGTTCATAGTAAAGCTTCATGCCTTCATTCATCTTTAATAGCACGCAGTCGTTTAAACAAATGTGACAACAAATCGATTTCCCAACTTCAGTTTACGTAAGTAGATTTCTGTCTAAGCTGGATATTTTCATTTCCTGCCGGCAAGTTGTAGAACACAATTAGCTTGCAAAGAGGATGACGACGTCATTCACGTAGAGGACAGAGAAAAGAGAGAGATCAGTCGACGGCGACGTCGAGAGTTGAGACGACACGCTCAGTCGCTCACACGCACGCCACATCAGCACGCGCATCCTCTCGTGGGACACCCAGCCCAAGCCAGCTGCCAGCAGCGTCTCCTTCCTCCCGCCCCTCCTTGGGCACCGCCACCACCACCGGGCGCGCAGGGGTGGCGTACGGCGCGCGCGCGGCGATCCTCTCTCGCCTCTTCTGCATAAGCCGCTGCAGCGACGCCTTCCTCGCCACCTGCAGGTCGTCCGGTCCACCGGACGGCGGCACGTCGTGGTGGCGAGCGACGGCGCGCATCATCACCTCCGCCGCCCGACCCGCCGGGACGTCGTCGAACACCAGCACGCGCCCGCAGTACATGATCGTCAGCTGCGCCTGCGCGGGCGCCGCCGGTGCTGCCGCCGCAGCTTCCTCCCTGGCGTCAACGTCGGCGCCCGGCATCAGCAGCATCGTGGACCACGATGCGGCGGCCTGTGCCTCGGAACGACCATGAGGCGCCGGTGGCGGCGGTGGCGGCGACGCCACCCTGCAAGCTGCGGCAGCCTCGGCCCTGACGCACCGGCTCAGAACGCTGCACGCCACCGCAAACCGTCGCCGGCCGCTGCTGCAGCAATCCGCTTCCGCCATCGGGGCCATCTCGATCGCTACCACGCGCGATCCACCAGTACTAAAACTCCCCTGAGGCTGAGTTGATCCGATGCGAGATTCTGTAGGCACGACTTTGGTATTGCTTTCCATCCGGCCGGGACAAGCGCACCACGGCGGCTTCAATAGGTTGGCAGGGCAAAACCAAAGAGCGTGCCCGGCCATGGGTTCCGCCATGGGACCGAGTGGTGATTCGGCTCTATCGGCACGGAGAAAATGTGTGGCCACAAGCCCAAAATTGGTTGATGCCTGCAGGGGGAGTACGTTGGGGGGCGGTGTGGTGTGGATGGACGCCGAACGATCGTGCCGACGTACGTGCCGCGCGCGGGTCGAGTTGGGAACGGTGAACGCGTTTCGGCGGAGGAGAAAATGGCCGCCTGTTTTGCCTCGTGCGCGCGGTGCGGACAGCTCATGGGGGCTGGGGCTCATGGCTACGTACTCGGCTGGCCGCCTTCCTCGCGGGGGGATCACACGCATTGCGCACGCTGCTGGCAGGCACTACAGGATCTGTGCGCGGGTAACACGAGCGTTTCATGGGAAATCTGTTTATTAATTTGTACGCCATATAAACAACAGTGTATTAAGCTAATTAACGTGAGGCCATTATATATCTGAAGTTGACACCAGCCCAGAACAACTGTGTATTAACAACTACTACTTCCAGGCGTTCGATCGATTATATAGGTGGTTAAAAGGTAATTTGCAATCATCAAACTGTTTTCGGGGCCTTACGATCCTTGCGATCCGGGCAATTTGTAGCGAAGTGATCCGGGCACTTTGTAGCGAAGTGATCCGGACTGCCACATGTATAGGAAGCTCCCCCCGGCTTTCTCTTCTTCTTGTCAGGCCCATCGGCTTGCTTAGCCTTGGGCGGGTATTGTGTAGGCTTCTTCCTCTTGTTCTGGTTGTTCTGGAACTTGGGATTACCCCTCTGCACAAAGTTTGCGCTTGAGGGACCGGCTATTGCCTTTCCACGTGTGTCCTTTGCTCTCGCCTTCTCTTCAACATCAAGAGTCGCAGCAAGGTCATCAAAAGTGAATTCCTTTCTCTTGTGTTTTAGAGAGGTAGCAAAGTCCCTCCAAGACTGTGGCAGCTTATCGATAATGGCTCCAGCCACAAACTTGTCGGGCAACACACATGGGGCCTCTTTGCTGTAGTTCTCGAGCTCCTTAGCCAGCGCCTGTACTTCATGGGCCTGTTCCACCACAGGACTGTCTTCAACCATCCTGTAGTCTAGGAACTGTTCCATTACATACAGCTCACCGCCGGCGTCAGAAGCTCCGTACTGAGCCTCTAGAGCCTCCCAAATGTCCTTTCTCGTCTTGTAACGGAGATAGGTGTCCACCAGGTTGTCAACCAGAACGCTGATGACGGCACCCCGGAACAGATTATCATCCGAATTAAACTTTTCCCCCGAGACACCCTCGGGAGCTTTTCCGGTGATGACGTACATCACGTTCATGGCGGTGAGCCACAGGATAGCCAACTCACGCCACCTCTTAAAGTTGGAACCATCGAAAGGTTTTGGCTTAATTGCATTCGCAAAGCTAGTGACTCCAAACATATTCCTATCAACATTATAAGGTTTTTGGATTGTTAGAAGATAGGCAATATGTTGGCATATTTTAATTCCATAATTAAATAGATATTTCATAGATATGACTATCGTGAGTGATATAAAGCATGTGCATGTGTTCATGTTTAAACATCTATTAAACATGAACATAAGAAACCGAAATAGTATGAGAATGTACCCAGAAGCGGAGCGGGTGTCGGAGACACCCGATGCGCTGTTATCCGTTGGATCAGTCATGATCGTGGGCGGACCTTGCTTGAAGTAGTCGTACGGGAGTCGATGCAGGAAGATGTTCGCAGTGAAGCCGGGAAGTAGTCGTACAGGGAGCGAGCAGTCGCGTGAAGACGCTCCCCAAAACCTTATCGCCCGCGTACCCCGAGCAGGATCTTCAGCAGCAGGACGAGGTTCCGGAGGCTCTGCTCTCACCAACACCGTGCGCGCGGTGCAAGCGATGGGAATGCAAAAGCAAGAGCAGCAGACAGAGAGGGAGAAGGGAGAGGTCTCCTAAACAGGAGTACCTGGGTTGTGAATTGGTGAGTTGAGGGGGAGGAGGAGGGCCTCCTTATATAGGCGGGTGGAGGCGGAGGGGGTGCGCCCAGATCCAGATCTGGGATGCGGAGAGAACGCGGTGGATGAACCTGGACGGTCGCGGTTAAGGAAACCAAATCACCGTTAGGAATATGCCAAAGGATTATTCCCTTCCAACGGCAAAAAGGTGCTCCCGCAACTCCTCTCGTCAGCACCGCCCGCACACGACACGCCCACGGCCCAGCAAGGCGAGCGAGCGCGCGCGCGTGTGGCACGTCTTTCTCCTTTATTCAACTTCACAAGAGATGTACCAAAGGTCTACCTCATAGTCGAATAAAAGACTCCTCAATTACCCGTACGGTATTTCTCACTTTTCCTTAGCATTAAAACAATGGGCTATAATTCTTTAATTATTGAAATAAATGGCTCTAGGCCCATTTATTCTAACAATCCCCACCAAGAATTACAAGTCACATTGGAAATGCTCTCATTTTCCCTTTCTGTTTTGATATACCAGTACTGCGGTGGAGACTGTTAAGTTGAACATCCACCAAGAACTCAGGTTACACTTATTTGCAACTGAACAATAGATTATGCCTTGAATTGCCAGTTTTGTGCATCTAAGTTTGGCCCGAGCCCATTACTGATACTAGGTTGCACATAGCATCCCCGCGGGTTGGAGCTTATGGGTCATACTCCGTGCCTCTTCATGAGTTTTCTTGAGATTACCCACATCTCATAGACTATGACCAGTAGTCTGACTCATATAGGTGTGCTCCTCCAAGACATACTGTAGGACTATGTCTTTGCTTCAAAGAAACAGCTGCCTTGTTTCATGGAAGCCACTTGAAACACATTAAGGTATGCATACCAACCTGCCATACAGTGTTGAAGAGAAATGCATCTTTCCAGGGATAGAGCCACTTCAAAGGTTCTCTTCTCTCAGTCAGACCATAGCTTATTTCACCATCCTAATTCACAGGATCTCTGATCACATAGGACAGGTTACCACTATGGAAGGACACACGTGGGTCTCAAAGCTAGTTCCCTAGATGCATCATCTATCACAATACGTGACAGACCCTTTGTAAATTGATTTGCAAGGTTCTTAGCCGTATGGATGTAGTCCAGGGCTATAACACCGGTGTTTCTCAATTTCCTGACAGATTTCAACCGCCTCTTGACATGCCTGGATGACTTCATGTTGTCCTTTGAACTGTTCACCTTGACAATCACAGTTTGATTATCACAGTTCATTAGAATTGCCGGTATCGGTTTCTCAACTACCGGCAAGTCCATAAGGAGTTCACGGAGCCATTCAGCCTCAACAGTGGCAGTATCTAATGCTGCGAGTTCTACTTCCATTGTTGACCTTGTTAAGATGGTCTGGTTGCAAGACTTTCAGGAAATAGCGCCACCTCCAAGTGTGAACACATACTCACTTGTGACCTTTAACTCATCAGCATCAGAAATCCAGATTGCATCACTATATCCCGCTAAGACTTTGGGGTCTCTGTTGACGGTTGAAAAGTGCTGCTTTCACACCGTCAATACCTGCATAAAATAAGTGTAAAAGGATCATCAACACTAGAATAGGGTTTGATACTGATGATTTCCACAAGTGTTGGTGTTTCTAGCTTTTGTTGCAGGATGCACCGAAATACGTGCCAAATGGTACAATTGAGAGCAAGTAGTCCAATGGCTATTAAAGGACATCATCATAAACATCCTCAAATACCAATTTGGGCTGCACCATTGCGACGGGCTCGTCGAGACGATCGAAATGGATATATTATATGTCTACGTCGGAGTCCGGATAGGAAAGATATGCACAAGACAAGATTATACTCCCGATATCCTGTGGGCCCGGTGGAACCCACACCAGACCACGTGGCGACGTGTGCCACATTGGATGCCATGTGTCCATGACACCTTATCAATCCATGTGAAGCAACTCCCGACGAATCAGACACCGCCACGTGTGCAGCACAAGGATCCAAGGGCCCACTAGGGACCCAAACCGCCTCAAAACTCCGCATGCACCTGAGAAAGACCGTGGGACCCACATATCAGCCTCTCAGAGAAAGCACACGACGAATCTTGCCAAAGAAGGTTCGGCCGAACCCCGGATCGGCCGCTCCCCTTTTGTCTCCGTTCATCTCCTGCTTCCACGTGGTCGTCCCCCATTGGTCCTAAGGCGCAGCTCGGTGTGTTTTGGAGCACTTGGAGCCCCGGAGCAAGCCTCTCCCTCCTCTATAAATAGGAGGGGAGGGGCTCTCATTTGGAACACACACTTCTCCTCCTCCTCTTCATTTTGGCTTGGAGCCTCTCTCTTTAGGAGAGGAGAGCTCTTTGTATAGGATTAGTGCTAGGAAGTGAGGTGGGAGGCTTGGGGACATGTCATGTTCATGACATCTTCGTCAAGAACGATCCTCAACGGTGCCTTTGTTCTTCAACTAGACTAAAGTGAGTATTTCGACATTTCCTATTTAGACTAAAGTCGTATGCATGCTTAGTTGCTTTGTTCTTGTGTTCTTCATTTGTTCTTGGTTTAGAGGCTTGTGTTCTTTGAACACAACCCTTTCGATCTAGTAGACTTAGATCATAAGTTTGCATCTAGTTTGCCAGGTTGTCTATTAGAGTAAAGTGAAGCTCCTGCATATCTCTAGTTAGATCAAAGTGCATTCGTGATCTTGCATGAGTGATAGAGCATACCTTGAGCTAGTGCCAGTATCTCCCTCGCGGATTCGTAGTTCCGTATTCATACGGAGTGCTATAGTCGGGTTATCGGGACGTCAGACGGTGTCCGGTTATAGTAGTAGTCAGTGGTGTAGACGTGGTGTCTAGACCATAGGTTACCCTTCGAAGACCACGTACGTTCGTAGCGTAGAGGTAGGCCGCAGTGGTGACAGCCTGTTGGACCCTTTGCAACCCTCTGCGTCGCGTACCGAGTTGGGCTCGTTGCCAGCACATTGGCCTCTCCCTAAAAAGTTAGGATGTGCCTGGCGCCTGAAGTGAGTGTTATACCTGAGAGACCGTAACTAGACTCTGCGCTCGGTCGAGGCAGATCCTTTCTACCTATCCTATCAATCAGTGTTGTGTCCTTGGAACATCTTTACTAGAGTAGGAGATAGTGCACATCGTTCCTTGGATTCGATACCCTTGGAATACTCTCCTTCCTTGGGGAAGTGCTACAGCGGTATTTCCGTGCGCTTGCGGTATACCCGGTTGTTCTTATACGCTCCCTCTAGGTGTACAACTAGTGGTGACGTTAAGAAACGCCAACAAGCATTTCTGGCGCCGTTGCCGGGGAACAGTTGTTGTATCTATCTTCGAACCTAGTGGTCCTCGTATTTATCTTTTTCGTTTTCTTCTACCTTCACCCCCGTTACCCATCGAGTTATCCTTTTTGTTTCTTTTCTTCTACCTTTACCCCCGCTACCCTTTGAGATGCCTTCCTTTCAAAGCTTCTCTACCTCAAGGGGTGAGTTCAAAGAGCCATCACCATCTTTATCATCTGGCTATGAACTCCCCCCTGGCTTTTTAGTCATGGTTCAAGATCGACCATTCTTTGGAGCAATCAATGAACACCCCTACCTCCATTTGGAGGAATTTGAGGAACTGTGTTCTAGTCTGGCTATGCCATGTATGACACAGGACACCGTTAGGTGGAAGTTGTTTCCTTTCTCCCTCATAGGAGATGCGGAACAATGGTACACCCGCACTATAGAAAGTGTGAACGGTGCTTGGGGAGAACTCCGAGATAACTTTTGCCGCTCGTTCTCTCTCATGGAAAGGACGGAGCAATGGTACACTCGTGTAGCTTCTCTTCCAATAAGTATTCTCAATTTCGAGAAATTAGAGGAGGAGTCCCTAGGAGTGGCATGGGCTAGGTTCCTACACCTTTTGGTGTCGACACCTGGTCCGTCTTTACCCATCGATGTGTCATTATACATCTTTTGTGTGGGTCTAGACATGGATTCTGCCCTCGATCTAGACGTTATTGCTGGAGGTTTGTTTGTGGCAAAAACTCCGATGGAAGGAAGAGAGATCCTAGAGTCTCTCTTAGAAAACTCTTCTGTCCCTATTGATCACAACGAACCCAACCAAGAATCCGAGTCGAGCCATGAGAGTCCGTCAACATCCAAGTTCGTGCCTTCATCTTTCGAATCCCAAGACTTTCTGTTGGGCCCTCTCCTGAACCCCGAACTCCAAAGGATGAAGAAGTTCAACCTTCGGTGTCCACCTGCAAATTCGAGGATGACCCATCTAGAAATCCTTTGGACACCTCGAATTCTGTTGATGCCCAATTAGGGGAAGATCCCTATTCTGTCCATACCGATCATTCTAGAAATCTTTCGACAGAACCTTCCCTTAGGCCTGCGGTGCCACCTCTACCTCCTGATCCTCCTGATGAAGCATATCCTGAGGAGGCCATGAGAGAGGAATGGTCAGAGGGAGTGACACGATTTTCCGAAGCAATTTGGAATAGTTCACCTTCTCTGGTTGTCCCTTGCTCTATTAGAGGCACTGTCGTAGAGGCCTGTTGTAACCCCATCATGGAGGTTAACATTTTGCCATGGCACTTAGCGGAAACTCTTTTGGGCAGAGTCCCGCTTGCATCATCCGACATGCTCCTCAAGACTAGTCCCTTTGGACACGTTCTTGAATGTCGGGGGATTGCAAGTGCCGTGCCGCTTATCATAGATGGGATCGAGGCTAGCCTAGACTTTCACATCTTCGATGTCCTTGATCTCGATCTTCTCTTGGCTCCCCTCTAGAGCAGCTCTTCGATACATCTTTAGGGAGCCTAGATGATAAGTTTAGGGGAGTCGCTTCTGCCACTGCTACCCCTTGTCCGGGACATCCTATGGCAAAGCATCCTCCTCAGCATAACCCGCTCGAGAAGACGACGAGTATATCTCCGTTCGTGTCATCCAAGCTTGTTCTCATTAAGGTTGTAGAATCTTCTACTCCTCATGAGTATGACTCGGAAGACTCTCTTCACCTTTGTGAAGGCGAACGACCGTCACCACTCTCGGCCGAGTTTCAGCCTCTTCCCGCTGGCCCGTATCATGTTGCTCTCGATCATGATCGAGAGTCAACATTGAGCTTCCACGATGACTCTCTTGAGATGGAGAATTCATGGGCCATGGAACCTTCCGAGGCACTGACTCTGGAGTCCGGAGGAAAGGATTCCACGCACGAGCATGGTGGCTTCATTCTTGATTCACCATACAGACCATGCTCGCATCATGTCCCTCTAGAGTCAGACTTGCTTAGTACGCTGAGCACACGTGAGGGCTGCAATCACCTTATGGTCCTCTTTTGTAGAAAGTTCGGAAGGTTGATTGTAGATGCATATGTTTACCATAAGCATTACAGATTTTGTGTGTGCACTGTGGCACTAACCTTGCAGCTGAAGCTTCACTGATACATCAAGGATTGGTGGTGAGACGGGAATGATACCACCAACGATAGCTGCAAGATGAAGTTCCCATGGTCGAGCTTATAACCTTAAATAAACAAAGCACTACCAGGAGATAGCCTGGATTAGGTTAGGTTTTATTTCCCTTTTCAAATAAAAGCAAGAACATGTTTTTTAGGGTAAGTTGTCCTTCGGGTATTTTTGGTCACTAACCTTTCAGGTGGAGATTGAGAAGAAAGATGGACAGGTGATGCCGATGAACATGTGAGCCACATCAGCTGCAACACCTAGATAAGCTTTGGTGAGGAAACATTTACAAAAGGAAGCTTGATCACCACACACTTGAGTTTTGTTGCCTAGTAACACAAACTTCAAGTGTGGGGGAGGTATGTGAGCATCCTGAGTAAAGTTCCTCCTCTACCAAATCTTATCCTGGTGTGGTAATGATGTCAGCTCTTGCATCTTGCCCACTAGTTAGGTAAGTCCTGCTTTTGACATTAAACAAAGCCCTTCCGGGAGGTTCCCGAGGTTCACCGTCTTACGCTCATGCTTATGTCCCTTTGATGAATAGCTTGATCATGCATGCATGCTTCCTTTATCTTTGTCCATATGCTCTAGTTTGAATGCTTATGTCCTGGATGTGCATTCATAGATTGTTTTAAATTAAGCATGATGCTTAGGTTAAAACTGTCTTCTTCAGTCAAAACAAGACATGGTGTCGAGTTTTGACTGATGAACCTTAGAGTTATATCTTCATAGATCTTGGTTGCATATATGCTGACTAACCCCTGCAGAAAATTGTCAAACTTGAATGGGTAGTCATTGAGCTAAATTCAAATGGGAAGGTAAGATGAGGTGTCAGATTCATGTTGCACATCATGCAAAGGTAGTACATATGATCTCTCAAAGGTCCAAGGTAAGTATATTCCCCTTTTGTATATGAAGTGTAATCTTGGTCTAACTCTTTCGAGCAAATGACATGGTGGCAATAAAATAAAACAAAAACAACAAAAATATTTGAATTTGAATAAGGGCTCTATGGTTCTCGAACCAGTAGAGTCCCTCCTTTGTTTTCATTTGTCATTTGAAGAACAGCACCAGGTTCAACAACTAGTGTGGGGGAGTTCTCTCAAGCTTATCATCGCATATCCATTAGAGAACTCCCACACAGGCACTGCACAACATCGACTACGCCTTCATGACAAGAGCAAGGTAAACTAGAGTGACTCGGCCGCCTTATGGTTAGCCGAATCACCACCGGTCTTCCTTGATCTCTTACCCTTCAGAAGCGATGGTATGTGCACCCTCTACTTCACTCTCCTTTATCCATGAGTTTGAATGAATTTCAATTCATATCCTTTACATCAAACTCAGCAATTCGTGCTATGCTTTCTCTACATGGTTGCTGTGGTTGGCTTGCATATGTTTTATTCCTTACTCATCATCTCGATGCTTGTGAACAAATATCATTAGGGAACTCATGCTTATCTAAGTAGTTGACATTTGTGATATGGTTTGATGATATGATCTTCGCTCTGAATGTTTGAATGCTTGGGAAATTTATTTGAAAAATCATAAAAACCCTTCGCAAAGCTCCTCTTTGATATGCCACCGTCCTACCAAGGCCGTATGATGTTCATAGTTGAAAACCTTCTACTCATATGCTGCTTGTTATTGCATTGAGCTTTGTCAAACTCTGTGACCCTTATGAGAATTCTTTTCACTACTTTCATGATCAAGATTCATGTGCACACCACCTATTTCCCCTTGCTATGCTTCTACACTGGAAGTTAGCATTGTATCATTCATCCATTCCATAAAAATAAAAGCTCCATATGTGGTGTGACCTCTCTCTCCAAAAGTGTCCTTCAAAAAGAGACATAGGCTAAGAAAAAAAAGAGAGAGACATGCTCAAGGCATGATGAAAAAAAAGAAAAAGAAAGAAAAGAAAGAATAGCCCATCTCCAAAATAAATGAGAAATAGGAGAGAGATCAGATCATGCAAAAAGGAGTTCCATATCAGAGATGGTAATAACTAGTATCCATTCCGGAGCTAGTGTCCACCTTACCATCACCTCGGCTTCCATCATATATGTATGGTAATATCTAGCACCCATTCCGGGCCTAGTATCCACCTTACCATACTCACCATATCCATACACGTGCACATCTTGATCTGATGGCATGATTTGATTTTCTCTGTGGATCCAGCTTTTGACTTTGCAATATATGTGATGCAAGTATGCCTTATCCTTATCCTACCCTGAACTCCACATATAGCCATCATTAGAAGTAGGATGAAGAAAGGCAATCTAATGCCTTGGTGAGGACATATACACATTGAGCGATCTGAGAGAATCAAATGAGGAGCTAAGCAAGGTTTATTTTGAAAATTTATCGCAAAACCCCAAGTTACTTGACATGATGAGCAGGAGTGATTTGATTCATGATCGTTCCATTCTTCAACTACCCAAGATAGCATGATAGACACTTCACAGAGTTCACGAGTACAAGGTATGGTTTGGAATATCTCTTATGCTTGCTTCATACCTTTGGATATCATGTCTCACCATGACCTGACTCCCTTTACTCGGGACGAGCAAAGGTCAAGTGTGTGGGTGTTGTTGACGGTTGAAAAGTGCTGCTTTTACACCGTCAATACCTGCATAAAATAAGTGTAAAAGGATCATCCACACTAGAATAGGGCTTGATACTGATGATTTCCACAAGTGTTGGTGTTTCTAGCTTTTGTTGCAGGATGCACCGAAATACATGCCAAATGGTACAATTGAGAGCAAGTAGTCCAATGGCTATTAAAAGACGTCATCATAAACATCCTCAAATGCCAATTTGGGCTGCACTATTGCGACGGGCTTGTCGAGACGATCGAAATGGATATATTATATGTCTACTTCGGAGTCCGGATGGGAAAAGATATGCACAAGACAAGATTACACTCCCGATATCCTGTGGGCCCGGTGGGACCCACACCAGACCACGTGGCGACGTGTGCCACATTGGATGCCATGTGTCCATGACACCTCATCAATCCATGTGAAGCAACTCCCGACGAATCAGACACCGCCACGTGTGCAGCACAAGGATCCAAGGGCCCACCGGGGACCCAAACCGCCTCAAAACTCCGCATGCACCTGGGAAAGACCGTGGGACCCACATATCAACTTCTCAGAGAAAGCACACGACGAATCTTGCCAAATAAGGTTCGGCCGAACCTCGGATCGGCCGAACCCCGGATCAGCCGCTCCCCTTTTGTCTCCGTTCATCTCCTACTTCCACGTGGTCGTCCCCCATTGGTCCTAAGGCGCAGCTCGGTATGTTTTGGAGCACTTGGAGCCCTGGAGCAAGCCTCTCCCTCCTCTATAAATAGGAGGGGAGGGGCTCTCATTTGGAACACACACTTCTCCTCCTCTTCATTTTGGCTTGGAGCCTCTCTCTTTAGGAGAGGAGAGCTCTTTGTATAGGATTAGTGCTAGGAAGTGAGGTGGGAGGCTTGGGGACATGTCATGTTCATGACATCTTCGTCAAGAACGATCCTCAGCGGTGCCTTTGTTCTTCAACTAGACTAAAGTGAGTATTTCGACATTTCCTATTTAGACTAAAGTCGTATGCATGCTTAGTTGCTTTGTTCTTGTGTTCTTCGTTTGTTCTTGGTTTAGAGGCTTGTGTTCTTCGAACACAACCCTTTCGATGTAGTAGACTTAGATCATAAGTTTGCATCTAGTTTGCCAGCTTGTCTATTAGAGTAAAGTGAAGCTCCTGCATATCTCTAGTTAGATCAAAGTGCATTCGTGATCTTGTATGAGTGATAGAACATACCTTGAGCTAGTGCCAGTATCTCCCTCGCGGATTCGTAGTTCCGTATTCATACGGAGTGCTATAGTCGGGTTATCGGGACGTCAGACGGTGTCCGGTTATAGTAGTAGTCAGTGGTGTAGACGTGGTGTCTGGACCATAGGTTACCCTTCGAAGACCACATACGTTCATAGCGTAGAGGTAGGCCGCAGTGGTGACAGCCTGTTGGACCCTTTGCAACTCTCTGCGTCGCGTACCGAGTTGGGCTCGTTGCCAGCACATTGGCCTCTCCCTAAAAAGTTAGGGTGTGCCTGGCGCCCGAAGTGAGTGTTATACCTGAGAGACCGTAACTAGACTGTGCGCTCGGTCGAGGCAGATCCTTTCTACCTATTCTATCAATCAGTGTTGTGTCCTTGGACCATCTTTACTAGAGTAGGAGATAGTGCATATCGTTCCTTGGATTCGATACCCTTGGAATACTCTCCTTCCTTGGGGAAGTGCTACAGCGGTATTTCCGTGCGCTTGCGGTATACCCGGTTGTTCTTATACGCTCCCTCTAGGTGTACAACTAGTGGTGACATTAAGAAATGCCAACAGTCTCCGGAATAGTGAATTCCATAGTTCATTGTTCCTACTAGATAGTGCATCACCCTTTCAACAGCATGCCAGTGTTCACTACCCGGGTTTGAAACAAACCGGCTTAGTTTACTAACTGCATATGCGATGTCGGGTCTCGTGGCGCTAGCCAGATACATCAAGGAACCAATGATCTAGGAGTATCTCAGCTGATCTACCATTATCCTTAAGTTCTTCTTAAGAACCAAGCTGGCGTCATAGGGAGTCGAGGCGGGTTTAGCATTATTGTAGCCAAACCGACTCAACATCTTCTCAACATAGTGAGTCTGTGACAGAGTCACCCCACCATTTTCTCCCTTGATTAGCTTTATGTTGTGGATAACCAGCCTCTCCCAAGTCCTTCATCTCAAATTTTTGAGATAGAAAGTCTTTGACTTCCTTGATCACATCAAGGCTCGTGCCAAAGATAAGTATGCCATCTACATACAAGCATAAAATCACTCCTTCACCCCCACCATAGCGATAGTACACATATTGTTAGCTTCGTTTGCAACAAAGCCAACAGAAGTCAAAGTTCTGTCGAACTTATCATGCCATTGCTTAGGTGCTTGCTTGAGGCCATAGAGAGACTTCACTAGCTTACACACCATTCCTTCTTGACCCTTTACTACATATCCGTCCGGCTGATCCATATAGATCTCCTCTTCCAACTCTTCGTTTAGGAAAGCTGTCTTAACATCCATCTAATGGACGAGAAGACCATGTGAGGCTGTCAGAGAAAGTAGTACTCTAATAGTAGTCAATCGAGTGACTGATGAGTAAGTATCGAAGAAGTCTTCTCCTTCTTTCTAGGTGTAACCCTTAGCCACAAGTCTAGTCGTGTACTTATCAATAGTACCATTGGGCCTAAGCTTCTTTTTGAACACCCATTTGCATCCCACTGGCTTGCACACATAGGGACGCTCAACGACCTCCCAAGTACCATTCGACATGATGGAGTCCATTTCACTCCTCACTGCTTCCTTCCAATAGTCAGCATCAAGTGAGGAGTAGGCCTCTGCAATGGTCTTAGGAGTGTCATCTATGAGGTACACGATGAAGTCGTCTCCAAAGGATTTCTCTGTCCTTTGTCTCTTGCTCCTCCTAGGAGCCTCATCGTTAACCTCCTCAGGATGCTCAATAAGTGTAGGCTCATTGAGTTCCATTGGCTCGGTGGAGTTGTCCTTCTTGACAGACTCTTGCCTAGATGAACTTGTTTCATCTCTCATTGGAAAAATATTCTCAAAGAATGTAGCGTCTCTGGACTCCATAATTGTGCCGACAAGAAAGTCAGACACTCCAGATCTTACTACCAAGAATCTATATCCGACGCTGTGAAATGCATACCCCAGAAAGACACAATCCACCGTCTTTGGTCCAAGTTTACGTTTCTTGGTGACTGGCACACTGACTTTGGCCAAGCAACCCCAAGTGTGTAAGTATGAAAGAGTTAGCCTCTTCTTCTCCCATTCCTCGAATGGTGTTAGTTCCTTATTCTTTATAGGCACACGGTTCAGGACATGACAGGCTGTCAATATCGCCTCACCCCGCCATTCCTTAGATAGTCCCGCGGTTTCCAATATGGCATTCACCAAGTCAGTCAGCGTGCGGTTCTTTCTTTCGGCAATCCCATTGGATTGGGGTGAATAGGGCGGTGTCCTCTCATGAACAATGCTGTGTTCTTCACAGAATAAGTCAAAAGCATTTGAGAAGTATTCGCCACCTCGATCAGACCTTAGGTGTTTAATCTTTCTCTCAAGTTGATTTTCTACTTCAGCTTTATAGATCTTAAAGTAATGCAACGCTTCATCTTTTGATTTTAACAAGTAGATGTAACAAAATCTAGTGCTATCGTCTATCAAAGTCATGAAATATCTTTTACCGCCTTTTGTTAGCACACCATTCATTTCGCTCAGATCGGAATGAACTAATTCTAGAGGTGCCAAGTTTCTCGCCTCAACAGCCTTATGTGGCTTGTGAGTTTGTTTTGATTCAACACATACGTGGCACTTAGAATTTTTGACAGAGGTAAACTTCGGAATTAAACTCAAACTAGCTAAGCGCATCATACAACCAACATTAACATGACAAAGCCTTGAATGCCAAACATTTGATTCATCATTCACCACATGGTTCACAACATTATTACCAAATGATAAAGAAAAGCGGAACAAGCCTCCGCTATCATAGCCTTTTCCAACAAAGGTACCAAACTTAGAAATGATACATTTATTTGACTCAAAGACTAGTTTAAACCCGTCTCTACATAGTAGAGACCCGCTGACTAGATTCTTCTTGATGGTAGGTACATGCTGCACATTCTTCAATTGTATGGTCTTCCCCGAAGTGAACTTCAGAGTGACCGTACCAACACTAAGAACACGCGCATGGGCACCGTTCCCCATCAACAAGGATGTAGTCCCCCGACCTGGTAGGAAGAAAACATAGAGATGTCAGCACATACATGAATATTAGCGCCGGTGTCTATCCACCACTCTGGTGAAGAACATACTGAAAGAATTGTAGGTAAGAAATTACCGTACCCCGATGTTCCTCCACCCTCACTAACAACCATGTTCGCTGTTTTCGGGGCCTTACGATCCTTGCGATCCGGGCACTTTGCAGCGAAGTGATCCGGACTGCCACATGTATAGCAAGCTCCCCCCGGCTTTCTCTTCTTCTTGTCAGGCCCATCGGCTTGCTCAGCCTTGGGCGGGTATTGTGTAGGCTTCTTCCTCTTGTTCTGGTTGTTCTGGAATTTGGGATTACCCCTCTGCACAAAGTTTGCGCTTGAGGGACCGGCTATTGCCTTTCCACGTGTGTCCTTTGCTCTCGCCTTCTCTTCAGCATCAAGAGTCGCAACAAGGTAATCAAAAGTGAATTCCTTTCTCTTGTGTTTTAGAGAGGTAGCAAAGTCCCTCCAAGACTGTGGCAGCTTAGCGATAATGGCTCCAGCCACAAACTTGCCGAGCAACACACATGGGGCCTCTTTGCTGTAGTTCTCGAGCTCCTTAGCCAGCGCCTGTACTTCATGGGCCTGTTCCACCACAGGACGGTCTTCAACCATCCTGTAGTCTAGGAACTGTTCCATTACATACAGCTCACCGCCGACGTCAGAAGCTCCGTACTGAGCCTCAAGAGCCTCCCAAATGTCCTTTCCCGTCTTGTAACAGAGATAGGTGTCCACCAGGTTGTCAACCAGAATGCTGATGACGGCACCCCGGAACAGATTATCATCTGAATTAAACTTTTCCCCCGAGACACCCTCGGGAGCTTTTCCGGTGATGACGTACATCACGTTCATGACGGTGAGCCACAGGGTAGCCAACTCACGCCACCTCTTAAAGTTGGAACCATCGAAAGGTTTTGGCTTAATTGCATTCGCAAAGCTAGTGACTCCAAACATATTCCTATCAACATTATAAGGTTTTTGGATTGTTAGAAGATAGGCAATATGTTGGCATATTTTAATTCCATAATTAAATAGATATTTCATAGATATGACTATCGTGAGTGATATAAAACATGTGCATGTGTTCATGTTTAAACATCTATTAAACATGAATATAAGAAACTGAAATAGTATGAGAATGTACCCAGAAGCGGAGCGGGTGTCGGAGACACCCCATGCGCTGTTATCCGCTGGATCAGTCATGATCGTGGGCGGACCTTGCTTGAAGTAGTTGTACGGGAGTCGATGCAGGAAGATGTTCGCAGTGAAGCCGAGAAGTAGTCGTACAGGGAGCGAGCAGTCGCGTTAAGACGCTCCCCAAAAATCTTATCGCCCGCGTACCCCGAGCAGGATCTTCAGCAGCAGGACGAGGTTCCGGAGGCTCTGCTCTCGCCAACACCGTGCGCGCGGTGCAAGCGATGGGAATGCAAAAGCAAGAGCAGCAGACAGAGAGGGAGAAGGGAGAGGTCTCCTAAACAGGAGTACCTGGGTTGTGAATTGGTGAGTTGAGGGGGAGGAGGAGGGCCTCCTTATATAGGCGGGTGGAGGCGGAGGGGGTGCGCCCAGATCCAGATCTGGGACGCGGAGAGAACGTGGTGGATGAATCTGGACGGTCGCGGTTAAGAAAACCAAATCACCGTTAGGAATATGCCAAATGATTATTCCCTTCCAACGGCAAAAAGGTGCTCCCGCAACTCCTCTCGTCCGCACCGCCCGCACACGACATGCCCACGGCCCAGCGAGGCGAGCGAGCGCGCGCGCGTGAGGCACGCCTTTCTCCTTTATTCAACTTCACAAGAGATGTACCAAAGGTCTACCTCATAAGTCGAATAAAAGACTCCTCAATTACCCGTACGGTATTTCTCACTTTTCCTTAGTATTAAAACAATGAGTTTTAATTCTTTAATTATTAAAATAAATAGCTCTAGGCCCATTTATTCTAACAGTGCCCTCGGTTGGAGGCGCTCTGGTCAGGAGGAAAATGATCCCAACACCCGAAGCACTTGTGGGAAAAAGAGATTCGGTTCTTAGTTTAGAGGTATGAGTAGGTGCTGAGTTTTTTTTTATCTCAATCCCTACTTTTTGAGTGGCATCTTACTGGAGTTCTCTTAGAAAGATGTTTGTTGATATTGACGTAGCTTGTTGGTAAGTTTGGATTTAGTAGATTAGCCTACTGTTTGTTGGAACATGTTTGGATTTAGTGAATTAGCTCCTCCTGTTTGTTGGAATATTTGGAGAAAGGAAAAGAAAGAAAGGTTCCATTTGTTATTAAACATTCTAGCCTATCAAAATAATAATAATAAAAAAAATTCTTAACATAAGTTATGATATCTGCTATTACCCTAAAAATTTAAGTTTTATACTTCACTTTGTGTATGGAGAAATAAAAAAAGATAAATCTTAATTGTTAAGGTGTTAATTGTATCAATTGCTATAGTTTGTAGCGTAAATTGAACCAAAGTAGTGTATACGAGGTTATCAGGATTGTAGCTCTACACTATAGCAGAGTTTTTCGACTTTTTCCTTAGTTCATAGTAAAGCTTCATGCCTTCATTCATCTTTAATAGCACGCAGTCGTTTAAACAAATGTGACAACAAATCGATTTCCCAACTTCAGTTTACGTAAGTAGATTTCTGTCTAAGCTGGATATTTTCATTTCCTGCCGGCAAGTTGTAGAACACAATTAGCTTGCAAAGAGGATGACGACGTCATTCACGTAGAGGACAGAGAAAAGAGAGAGATCAGTCGACGGCGACGTCGAGAGTTGAGACGACACGCTCAGTCGCTCACACGCACGCCACATCAGCACGCGCATCCTCTCGTGGGACACCCAGCCCAAGCCAGCTGCCAGCAGCGTCTCCTTCCTCCCGCCCCTCCTTGGGCACCGCCACCACCACCGGGCGCGCAGGGGTGGCGTACGGCGCGCGCGCGGCGATCCTCTCTCGCCTCTTCTGCATAAGCCGCTGCAGCGACGCCTTCCTCGCCACCTGCAGGTCGTCCGGTCCACCGGACGGCGGCACGTCGTGGTGGCGAGCGGCGGCGCGCATCATCACCTCCGCCGCCCGACCCGCCGGGACGTCGTCGAACACCAGCACGCGCCCGCAGTACATGATCGTCAGCTGCGCCTGCGCGAGCGCCGCCGGTGCTGCCGCCGCAGCTTCCTCCCTGGCGTCAACGTCGGCGCCCGGCATCAGCAGCATCGTGGACCACGATGCGGCGGCCTGTGCCTCGGAACGACCATGAGGCGCCGGCGGCGGCGGTGGCGGCGACGCCACCCTGCAAGCTGCGGCAGCCTCGGCCCTGACGCACCGGCTCAGAACGCTGCACGCCACCGCAAACCGTCGCCGGCCGCTGCTGCAGCAATCCGCTTCCGCCATCGGGGCCATCTCGATCGCTACCACGCGCGATCCACCAGTACTAAAACTCCCCTGAGGCTGAGTTGATCCGATGCGAGATTCTGTAGGCACGACTTTGGTATTGCTTTCCATCCGGCCGGGACAAGCGCACCACGGCGGCTTCAATAGGTTGGCAGGGCAAAACCAAAGAGCGTGCCCGGCCATGGGTTCCGCCATGGGACCGAGTGGTGATTCGGCTCTATCGGCACGGAGAAAATGTGTGGCCACAAGCCCAAAATTGGTTGATGCCTGCAGGGGGAGTACGTTGGGGGGCGGTGTGGTGTGGATGGACGCCGAACGATCGTGCCGACGTACGTGCCGCGCGCGGGTCGAGTTGGGAACGGTGAACGCGTTTCGGCGGAGGAGAAAATGGCCGCCTGTTTTGCCTCGTGCGCGCGGTGCGGACAGCTCATGGGGGCTGGGGCTCATGGCTACGTACTCGGCTGGCCGCCTTCCTCGCGGGGGGATCACACGCATTGCGCACGCTGCTGGCAGGCACTACAGGATCTGTGCGCGGGTAACACGAGCGTTTCATGGGAAATCTGTTTATTAATTTGTACGCCATATAAACAACAGTGTATTAAGCTAATTAACGTGAGGCCATTATATATCTGAAGTTGACACCACCCAGAACAACTGTGTATTAACAACTACTACTTCCAGGCGTTCGATCGATTATATAGGTGGTTAAAAGGTAATTTGCAATCATCAAACTGTTTTCATGTAAATTGATTGAAATAGTGAAATCTCGCATACTTAATTACCATCGATTCTGAGCAGGCTCAACGTAGCTAGCCATATGTTTGTTTGCTCTCATGCGAATGATTTAGAAGCCTAACTCAACCCCGGACCCGCCATTCGTTCCTTGTTGGTATCTGCATCCTTGCATCATCCTCTGTTCTTTGGTATCTTATAATCCTCAAGGTAAGGAGGGCTCTTTGCTAATCTCCACATAAAATGCTTCATCGCGCATTAGGTGTAAGTAATCATCCACATCTTGTTAACTTTTGATAAAGATGTATAATTAAACAGGCCAACTTTCTCTTAATTTTCTGTGCCAGACACAAGTTGAGCATAAGGTATATTTTCTTTGCCTTAGCTTGCGTCAGCCAGCATTAATGAAGAACGAAGCTGCTACTTGTGTTGTTTGATTTTGCAAGAGCACATTAGTTGTGTCATATTGAAATCCCTTGTGATATTTGCACATTAATTAGCTGAGATGAATGCCTGTTTATGTATCTATGTTTCATGTTTGATATCTGATGAATGCCATTGTTGGCACCTTCTGCTGAACCTTGGATACTCTCTTATTAGGAACCTGCAATTGAGCTGAATTTATACTCATTTTGTTTGAAACCTTGGATATATACCATGAATCAATGAGCATTTAACATTTCCAACTTAAATATGGTTTGGACTTCTCAGATTCATTTTTTTCTCATTTCCACTGTTACTGTACCTTCTTGTGTACGGAGAGGTTGGAGTTGCGAGTGTGTTCTCTTGTGTACCGCACTTGGATAAGCTGCTGGGGTTAAGACCGTCCCACGGTTTTCAATAAGAGAAGGGAATTTAATCCCGGTTTAGAAAATCTTCGAACTCCAACTTTTTCACCAACGAGAGGATTAGCCAGTCCCGTAAATTCGCCCCAACGAGAAATCGAACTCAAGTCTCCTGGTTGCGACCATACCTCAACCTCCTCTAACTAAATAGGTTAGAGGACCTTTGATGCGCATTGGGCAATACTTTGGCAGGCATCAGGTCTAAAACATGTGTATACTACTACAAAATCGACCTTTGGTACTTCACATTAGTACCGAGCATTTTTGCACCCGGTACTAATAACACATTAGCACCCGGTGGGAAGGCAGGCCCCCGAGCGCTCCCACTGTGACCCACATTAGTACTGGTACTAATGTGTGGCGGTCACATTAGTACCAAGCCTATACACCACCTTGTACTCATGTGCCCACGTTAATACCGAGTGGTTCTGAATCCGGTACCGATGTATTCACCCGCCCACCCCCATCTCTCTCCTTTATCTTTATCTCCTCCTCACGTCGCCCCATCCACCCATCTCCCGCTATCTTTTTCTCTCCCTCGTCTTATCTCTGTTTCTCCTCTCATCCTCTGCTTCCCCTCTCCTGCAGGCAGTGGATCGGAGGCGGAGGCGCGCGGGGGACGGCCGCTGGCGAGTGCGGGGCCGCAGCCTCCCGGCCCTGGCGTAGGGGCTCGCGGCCGCGGCCTCCCAGGAGGGGCTCCGACGCGCTGTGGCCGACGGCGGTGGCAAGCAGGCCGGGATCTGGCTGATGGCGGGCGGGCACTGGCGGGAGGGCCGTCGACGGCGGCCTGCATGTGGGGCGCGTGGCCGGCCGCCGCAGCCGGCGCGGGCGCGGCCGCGAGAGGCCAAGCACAGGTGCGATGAGGTGAAGGGGCCGGCTGGATCTCGAGCTCTGATTCTTGTGTAATTTTGTATGTGATTCTTGTGTCGGTGTTGGTTGATGTGATTTTGTATGTGATTCTTGTGTAATCTTTGAGATGGATGATGTGAAATTTGTGATTTCTTTTATTATTCGCTTTATTTTGTATGCTCATTATTCGCTAGTACTCTTTTAATTATTCGCTTTATTATTATCTTAGAATGGTTCATTTTTTTCTAAACAAGGACGAAGTCATCAAATGAGGATTGGTTGAGCATATTTTTGCTGCTCATGCATGGTGAAGTACTCTTTTAATTATTCTCTTCATTATTATCCTAAAATACGATCGGCATTAATTTCAGCGAAGTGGACTGGAAAGCGAGATTACGTGGGCTAGCGGAGTGGTCCGCGCCGCTTGCATCCAAGGATTGGAGGTTGAGGAAAGAGACCAAATGAACGCCATGTATTTCTCCCAACATGATGAACTGTATACACGTACTCCCTCCATATCGGGAATAGAAGACGTTCTAGACCGGAGACGAGATTGCGCAAAGGAAGATGTTCTCCGTTCCCGGTGTGAAAACGGACGGCTTTACCCCTGTCACTTCGGTCCGTCGTCCGCAACATTTATTTCGCGTCGCTTCGTTCGTCGTTCTGCGTCGCGTCCGTTCACCTGCCGTCCTCTCGCTTGCCTCGCGTCTTCAACATCACTCGCCAACCAAGGCCAAAAGTAGTGCTGCGTTGCAATTTGTTCCGCCGCGCAGCGCCCTAGCAGCTCGCCATGCGCACAGATGGCGCCGGAATCAGTCTCGCCGGAGCAGCAGGTGACGCCGCCGAACTCATAGTCTCGTTCGTTGTGATCGCCGACGCGGCGTCGGTTGGGGTGGAACCTGTCCCAGAAGAAGAGCTGCTCCGGTTCTCGCACAGGAGGCAGCCGGACTGCTGCTCACTGCCTTGAAAAAAAAAGACTGCTGTTCACTGCCATTGAACTGGTTCGCTACTGCCTTGCTCCTAACGCGAAGTTGATGCCGCCAACCCGCCAGTACCATGCCAAATAGAGACGAACGGAAAAAAAATTTATACCATGCAAAATAGATGCCAAATAGAGATGAACAGAAAAAAACATGCAGTACCGTGCAAAAATAGAGACGAACGGCAAAAAAAATGCGGTCGCCAAGAGTCGATCCAGCGACCACTAACCTGAAGACTTGCTCCTGCTGGCCACTCGGAGCTTTGCTGGGTAGTTGTCCAAGAGTAGCCACAACTGCATTTAATAAGGGCAAACGGGGAAAACTCTACCCTCATTAAACACACCTTGGTATGCACAATCATGTCCTAAACGTCTTCTAATACCAGTATGGAGGGAGTACTTGCCAAACGATTAACTAGTCTTATCTACAATATGAAAATTCAGATGCCGCACAGAAATAATTTAGTAACAAGAGTGGATGAGTTAATTAACCCAGTGGACCTCACATGGGATGCTGATCTTGTTCGTTCTATTTTCTGGGGCATTGATGCAACACGTATATTACAGATACCTGTTACTTGGGGTAGAGAAGACTGTGTTGCATGGCATTTTAATAGGAGCGGCTTATTTTCTGTGAGATCAGCTTACCATGGGCAATGGAAGAAGAAATATGGTGCTAGACTGAATGAGGCTTTGTCTGGTGGCGCTAGCAACATTCAAGCTTGGAAGAATCTTTGGAAACTCCAAGTGCCGGGGAAAATTAAGATTTTTGGATGGAGGGCCCTCCACAGTCAAGTGCCCTGTAAAACGATATTGGCAAACAAGCATATTATACACGAGGGAGGATGCCCGGTGTGCCACAATGAGGCTGAAGATATTAAGCATATGATCTTCTCATGTGAGCGAGCTAAAGTTGTATGGAACTCAATTGGGATATGGCACAAGATCAGAAACTTACTAGAGACTGATCGGTCGGGTTCCATTGTTCTAGATGAAGTGATCCGCAGAGGGGAGCAGGTCCATGGCTTGGATGTAGGGCTTGTTGAGCTCATTTTAACAGGAGGTTGGTTCTTGTGGTGGGAAAGAAGGCAACTGGTGCATGGGGAAAATATCCAACGCCCATCAAGATCTGGCTTATCTATTATATTCTTAGCGAAAATTACAAATTGGCAGCCAAACAAGGATCGAAAATACGCCAAGGATAGAGGAAACCACAGGAAGGTTACCTAATGCTAAATGTTGATGCATCCTATGATGAAGATAATGGGTGTGGAAGCACAGGTGCAATCATTAGGGATAGTCATGGAGCCATGATTGCAGCGACAAGCACCTATATCTCCCATCTGGTTGATGCTCCAATGGCAGAAGCATATGCTCTAAAGGAAGGATTCATGTTAGTCAAACATATTGGAGGCAGTCGTCTTGTGGTTCAATCCGACTGTATGGAAGTGGTTGAAATTATGATGAATGATGGGTTCGCCGCGAATTCAGCTCCAGCAATCTATGATGAATGTAAAATTGTTTGGGGAGGATTCCAGGAGATTGGAATTGAGCATACGAGTAGGGAAGCAAACCAATTGTATTTGGGACGATGATCCCTCTAGGTTTATTGTTCCTTTGTTAGCTAATGATGTAACTATTCTCAATCAATAAAGCTTGCCTGAGGGCTTATAAAAAAAGTCTTATCTACAATTTACAATCCGACACCTAGCCAACAAAGAAAGACAACGAAACGATGCCTTTCACGAGCGCGGAAACATGCATGTAGTCAGTCTGCGGTGCTTGTTATTAGCGATCGAGATGACAAATAATCAGAGACCACTACCGGAAATCGTGACGCTGCCGTGAGGATTTCGTTTGCCGTGAGCCTAAAGTCTGGCTCACGACAACCACCAAACACACGGTACAAACGTTGTTTGCCATGAGCCAGACACCTCAGCTCACGGCAACAACAAAATACACAGCATCAAGCCAATGTTACCGTGAGCTGGTTGACCAAGCTCACGGCAAAGAGGCAGACACACGGTAGCAGGCCCTCGCCGTGACGGTCCTAGGCCTAGTCCGTCCACTTTGCCGTGAGCCTAGCGCCAAGCTCACGGCAACAAGCTGGGCTCACGGCGTCAACCCTTGGCTGTGACGGACCGTGGTCACTGGTGGAAAAACAGTCTTCCGTCCCGGGTGGGAAAGGCTTTAAGTCTCTAAAGCCCACCCGGGACGAAAAGGGAGAGACAAAAGGCCCCCCCTTTGTCACCGGGTGGGCAACCGGGAATAAAGGGTGGCCTTTATTCCCGGGTGGTAGCCCCGCTCGGGACAAAAGGGGAGGGCACACCAGCGCCTGTGCGCCACCCCTTTAGTCCCGGGTGGTAGCCTCGCCGGGACAAAAGGGAGGGCACACCATCACCTGAACGCCACCCCTTTAGTCCCGGGTGGTATTACCACCCGGGACTAAAGACCCCGCTGTCATTTTTTTGTTTCAATTCCAATTGTTCTAATAATGTTATACGCGCATATTCTCACGTATTTAGGTGTAATTTACGTGTACGTATAAATGTTTGCACTAATTATATGTGTCTACTATACGTACTATATGAAGAGAATAAACTTATAAATAAATATATACACACATTATATTACATCCAAAGCATAGATAGTATTTTCTGAAAGTAGTATATATATACATCAAAATACCGTTTCATTCTAATTCTAGTCTAAAGTTCCACCGGAGGTGCTAATTAAACTTTATCAATTCGATGACCGTCATAGTGATTTCTGCCTTGTGGATTAATCACCTGGTCCATTATGAATCCGCAGAGACTTTCTTGAATCGCCAAGAGTCGGTCCTTCTCAATGATTGCGTCCCTAATTATATTGTTCTGTAATGTGCAAATAATTTAATATATTACACACAAGAATTAAATATATATAAGCAGTTAGAAAAAATGTATTATTAACTGGTTTAAAATAATACTTACAGTATAATCTGACGGGTCTGCCTCGCAGAAATTGTGGATGAACTCACACACATAGTATGCACATAAATGTGTCCCTTGTTCCTGTCTCATACACTAAATTGAAGAAGATAATTATGAAAAATTAGTGTTATACATTTTTAAATTTGCCCAAGCTGAAGTTGTTATTTGGTTTACGTACCGGAAAATTTGTAGAGAAGTTTATTCTAGGTCTCCATTGTCCAGGGTTGACAGCCTTGAATTTTTCCCAAGCTCTGGCAGAAAATAATGAAAGTTAGAGCTAGATAGTGTTAGTAAAAGCACACTATTGCATAAAAGGGAACGTATGGATAGAATTATTACTCTTGAAACATATCTTGAAGGCCCAAGTATTTGTTCGGATCTCTTCTCAATGAATCAAAGACAAGGACGTTGCTTCTGTTGACATCAATTATGAGAAGAATCCAATGGAAACTGTATATACATAGAAGCTCAAAAGATTAGAACTAAATAATGTTAACTAAGATAATTAGAAATGCGAACCCTTAGCAATTAAGATGGTAATCAAACTTACTCGAAGTTGTAAGGTAGAAGTATCACATCCTTGTAATGCAAATTACACAAGGTCCTTAGGATTGTTTTGAATGTTGTTTCTGGTTGGAGCTTTACTTGATCTTGATTAACTAAAGATGGGTCCATGAAACCTATTCGTTGGTAACCATTCTTCCGCATGTTATGCATTTCTAGGCTACAGAAAATGAAAGACAAAGTTAATAATTAGAGTATGCATTAATTTGTTAATTACGGTATGTATTGCACCGTCACTTACAGGCACCAGGCCATGACAAGATCGGTATTCAAGGAGTCAAGATGGTAAATTTCATAAACATCCTTGAATTGCAGCCAGACCAACTTCTCGCCTTCACCAGCAAAATCTCCTGGTTTAACAAGCATGCCAATCATCTCCAGGCCCGCCTTAGATGTCTTCATGTAGAAGTCATGCAATCTGCGCATCTGAGTAGGGAGTTTCTTCACCAACTCAAGCCTGGCAAAAGATTTCCCATGCTCGTAGTGCCATCTAGGTACGAAGTTTTTGTCCCGAGGAGGTGATTCGTGGCCGAGAACATATTCTAGTGGGAGCCCTGTTGCTTCTTGCATTTGAATGACATTTGCTAGTTGTGCTGTGTCCATAAGTGCAAGAGCTCATTCAGTTGCAGTAAGGCCGGAGGTGACGTAAGTCTGTACTCCCGACGTCGACGCTTCTGTTGCCTTCTTCGTTGAAGGCTCTTTCGCTGACGTCGACGTTTGTGTTGCCTTCTTCGTTGAAGGCTCTTTTGTCGACGTCGACGTTTGTGTTGCCTTCTTCGTTGAAGGCTCTTTCGCCGACGTCGACGTTTGTGTTGCCTTCTTCGTTGAAGGCTCTTTCGTCGACGTCGACGCTTCTATTGCCTTCTTCTTCTTCCTATAATCCTGTGGCATCATCGACCCCGGTACTTGGTTGATGTAACTATTTGGTGACCCTCCTTGTCTCTTCTTCTTTAGGGACTTGTGCAGCGACCAGTCATAATCACTTAGTAGGGGTTTTATAATTTCTTGTCTCTTTTCTGCTTCCTTCTTCTCTATGAAAGCTTTGAGTTTCTGCGGACGATCTTTATTCTTTTCTGCTTCCTTTTCTTCGAGCAGTTTTTGTCTAGCAGCCTCTTTATTCCCTTCAATCCACGCCTTGAGTTGCTTATCACACTCCGCCTCATTTTCTGATGCTGTCATGTCATATGGCAGCTTCCTTTTAACAGGCAGCTTTTTCCCTTTCTTCTTCGGGGGATCCGGATTTGGCACAGGCATAGACGCGGTAGATTTTGATCGGGACTGCCTCTTGGCAGGCTTTGGTGAAGGCTGCTTTGGTGGTGATTGATGCTTTGGTGGTGATTGCTGACGATCGTCATCGCTCGCAGCAGAAGAATTCCCCCGTTGTGGAGACGGTGAGCTCCAATCATTCGGCGACGACCGGCCCGGTGACGGCCCGGGAGATGGTGGCTGCTGCTCGGCAACACTCGGAGGGATCGTTGACGGCCCGGGAGATAGTGGCTGCTGCTCGGCAACACTCGGAGGGATCGGTGGCGGCATGTTAGGTATTATGATGTAACGTTTGGGCCACAATATGATACTGTGAAGCGCATCGTGGAGTGTCCTTTTCCCGTCACCTCCTTGGATGTCTAGCTCTATGTCGTTAAACTTTGGGTCAACAATCTCCTCCAAACCAACTGAGGCGTAGCCAGCTGGAATCTCCATGCCGTGGCTTGTACGTCCTGGGAGATGTGCTAAAGCCATTCCGTACGCCACCTATATATATGTAGAGAAATGATGAAGTTATTAAATGCCTGAGACATGCATCAAAGGTTGAGATAATTGCATGTATAATCAGGTTTATACCGTCATTGTGATGTTGCCGATCGGCTTGTGCAGCTCACATGCGGTGCGCTGACAGAGTTCATCCACAGGGTACCGTTCGTTGTCCTCTACTTGAACTTCTTCTTGGTTTGCCGCCCTTTGTTCTTCGGGGGCCTCTGTGGAAGCACAACTGCTTTTGCGAGCGGAAGGGCTAATGACGTGATCCACCGGTGCTTGGGGCAGTGCTCCGGTAGGGGTGATCTGAGCTACCGCGGCGGCCACTCGTCGTTCAATCTCTGCATTCATACGTTCTTCTTGATCTTTAAGTCTCTGCTCCATCATTTCACACGACCGCCCCTCTTCACGCTCCCTTCTTCTTTTGCGGCTTCTGTAGGTGTCGGCGCTTCCCTTGAAAGCAAACTTCCACGGGACTATCCCGTAGCCCCTGCAACGTCCTGGGTGTTCCAGATTTCCGAGCGCCAAAGTGAGCTCATCCATGTCTCTGTCAGGAACCAATCTACCCGCTTTGATGTCTTCATTCTTTTTGATTATCTCATGTGCTGCCTCCCGTAACGTGGGTGGGAATTCGAGGGAACCATCATCAGGGTTCAATCTTCCACCGCGGGCATAATACCAATTCTTCGATCATTCTTCCCAGTCAAAGACCGCTGGTACGATACCTTTGTTGAGGAGGTCTTGTTCAATCTTCCGCCACTTGGGTGCTGCAACCGCATAAGCACCGCAACCAAGACGATGGTTGTAATCCGTCTTCTTACTTGCACTAATCTGAGCTCCTGCGCTCTTGTTGGCAAATTCTTCACTATTTTTGTAATCCACAAAGGACTGCCAGTGATCCTTTAGCTTGGGATAATCATCAAAATTTGGAGTTTGATTCTGCTTGATATAATCTCTGTGCAGCTGCTTCTTGAAACTCTACAATTGAGTTGCCATCTTCGTGAAAGTCCACTGCTTCACAAGGTTTGCGTTCACGTCCGGTGGAAGTGTGAAGTGTTTTAGGATATCATCCCATAACATATTCTTAAGTGAATTCGGAACCACCCATGGATTATCTTCCCTTCCCTTCCATTCTCTATATGATATGGGCACGTTGTCCCTCACAATAGCACCGCATTGGGACACAAACTTGTCCCTAACCTTCTTTGGTTCCCATGGCTGGCTAAACTCGTTCACTTCAGTGATATGAAACTTCACGTCATGATCGATGATTACTTTTGTACGGCCTCTCTTAGTCTTTTTGCTTGTCGAGGTTGAAGCCTACAAGTTGCGGATTTGTTATTCACGCGGGGTTCCAGAATGATATATATACCTCGTTGTTAATGAATTTATGGATTTGTTAATGCATGATATATATACCTCGTTGGAACCTTCTGCATTAACTATGAAAAGGTCTTCATTATTGTCCTCGGCGCGGCTGTCGATGTCCGCGGTGCGGGTGTCGATGTCCCCGGTTATGTTGAGGAACGCGTCCGCCTGGCTACGCTCCTCCTCGGTGAAGGTTGGGACCTTGGCATTTGGACCCTCAGCAATAAGGCTCTCCATTAGCCGCTCCTCGTCCTCATTGTTATCCATAACTAGAAATTTCTGAAAATATAAATAAATTTTTGAGCACATAAATGATTTTCTGAGCACATAAATGATTTTCTGAATACATAAATGATTTTCTGAGCACATAAATGATTTTCTGAATACATAAATGAATTTCTGAATACATAAATGAATTTCTGAATACATAAATGATTTTTTGAGCACATAAATAATTTTCTGGATACATAAATGAATTTCTGAATACATAAATGATTTTCTGAGCACCTAAATGAATTTCTGAATACATAAATGATTTTCTGAGCACATAAATGATTTTCTGAATAAATAAATGAATCTCTGAATACATAAATAATTTTTTGAGCACATAAATGATTTTCTGGATACATAAATGAATTTCTGAATACATAAATGATTTTCTGACCACATAAATTATTTTCTGGATACATAAATGAAATTCTGAATATATAAATGATTTTCTGAGCACATAAATGATTTTCTGAGCACATAAATGAATTTCTGATTACGTAAATGATTTCTGAATACATAAATGATTTCTAAGTGTCGGGCGAGAGTCGAGCGAAACTACTTAAGTGTCGGGCGGGAGTCGAGCGAGTCGGGCGGGAGTCGAGCGAGACTACCTAAGTGTCGGGCGGGAGTCGACCGTGTCGGGTGGGAGTCGACCGAGTCGGGCGAGAGTCGAGCGAGACTACCTAAGTGTCGGGCGGGAGTCGAGCGAGTCGGGCGGGAGTCGAGCGAGACTACCTAAGTGTCGGGCGGGAGTCGAGCGAGTCGGGCGGGAGTCGAGCGAGACTACCTAAGTGTCGGGCGGGAGTCGACCGAGTCGGGCGGGAGTCGAGCGAGACTACCTAAGTGTCGGACGGGAGTCGACCGAGTCGGGCGAGAGTCGAGCGAGACTACCTAAGTGTCAGGCGGGAGTCGACCGAGTCGGGCGAGAAAACCTAAGTGTCGGGCGGGGTCGAGCTAGTCTGGCGGGAGTCGAGCGAGTCGGGCGGGAGTCGAGCGAGTCGAGCGAGAAAACCTAAGTGTCGGACGGGGTTCTGCGAGTCGGGAAAGAATCGAGCGTGTCGAGCGATACTACCTAATTGTCGGGCGAGCGAAAAAATTAATATCTCTAAATACATATTTCATCTCTAAATACATTTCATCTCTAAATACATATTTCATCTCTAAATTCAAATCTAAAATCTCTAACTCTAAAATCTCTAAATCCAATTCTAAAATCTCTAAATTCAAATCTAAATCTCTAATTCTAATTTAAATTCATAAATAAATTAACTGAAAATATTAAAAAAATTGCTATCAGCAGATCTCCTCACCGGCAGCGACGACGGGCCGAGGGGGGCGACGACGTCGACGGCCGGGAGCGGCGGCGGGCGGACGGCCGGGCGCGGGGGAGACGGCGGCCGAGCGTGGGGGCCGGCGCGGAGACGGCGCCTGGGCGCGGTGGAGCAGGGTCGACGGGCGGCCGGGAGCGGCGGCGGCGGAGCGGGGGCGACGGCGGCCGGGAGTCGCAGCGGGCGACGTCCGGGCGCGGCGGAGACGTCGACGGGCGTGGGGACGACGGCTGGGCGCGGGCGGGGTCGACGGTCGGCGTGCGGACGACGGCGGTCGGGAGCTCCGGCGGCGGCGGAGGGTGCGGGGCCGGCCGGACGTGTCGACGGCCGGGCGCGGGCAGGGACGGCGGGGTGCGACGGGGTCGATGACGGCGGGGTGCGAGCTTCGAAGATGACGGAGGCAGGGGCGACGACGGGGGAAGACGACGGCCGGCGGAGATCAGCAGGGGGGACGCCGGACAACGAAGTGTGAAGTGGAGGAGTTGGGGAAGAAGGGGGGATCCGTGGGATATATATCCCCCCTCTTTAGTCTCGGGTCGTAATCAGACTCGGGAGCAAAGAGCTTTTAGTCCCGGGTGGTGATACGACCCGGGACTAAAGGCCCCCCTTTTGTCCCGGGTCGTATCTCCACCTGGGACTAAAGGCCCCTTTCGCGCGGGAGGGCCGTAAGGGCAAAATTTCGGCCTTTTGTCCCGGGTGGTGTTACCACCCGAGACTAAAGGCCCCGCTTTAGTCTAGGGTCGTAACACCACTCGGGACTAAAGTGTAATTTTCGGCGGGAACTGTTTTTCCCCTCCCATTTCTTTTCTCATTTTCACATTCTATCTCTTTGAAATCAAAAAAATATAGTAACTTTTACTATTTTTTCCATGCAAAATTATATTTAGTTAAAATATAATAAACTGTACTTTGCTATGCAAAATTATATTTTAGAGTTGTAAACATTCACTTCCAATTTTCATTTGCAATATTGATGTGCATTCCCAATAAAATTCAATTAAACCGAAAAAAGTAAATTAATTCAGAAAAATCTCAAACTTGGTGGGTCAATCTCACATGACATATTCAAGCTTCATAAAAATTTTGAGACCAATACAACACTGCAAAGTGCATGGACTTCAGAATCGTTAAGACATAAGTGGTATAGACATGGTTCGATGAAAGGTTCTATATAGCTTTGTGAAGCACGTGTACTCCATCTATGTCGAAATGGTCTGAAATTTTTTTGGTTGTCATTTACACTGAAAATATTAGCTCACGCAAGATCTTAGATTTTTCTGATGACTAAATGTATTTTAGGTTTTTTCTTCGTGCTAAGGGAGCTAGAATATTGTGAATTACACATCAATAACTCAAGAATTATGATTCGGCTTCCAGATAAATTAGACTCCTGAGGCACAAGAGAACTTGTGGCCAAGTTTGGCACCATTCTGGATCATTTCAGGGGTGCTCTCAGCTCAACTTTTAATTTCTAGATGATGTCGCACGAAAATTCAATTAAACCAAAAAAATCTCAAACTTGGTGGGTCAATCTCACATGACATATTCAAGCTTCATAAAAATTTTGAGACCGATACAACACTGCAAAGTGCATGGATTTCAGAATCGTTAAGAAAAAGTGGTATAGACATAGTTCGATGAAAGTTTCTATATAGCTTTGTGAAGCACGTGTACTCCATCTATGTCGAAATGGTCTGAAATTTTTTTGGTTGTCATTTACACTGAAAATATTAGCTCACGCAAGATCTTAGATTTTTCTGATGACTAAATGTATTTTAGGTTTTCTCTTCATGCTAAGGGAGATAGAATATTGTGAATTACACATCAATAACTCAAGAATTATGATTCGGCTTCCAAATAAATTAGACTCCTGAGGCACAAGAGAACTTGTGGCCAAGTTTGGCACCATTCTGGATCGTTTCAGGGGTGCTCTCAGCTCAACTTTTAATTTCTAGGTGATGTCGCACGAAAATTCAATTAAACCGAAAAAATAGTAAATTAATTTAGAAAAATCTCAAACTTGGTGGGTCAATCTCACATGACATATTCAAGCTTCATAAAAATTTTGAGACCGATACAACACTGCAAAGTGCATGGACTTCAGAATCGTTAAGACATAAGTGGTATAGACATGGTTCGATGAAAGGTTCTATATAGCTTTGTGAAGCACGTGTACTCCATCTATGTCGAAATGGTCTGAAATTTTTTTGGTTGTCATTTACACTGAAAATATTAGCTCACGCAAGATCTTAGATTTTTCTGATGACTAAATGTATTTTAGGTTTTTTCTTCGTGCTAAGGGAGCTAGAATATTGTGAATTACACATCAATAACTCAAGAATTATGATTCGACTTCCAGATAAATTAGACTCCTGAGGCACAAGAGAACTTGTGGCCAAGTTTGGCACCATTCTGGATCGTTTCAGGGGTGCTCTCAGCTCAACTTTTAATTTCTAGGTGATGTCGCACGAAAATTCAATTAAACCGAAAAAATAGTAAATTAATTCAGAAAAATCTCAAACTTGGTGGGTCAATCTCACATGACATATTCAAGCTTCATAAAAATTTTGAGACCGATACAACACTGCAAAGTGCATGGACTTCAGAATCGTTAAGATATAAGTGGTATAGACATGGTTCGATGAAAGGTTCTATATAGCTTTGTGAAGCACGTGTACTCCATCTATGTCGAAATGGTCTGAAATTTTTTTGGTTGTCATTTACACTGAAAATATTAGCTCACGCAAGATCTTAGATTTTTCTGATGACTAAATGTATTTTAGGTTTTTTCTTCGTGCTAAGGGAGCTAGAATATTGTGAATTACACATCAATAACTCAAGAATTATGATTCGGCTTCCAAATAAATTAGACACCTGAGGCACAAGAGAACTTGTGGCCAAGTTTGGCACCATTCTGGATCGTTTCAGGGGTGCTCTCAGCTCAACTTTTAATTTCTAGGTGATGTCGCACGAAAATTCAATTAAACCGAAAAAATAGTAAATTAATTCAGAAAAATCTCAAACTTGGTGGGTCAATCTCACATGACATATTCAAGATTCATAAAAATTTTGAGACCGATACAACACTGTAAAGTGCATGGATTTCAGATTCGTTAAGACAAAAGTGGTATAGACATAGTTCGATGAAAGGTTCTATATAGCTTTGTGAAGCACGTGTACTCCATCTATGTCGAAATGGTCTGAAATTTTTTTGGTTGTCATTTACACTGAAAATATTAGCTCACGCAAGATCTTAGATTTTTCTGATGACTAAATGTATTTTAGGTTTTCTCTTCATGCTAAGGGAGATAGAATATTGTGAATTACACATCAATAACTCAAGAATTATGATTCGGCTTCCAAATAAATTAGACTCCTGAGGCACAAGAGAACTTGTGGCCAAGTTTGGCACCATTCTGGATCGTTTCAGGGGTGCTCTCAGCTCAACTTTTAATTTCTAGGTGATGTCGCACGAAAATTCAATTAAACCGAAAAAATAGTAAATTAATTTAGAAAAATCTCAAACTTGGTGGGTCAATCTCACATGACATATTCAAGCTTCATAAAAATTTTGAGACCGATACAACACTGCAAAGTGCATGGACTTCAGAATCGTTAAGACATAAGTGGTATAGACATGGTTCGATGAAAGGTTCTATATAGCTTTGTGAAGCACGTGTACTCCATCTATGTCGAAATGGTCTGAAATTTTTTTGGTTGTCATTTACACTGAAAATATTAGCTCACGCAAGATCTTAGATTTTTCTGATGACTAAATGTATTTTAGGTTTTTTCTTCGTGCTAAGGGAGCTAGAATATTGTGAATTACACATCAATAACTCAAGAATTATGATTCGACTTCCAGATAAATTAGACTCCTGAGGCACAAGAGAACTTGTGGCCAAGTTTGGCACCATTCTGGATCGTTTCAGGGGTGCTCTCAGCTCAACTTTTAATTTCTAGGTGATGTCGCACGAAAATTCAATTAAACCGAAAAAATAGTAAATTAATTCAGAAAAATCTCAAACTTGGTGGGTCAATCTCACATGACATATTCAAGCTTCATAAAAATTTTGAGACCGATACAACACTGCAAAGTGCAAGGACTTCAGAATCGTTAAGACATAAGTGGTATAGACATGGTTCGATGAAAGGTTCTATATAGCTTTGTGAAGCACGTGTACTCCATCTATGTCGAAATGGTCTGAAATTTTTTTGGTTGTCATTTACACTGAAAATATTAGCTCACGCAAGATCTTAGATTTTTTTGATGACTAAATGTATTTTAGGTTTTTTTTCGTGCTAAGGGAGCTAGAATATTGTGAATTACACATCAATAACTCAAGAATTATGATTCGGCTTCCAGATAAATTAGACTCCTGAGGCACAAGAGAACTTGTGGCCAAGTTTGGCACCATTCTGGATCGTTTCAGGGGTGCTCTCAGCTCAACTTTTAATTTCTAGGTGATGTCGCACGAAAATTCAATTAAACCGAAAAAATCTCAAACTTGGTGGGTCAATCTCACATGACATATTCAAGCTTCATAAAAATTTTGAGACCGATACAACACTGCAAAGTGCATGGACTTCAGAATCGTTAAGACATAAGTGGTATAGACATGGTTCGATGAAAGGTTCTATATAGCTTTGTGAAGCACGTGTACTCCATCTATGTCGAAATGGTCTGAAATTTTTTTGGTTGTCATTTACACTGAAAATATTAGCTCACGCAAGATCTTAGATTTTTCTGAAGACTAAATGTATTTTAGGTTTTTTCTTCGTGCTAAGGGAGCTAGAATATTGTGAATTACACATCAATAACTCAAGAATTATGATTCAGCTTCCAGGTAAATTAGACTCCTAAGGCACAAGAGAACTTGTGGCCAAGTTTGGCACCATTCTGGATCGTTTCAGGGGTGCTCTCAGCTCAACTTTTAATTTCTTGGTGATGTCGCACGAAAATTCAATTAACCCGAAAAAATAGTAAATTAATTCAGAAAAATCTCAAACTTGGTGGGTCAATGTCACATGACATATTCAAGCTTCATAAAAATTTTGAGACCGATACAACACTGCAAAGTGCATGGACTTCAGAATCGTTAAGAGATAAGTGGTATAGACATGGTTCGATGAAAGGTTCTATATAGCTTTGTGAATCATGTGTACTCCATCTATGTCGAAATAGTCTAAAATTTTTTTGGTTGTCATTTACACTGAAAATATTACCTCACGCAAGATCTTAGATTTTTCTGATGACTAAATGTATTTTAGGTTTTTTCTTCGTGCTAAGGGAGCTAGAATATTGTGAATTACACATCAATAACTCAAGAATTATGATTCGGCTTCCAGATAAATTAGACTCCTAAGGCACAAGAGAACTTGTGGCCAAGTTTGGCACCATTCTGGATCGTTTCAGGGGTGCTCTCAGCTCAACTTTTAATTTCTAGGTGATGTCACACGGAAATTCAATTAAACCGAAAAAATAGTAAATTAATTCAGAAAAATCTCAAACTTGGTGGGTTAATCTCACATGACATATTCAAGCTTCATAAAAATTTTGAGACCGATACAACACTGCAAAGTGCATGGACTTCAGAATCGTTAAGACATAAGTGGTATAGACATGGTTCGATGAAAGGTTCTATATAGCTTTGTGAAGCACGTGTACTCCATCTATGTCGAAATGGTCTGAAATTTTTTTGGTTGTCATTTACACTGAAAATATTAGCTCACGCAAGATCTTAGATTTTTCTGATGACTAAATGTATTTTAGGTTTTCTCTTCATGCTAAGGGAGCTAGAATATTGTGAATTACACATCAATAACTCAAGAATTATGATTCGGCTTCCAGATAAATTTGACTCCTAAGGCACAAGAGAACTTGTGGCCAAGTTTGGCACCATTCTGGATCGTTTCAGGGGTGCTCTCAGCTCAACTTTTAATTTCTAAGTGATGTCGCACGGAAATTCAATTAAACCAAAAAAAATAGTAAATTAATTCAGAAAAATCTCAAACTTGGTGGGTCAATCTCACATGACATATTCAAGCTTCATAAAAATTTTGAGACCGATACAACACTGTAAAGTGCATGGACTTCAGAATCGTTAAGACATAAGTGGTATAGACATGGTTCGATGAAAGGTTCTATATAGCTTTGTGAAGCACGTGTACTCCATCTATGTCGAAATGGTTTGAAATTTTTTTGGTTGTCATTTACACTGAAAATATTAGCTCACGCAAGATCTTAGATTTTTCTGATGACTAAATGTATTTTAGGTTTTTTCTTCGTGCTAAGGGAGCTAGAATATTGTGAATTACACGTCAATAACTCAAGAATTATGATTCGGCTTCCAGATAAATTAGACTCCTAAGGCACAAGAGAACTTGTGGCCAAGTTTGGCACCATTCTGGATCGTTCCAGGGGTGCTCTCAGCTCAACTTTTAATTTCTAGGTGGTGTCGCACGGAAATTCAATTAAACCGAAAAGTAGTAAATTAATTCAGAAAAATCTCAAACTTGGTGGGTCAATCTCACATGACATATTCAAGCTTCATAAAAATTTTGAGACCGATACACAATTGATTTGATCAATAATCAATACATTACGACATTAATCTCAAGGACGTAAGTACGGTGTCTCTTCACGTCCAAGCAATATGCTTGGGTCAATTTCGACAGCGAACGGAGGCATGCCATCAAACTGATCATAATCATCGGATTGATCTGTTTTGTCCTCGACTCCCACGATTACTCTTTTACCTGGAAGAACTATGTGACACTTTGCCTCTTGTGGTCCTGCTTCTTGGGGATTTTTTTTCTTCGGTATGCTAGTCATATCCTTGACATAGAAAACCTGATGCACATCTTTGGCAAGCACGAATGGATCATCTTTGAACCCAATCTTGGTAAGGTCCACTATTGTCATTCCATATTCATCTTTCTTTACGCCATTCAGGTTTACCCATTGGCAAAAAAACAGAGGGACGTTCATCACTCCGTACTCAAGCTCCCATATCTCTTCTATGATACCATAATAGCAGGTCTTGCCCCCATCTTTTCCGATGACGTCCATACGGACACCACTATTTTGGTTTGTGCTTTTGCGATCTTGAGCTCTCGTGTAAAAATTGTAACCATTCATATCGTAAGCTTGAAATCTTGTAATTGTGCTACAAGGTCCTCTGGCTAACAAAGCTAGTTGTGGATGAATCGTTGAGTTTCCGATGAGTTGTTCACTCAACCATGAGGGAAATGTTTCCAAGTGACGGCGTGCAATCCAGACTGGGGATTTGGTTGGATTTTGAGAAGCAATAATCTGCTCGTGTTCCATCCTATACGGAGTCACCAGTGATGATTGTTGCAGGACTGTTAGACTACCAGCACCCTTTCCAAAGACTACCCTTAGATCATTTACCATCTCAAATACGGCATCTCCATTAAAATGGGGTGCCTTCGTACGATGGTCAGCCTTCCCTTTCCAATGCATCCCTTTCTTCCGTAAGGGGTGATTAGTTGGAAGCAAACAACGGTGACCATTATACACGACCTTCTTACAGTTTTTGAGAAGAATACCTTGTGTTCTATGTAAACAGTGTGTGCATGCCCGATATCCCATGTTTGTCTGCCCAGAAAGGTTACTTAGGGCAGGCCAATCGTTGATGGTTATGAACAACAATGCTCATAGATCGAAGTTCTCTTGCCTATCCTCATCCCACACACGTACGCCCTCTTCCCGCCATAGCAGTAATAGTTCATCGACCAACGGTCTTAGGTACACATCAATGTCGTTGCCGGGTTGTTTTGGACCTTGGATGAGCATCGGCATCATAATGAACTTTCGCTTCATGCACATCCAACCAGGAAGGTTGAACATGCATAGGGTCACAGGCCAAGTGCTATGACCACTGCTAAACTCCCCGAATGGATTGAAACCATCCGTACTTAAACCAAACCTTATGTTCCTTTCCCCGTCCTCAGAAAATGTCTTGAATTCTCTATCAATCTTTCTCCACTGAGACCCATCAGCCGGATGTCTCAGCAGGTTGTCTTGCTTATGTTCCTCAGCGTGCCATCTCATCAACTTAGCATGTGCTTTGTTCCGGAACAAACGCTTCAAACGTGGTATTATAGGAAAATACCACATAACCTTCGCCGGAACTTTCTTCTTCTTGTCACGGTGCCCCTGGAGATCACCAGCATCTTCATCTCGCCGAATCTTATAACGTAGCGCTTTGCACACAGGACAAGCATCCAAATTCTCGTAATCCTTAGCCCGATATAGGATGCAATCATTAGGGCATGCATGGAACTTCTGTACCTCCAACCCAAGAGGGCACACAGTCTGTTTTGCTTCATATGTGGTGGACGGTAATTCATTGTTCTCCGAAAGCTTGTCCTTCACAATTTTTAGCATCCCTTCAAATGCCTTATCAGACACATCATGTTTTGCCTTCCATTGCAGCATTTCTAGTGTAGTACCAAGCTTTTTGTGACCTGGCTTGCAATCTGGGTATAACGGTTTTCTGTGATCTTCGATCATACGTTGAAACTTTGCCTTTTCTTTTTCGTTTCCACAGTCTCTTTGTGCATCCTGTAGAACCTGGCCGAGATCATCAGCAGGCCCGTCAGCATGTACTGCTAACTCTTCTTCGTCAGCATCTTCCATTAAAGTATCTGCAAAAGCTTGACCTGCGGCCCAGTCCGGAATACCCTCATCCTCTTTGATGAGGACATCACCATGCTGAACACACATACGCCACGACCTTTCCCATGTTGGACTTCGTCTCCGACTCAGCTGCCACGTCCATCTCGGATTCAGCCTACACTTACGCACGGTTTCGGCGATAACTCCATTATACGACGTCGAAACGAGGCGTATAAGTACTCGTTGGAAAGAGGACGACGACACCGTCGATTTGGTTCTGGTCCTAGCTCCAGAAGTCGTGTGGATCATGCTGTGTGACCACGACAAGGTGCTGTGCCACCTATTTTGGGCCAACTTGGCCGTGTATCAAGTCGGGCCCTTGGCCCAAGTCGTGGGCGCCCCCTCCTGGTCTCCCACAACCCTAGGACGACCCTCCCTCTCCATAAACTCAGTAGCCGCCGCCGGTTTAGAGGCGGGTTTTGCTTAGAGTTTTCTGTCGTTGAACAGTCGCCGTTATCGGTTTGTGAAACCCCAACTTTCGTGTGTTAATCATTCATCTGCAGAGTCACTATTTTGAGAGCTGCTTCTTTCGAGTTCTTGCTTGTGTTCTTCGTTTCGCAGGCAAGGATTAGCCTTCGCGGCGAGGTCAACCAGATTGTGACACGGTTGATAACCAGAGGAATCGTGGTGCTAAGATTGCAGGGGTCCAGGTCTTTGGATCTGAAGCCGGATCGGTGCGTCACATCCGCCCTAAACGAGTTATCTTTCACCTGACGGAAGATCGGGCACCCACGTCCCCATCACTCTTCTTCGTCGTCTTCCATCACAACCCCTCTTTCACCGTGCTTGGTCCAAACCACGTAGTTCGGCATGAATCCGTATTTCAACAAGTGGAGGTGAAGTGTGCCCGGGTCATGGTAGTCTCTTTCGTTTCTGCAATCGGAGCATGCACAACACATGAACCCACTCGCATCCTTGTTTTTTTTCGCCACTTCGAGAAAACCATGCATGCCGGTAATGTACTCCGCTGACCGTCTGTCGGTGTTGTACATCCATTGCCGGTTCATCTGCATCATATTAAGTGAAAAATATCCATGTTAATTCTACAACACTATCCCTAGGTATCCTTTTCTAATAACTAAATTAATAAATTCTATTTTCTCTTATATTAAATATAGCTAGCTAAAAGTAAAATTTATATAAAAACAAAAAAAAATCTTAGTACAAATGAATGAAAGAAGATAATCATAACAAATGAAAACTACTTACTACCAAATCTAAAGTATACTAATATAAAAACTACATCTCTTAGCTCTTAAATCAAATTTTCTATTTTCTTAATTATGGCATAAATTTTAAGTATAAAAAATATACACTATCCCTAGGTCTCATTTTCTAATAACTAAATTAATAAATTCTATTTTCTCTAATATTAAATATAGCTAGCTAAAAGTAAAATTTTTATAAAAACAAAAAAAAATCTTAGTACAAATGAATGAAAGAATATTATCATAACAAATGATAACTACTTATTAGGGATGAAAACGGATCGGATACGAACGGATACTGCGGATACAGATACAGATAGTTTTTCTTTCTCGGAATGAATTCTCGGATCGAATTCGGATACGGACAATATATTTTGTGTCGAATAGTGATATTCATCATATTTGGATCATAGAAATTCAACTTTGAATTTCCGGATACTAATGCGGTACGGATAGTTACGGATATTAAATGTCCGGATTCGGATACGGTCTTACCATTTGAGTGTCTAACCCTTTCGGTCGGTCGGTCGGACGGATAATATCTGTACCACTTTCATCCCTACTACTTATTACCAAATCTGCTTCCTATAGGTCGTCACTCGACCTCTCTTCGTTCGGCAAGGCTACAAACAGGTCGGCTGCTAAGCTGATTTGTTTCTCTTTCTTTTTTGGACCGACGTGCATGCTATTCGACCTGTCGATAGCTCTACAACTTCGTCATGACCTTTCTAAGGTCGCTGCGCCTACACCTCGCTCGGGGGCTTATGAGACATGGGTACCCCTGGGTCCCCACTGACCAGGCTCACGGCCGTCCCCGACAAGTGGGTCCGGCCTACCAGAAGACCCGCCGACCTGTCAGTGGGCCCAACCGACCTAGTTGGCAGCCCACACGACCTCCTGAAGACCTTCCAGAAGATTCCCCCGACGACCTAATTCAACACGACCTCAAGACTTGACGTGCAAGACAAGGTAGTCCAGACGGATTAAGGCAGCTCGGATAAGCTTTCCATGTTGTAATTGACTAGAGATAGGTTTCCCTGTTGTAACCGACCTGGACTCCGGTCCACCGACCTTGTCCGTCGTCCAATATAAGGCGGGCAAGGGCGTCCCCAGGGACATGTACCGCGCAGACCACCTGAGCTCGAAGCAATACAAACCGAAGAACTGGACGTAGGGTTTTACTCTCCGGAGGCCCGAACTAGTATAAAATCATCTTGTCCTTGTATCTCATCGTAATTTCCGTGTGCTACACTAGCATAACCATCGCGTTCTTAGCTCCCGATCTCCCCGCCGAACAACTAAACCGCAGGGATTAACACCCTCGTGGGCTGTCTAGATCTCACCATCTGATAGTATCTATGCTACCAGAGTGATTAGTTCACCTCAAACTAGCATAAGAGCCATTTGGATTCCCAAGTCTCTTATGACTAACCCTATAGGACCCAACAAGGCTTGGGTACCAAAAGGTGCTTGCTAGAACTGCAGGAGCATTGAGATGTATTGGAGGCTTGGCAAAACTCAACAGAAGGGCCATGAGCTAGAATAATGCCAAGCATCAAGTCTAAGTCTTTATATTCATAATCCAATGACATCTTGGTAACACACGCCTCATCTTTCATCTTAGTCATTTGATCCTTAGTGGATACTTGTGCTACAAAACCTTGGTTTTGTACACTTGGCTTGACTAAGTAATTTGGTGTACATTTATGCTCATCTTACCATATGATGCTCGTAACCGCTCTCTAGTAGAGCAAGTTGATCTAAGTGGTGCAAGTAAAAGAAGAAATGAAATTGTAAGTCAATCAAGCTTTTGGCCAATGGTGATGACAGACCAAGTTGAAGCTCAAAAGAAGATGAAGAATAAATCTCAAGCTTCAACACCAACTCAAAGGGCCAAACATCTCTGACTCTGTGGAAGTGCAGACTCCAGAGGTTCCAAGCAAATCCCCAGAGGTTCCAGAAATTGCTGCAGGAACTCAATCTCCGGGAAATTCTTAGGAGGTTTCAGAATTTGGGAATTCAGACCTACAGAGCATCAGAATCAGGGTGCTGGTCATCAATTGAAGACTCATGAAGATATACCTGCATCGTGAGCTGTTAGGAGTACTGAAGACCTTTTTAAGTTGGACTCACTGGCAAAGCTGGTCTGACCGGTTTGCCAAACCGGTCTGACCGGTTTTGGCCCAGTGCTGCTCCAATTGATTGATTTATTTCAAGAAAATTGAAAAACTTCATTCAACTATCCTCAACTCTTAACTGGCATCATATACGTGCTATCTGAAATGGTAGTAAGTATTCTTGGCACAAGTTCAAATTTTGTAACTCATTCTCTATGTGCCTTGACCAAATTGTGAAGTGACCTCCTCAAGATCATTAAATTGACTAAGTGTTTGTTTCATGCAACTCAAATACATGATGCACCTTTTTAGGGGGAGATCACTCTACAATTTGTGTCTTTGAGACTAATGTCTTAATTTAGTGATTTTTGTAGTCTCAACTTGAGAGCTTGTCTCTCTCCTTAGAGTATGCTATGATATTGAGTCCAAAGTGGTAAAATTGGGCTTATCTTTTTCTTTGGATTATGAAACTAACCTCAAGCATAGCTACTCACCACAATATAGTTTAAATTCCTCGAAGATGGACTAATTGACCATAATGGTGCATGTGACCTTAGTCATTCACACTTTATTTCATATGCACCACACACGAAGGGAATTTGATCTATATTGTGAGGTTTTAATTTTTAGTGATCCTCTTATCTTTTCTAACCCAAAAGGTCACTAAGAATTAAAACTAATGCTTGTGCTATCTAAGTATCTCTCTCATGATGTGATTAAAAGGTTTATCAAAAATGAGAGCTAGAACTTGAGCTTAACATAATAGTGCACAAGTCAAAGAAAAATCACAATCCACCAATGTGAAAATGTGATAAGCTAGAGGCAAAGGTATGTTTTCCATTCACTTTTGTTCTACCTTTATCGTCTAGGGTTTGTTCATGCTAGTGTGTGCATTCTCTTGGCATGTAGTCCATTCTAAGTTCTCCCTTGTGTGCCCATTGGATATTTAGTTGATGCCTACCTTTATATTCACTTAATGTCAAACGCTTGTTATAATGTGAAAGGCATGAACTAAACATACCAATGTGGTCCTAAAACTTGTTTGGCTACATGATAGTATGACATAGGTTAGATTTTGCAAAACTCAACTAGCATGATAGGATTTGTGTGATTTTGAAAAATATTTGGCATTTGGTCTTTGTGACCCAATTGATCCACTTGTGACTATAGTTAACCTTGCTTGATTGATGGCTAGTCACAAGTGGTGAGATTTTCTTAAAGTCCAACATAATAGTAATGTCTATCTCTCTCTAAGTCTCTTGGAAGTGTCAAGGAGCTTTTGGATCTAATTGAAAAATCTCTCTATGGAAGTTTATCTAGTGACTTGAGCTTATCTGAATATCTCTATTTCTCACTAGATCCATCACAAAAGGATAAAGAGTTATATTCTCTCAATAATTTTATTCATCCTTCCTTATCACCACTCTTGGAGAAAAAGAGCTTTGGAAAAGAATTGAAGCTTCATGTCCTCTCAGAGAATAAACTAGTATCTGGACATCCCATGAACACATCTCTCATATTAGTTCTTGGAACAAGCCTCAAATTCTCGGGTTCTAATCTTTATCTGGTTTCCTGAGGGAAACCGGTCTGACCGGTTTTTGAAACTGGTCTAACCGGTTTACCCCCGGGTCCACATCTTTAACTCCAACCTGTGGGAATCTTTTCTCTCACCCCCTCATTCCATCCCTATCAGCCCAGGCCCGTGTTTCACTCCTCCCCACCGAGCTCTCTCTCTCCAACTCACCTCCCTCCATGGATCCATAAGCTTTACCCAAGGAAAATGGTTTAGTTGTTGGAGATTGAAGTTTTCAAGTGAATCACATCGGTCTAACCGGATTGGAGACCGTCTTTGAAGCTTATCTCTTCCTCTCCTCTCCATTCAAGGTATCAAAGGTTCCTTTTGCTCGATCTCTTAGCTCCATGGTTATCTCTCGGATTCCTTTGAGCAAACATCATCTAGTAGTCCCAGAATGCTATGCCTAAGAGTTGAATCAATTTGGATGGCTACATTTTGAAATCCGTTGATCTAGGGTTCGGCCACCGAAACCGGTCTGACCGGTTTCTGAAACCGGTCTGACCGGTTCTGGGCAGGACAGAACCATCTTCCTCACAACTTTCATTCCTTTATCTTTTGGAGTCTCAAATAAACTTCCTAAGACCTTGCATCTATTTTATCACTTTTTATGGTCAGGAAATACTCAAAATGGCAGAGCTCCCAAAGACATATGTTAGGCAAAGGAAGAAGGCAAGGGGTGTTGAGTCAGAAAATGCACCAGATCCGCATGAGCCTCCGGAAGCTTCCAGTGGTCCAGCCTTGAGACCTAGAGTATCTAAAGAGGTTGTGGAGCCATCCCTTGCTGAGTTTGAGGAAGAAGGCAATGGCACATCCAGTGTTGATGATGAGAGCAATGAGGACTGGCATGTTGAACATCGTGCGGGAAAAGGACTAGCAATAGATGTTGAGGACAGTGATGAGGAGGAGTTTGAAGAGGATTTTGGTGGTAGGGAGAGACAAGGGGCAGCGGCAGAAGAAGAAGGTGAAGAGGAAATCTTGCTAGAAATCAGAAGGCTTGTCAACCCAGGAACTCATAGAATGGTGAACTATCTTGGTACGGGAATGACAGAGGCAGCTAGAAAGAAGAGAAGGGAATGGCCTTATGGTGAGCCGAAAGCCGCCAACAGTGGTATAGATTATAGATTTCACACATTCTTTCAGCAGGACTACTATACCACCACCATCATTGCCAAGAAGAAGGGAATAGTTGCTGAAGCAAGATGGATAGATTGGGCTTACAAGGAGAAGACAAACCATGCTATTTTCAGGAACATTATTGAGGTTTGCACTACTCTGAGGATTAAGCCACTTATGGGTTTTAGGCACAGTTGGAACACTGAAATCATTGCACAATTCTTTGCCACTGTTGCCTTTGAGGAAAATGATAGTGCAAGGAGGATGCATTGGATGACCGAAGGCACTAGATACAGTCTCACCTTCACACATTTTGCTAGATTGCTTGGAGCTAGCCCGGTTGATATGACTCTCCCTTGTATTCACCGTGGCACTCGTCCAATGGAATCTAATGAGTTAAAGTTCATGTATCCGAGAAACAAGCAAGGAAATGTGGGGTTTGTTGCAGGTCTTTACACTTACTATAGTGTGCTAAACCGCATGTTCCAGATGACACTTACACCTAGGGGAGGAAACCCGGCGGATATCTCAAATTTTGCTAAGGATCTCCATGTTCATACAAGGCCTCCCGGACTTCCATTTTCAGTAAGTGACTTCATTTGGGAGGAGATCAAGAGCATTAGTGAAAGCCCCCAGAGGTTGTGTGGTTATGCACCGTACATCATGCATATTATTGAGAAAGTGTCTCAGAAGAAATTTCTAAAGGATGCAAAACATGAACCTTTTAGAATACCTGCACCCAAGAAAGTCAAGGCTCCCTCACCTGGCAGATATGATGAGATACAAGTTGAAGAAGGAGGTGAACAGCAGCAGCCAGCAGCTGCTGCCACTGGACTGGACCAAACCGGTCTGACCGGTTTGGAAAACCGGCCTGACCGGTTTGCATCAGGCAGCAGTCAGCCAAGAGACAAGCCACCCTCTCCTCTATGCAAGCTCGTAAATTTCTTTACCTCTATGTGCAAAAGTCAGAGGGATATCATGGTTAAGCAGCAACGATCTAGAAGGGCAAATAAGAAAATGCAAGACTCCATCAAATTAATGCATAATAGTCAAGGTCTGCAACCTCCTAGATCCCCGATCTCTCCTGAGCCTATAGAAGAAGACATTCCATCAGTGGACAGCATGGTTGCTCAACTGAACTCCGAGGGGTACTTTCAAAATTATGCACACTACTATGGATATGAAGTACCTCCTCCTCCACCTCCTCCTACCGGTCCATCTACTAGTGGAGAAAATCTTGTGTCTCAAGCCTTTCAGTCCATCTTTGGAAATCCTGTGGGTATGATGTGTTCTCAAAATTCATATCTTAGCATCTACCTTATTCTTCATACTTCTCTCTAACTCTTTCTCCCTTAGATTACTGTCACACCTGTTTTTCCAAAGAAAACCAAGTGCAGTTCTATATGCATGCTAGGATCAAGTTTCATGCATATGGTTGACATAAGTGAATAACAGAAACAATATCACGTAAGAAAAACAAAGATTATCAGAGTATTACACTCAATCCTGGAAACGAAGGCTCCAAACATCACAGGCAGTCGACTGGGGGTTGCGTACGCCTAACACCAGTAACATCTTCACAACAACTTCATAGCAGCTTCCTCTTTCTGAGCAACATTATTTATAGCAAGGGTGAGCACATGTCGTACTCAGCAAGTGTGGGGAGAGTATGAATGCAAAGGCTTAACAAGGGAAGGCTGACATGTTGGTAAAACCGGTCTGACCGGTTTCCATAACCAATCTGACTGGTTTCTGTGCTGAGCACTTCCCAGCTCCTGATGTATCTTGTTATCTAGTTATCTTTGTCAAGAGAACTTGTTGAGAGTACTTGGATCTGTAATATTTATCTATCTGACTCTTATCTATGTGTTGGACTTGAGAACAATTGTAATGTATGCTACTGTGTGTGTAATGTACTATTAATGTTCTAAGTGACTTAAATGTTAGTCTGTGATGCATGTTTGTATGATGGATGAGTTGTTTCTGAGTTTACCTGTTTTGTGAACTGACTGGGTGAAACCGGTCTGACCGGTTTCTAAAACCGGTCTGACCGGTTTTGCCCCAGACAGATCACATCTTTGCTATTTTTGTCTCTTGTTATGAGAAATCTTCTCATATGCATCACACTTTTATTTTATTTTGTCACACACATTTGTTGCACCCCACTTTGCTGAGATTTAGGGGGAGCTCCTTGGTTTTCTTGAATATGTGCAAATTAGCATTTTGAGGCCAAATTGATGAATTCCATTCATTGCACACATTGAGAGGGAGCTTTACCTTAATATCAGTCTTTATGAGCTTTATTTATATATCTTTTGTAAGCTTTAATCAAGGTTGTCATCAATCACCAAAAAGGGGGAGATTGTAAGTGCAATCAAGCCCTAAGTGAGTTTTGGTGATTTGAGTGACAACTTGATTAAAGAACTAACACTCTTGTAAAGCATGTGAGCTGGTTGTTGATTGTTGATAAGTGAAATTAATGAGAAAAATCATACATATGGCTCATACCGCAAAGAAAACAAGTGTGGATCATGACATTACACATGGAAAGTATGCAAGCATACTAAAGATGAATGTCATGATATGGTGAGTGTGTTCCCCCCATTAGAGCTTACAAGAGACATACAACAAGCAATCCAAAGCAAAAGAAAGGTGAAGATAGAGGCACATTTGTATCATTATACCCGGTTGATCTCTATGTGCTAAGTGAAGCCCGTTGTGAAGAAAAGAGAAGCTTGTTGTTTACAAATGGGAGAACCAAGTCCAAGATGAGTATAGCATCAAGGGGATTTCATTTTAGATATGAGAAGGAACTTGATGATCTATACAAGAGTTACTCCAAGTATGATATCAAGTGGATTTCACTCCAATATCAAAAAGGGGTTGTTGATTCATAAAAAAAGGGGTTGTTGTTTGCAAGACTTCAAGAAGAGCTTTGTTAAAGGACATTTAGCTATCTCCTAGTTGATGGACCTACAAATAGAAGTTTGGAAAGCAAGGATATTTCTTATTAACTATTTGAGTGACATCTCAAATGGAACTCTCTATGATGCAAAGCTTGACTCAATTGTGGCAAGGATAAGTGATGAAGAAATCAAGATGGCTAAAACGAGGAACCAAGCAAAAGCTATGGATAGCGACCATGAGCAAGTTGCTAAAGTGAAGTTGATGGCGTCAAGGGATTTCAAAGTATCATATCCAAGCCTACCGAGGAAAGCAATGACTTGCATTTAGTGTTGTGATTGATAAATTGGAATGGCTTTAGAATTCAATAATGCTACACTACTCTATGGAAGAACTCTAAGTCATTGGCTCAAGGTGGATATGCTAGAGCACATGCTTCTATCTCTACACTCAATACATGTGCTCAGTTGGTTTACATTGTTGGAACCCCACGAGATATTAAAGATCAAGTCCGGCATCATTCTTGTTGAAGCAAGCTCAAGTAGATTAATTAGTGTTTATCTTTTGTCTTGAGTTTAGGTGTGTCGTACTATCAAGAGGGATGCAATCTTGGTTGGACAACAAACATCAAATAGTGCTCAAGTGAACCCATGAGAGACTAACCCGTGAAATCTAACCTTGGTGGGGATTCTCTGGCCTAAACCGGTCTGACCGGTTTGGCAAATCGGTCTGACCGGTTTTGGCACTGACACCGTCCAATGGCTAGTTGGTTTGAAAACCGGTCTGACCAGTTTATGGCAAACCAGTCTGACCGGTTTTGTCTGACAGACTAACGACTAGTTTTGTGAGAGTTGGGTATTTATACCCATGAGCTCCTCTTTGAGGGGCTGCTGGTTCTCCACGTTTCTAACACCTTCCAAAACCCCAGCTGAGCTCTCCCCAACCTCTCTAAGTGAGATTCAAGCCTTTAGTGTCTTATTCTTGAGTTGGGTTGAGAGAGTGACTTGTGTGAGAAGTTTGTGAAGCCTAGTGAGCATTCCCACACCTTGAGCACCTGCTGATCTTGTTGAACATCTTGTGAAGCATTTGTTACTCTTGGAGCCCTTGGCTCCTAGACAGCTAGAAGTCGCTTGGAAGCTCCCGATCGTTGTGTGGCAGCTCCAAGAAGTTTGTAATTGCAAATCAAAGATAGTGGAACACTCCACCTATTGCCTTGGTGACAGGTGTGAGAGAGGAGCGGATTGAAAGAGATCCCAAAGCCCTTGTGGCTTACCTCAACAACGTGGACGTAGGCCAGCCTTTGTGGCGAGCTGAACCACGGGATAAATCCGGTGTCCTTCGTGCTCTTACTTTCTTTATATCTTGCTTGCTTTACCTTATGTTGTTTCTAGCATACACTTTGTGCTTCCACTTCGATCTACTTTGGTGTGCTTGTGCTGTGTGCAAGGACTTCATTGACACCCTTGGAAACGCCTGTTGAAGTCTTACACCAAGTTTGGTTTGTGCTAGAACTCGTAGAGGGAATTTCAGTTTTGGACAGTGCTTTCTGTGGGAAACCGGTCTGACCGGTTTCGGTACTAACCGTGGGTTGAAAGTTTTAATAAGTGCAGATTCGTCTATTCACCCCCCCCCTCTAGACGACATCAAGATCCTTTTAGCTCCGAGATGGCTGAGAGCTCCGGGGCAGGTGGGAGGAGGGGTCGCAGGAGGTCACCCACTCCGCAGCGTGGACCTTCGTCTGGAGGAGGAGGAGGAGGAGGAGGAGGGAGGGGTGGTCGCCGGAGGTCACCCTCTCCTCCGGGTTCTTCGTCATCTGGAGGGGGGAGGATTCGCAAATTGCGCCCCTCTCCTATGGTGGTCCAGCAGGAGGAGGAGGAGGAGGAGGAGGGAGGAGGAGGAGGAGAGGGAGAGGGATAGGGAGGATATTGAGGAGGAGATGGAGATCCATAGGGAGGAGGATAGGGAGAGGGGGAGGGAACACAGTGGGGGTGACGGTGACGGTGAGGGAGAGGGGGAGGGGGAGCAGGAGGATGGGGAGAACACAGGTGCTATCTGGTTGCGAGGCCCTTCGAAGCTTCCGACACGACCCATAGCGCTTGCGGACTGACCGATTATTACACCCGATGGGAAAAGGTAATTTATCACTGCTTTTTCATTGATTATGTTTTAATTCACAATTGAAATTATTAATTTGTCGTGAACAATTTGGCAGGAGATGGAGGCAAGTTGCTCCAGGTGGTCACAAACGTCTTCCCAATGGCATCCTCGGTATTTTGTGCAGGGTTCACTGGCCCGGGGTGGTAGAGGTTGGCGATCGAGAGGACCTAGCAGAGACGTTTGACCACTACGTCACCGTGATCTATCAAGATGATCAGGACGAAAGGAATTTCCAGACCAAGGCCGGGCGGGTGGTTGGCGAACTATGGGTAAGTCTTCCTCGCAAAACATTGCATATCTCAATACATCGCATTAACATTGTATATTCCTAAAGTATTGACAACACTTGTATATGCAGGATTTCTTCAGATGTGAGGATGGATTTCTAGACAGGACGAATGAGGTGGCGAGGCATGCCTGTCAAAAGCTGATGCATGATATGATTTACGAGGTGCGTGTCGGCACTGTCGTTTTCTACTACGCAAAGCACAAGAAGGTGAAAATCACCAAAGTGCAGGCAAGAAACGAGAAGCTGCTCAGAGAAGAATGGTTGAGGGTAAAGTACATATCATGACAATATTGACTTTTCTTCGTTCACGTATGGTCAATTTGATCTTCTTGTATGACATGCACTTGATGACGTGCAGGTGCCTCCTTGGTGGTGTAGTAGCAATTGGCGGGCTTGGGCAATGCTGGTGGATAGGTGGCTGGACCCAGAGTGGGACAAGTTGCACCTCGAGCGCCGGGAACAGCGTTTGAAGATGCCAGGTCCGGCACACCATCAAGGCAACCTAAACCTCAGCCGATATGCGGCTAGATGGGTACGTGAAATTATTTCATTATTGTAATTCTCACAAATTTTGCATTATTTATGATAATCTTGTTGTTGGTTGCAGTCTCGTTCACATAGTGACCGGCCTTGCTCCCAGCTCGAGGCATATGCTTTGTCTCACAAGGGTAAGGCGACTTCGGGCATCACCTACAACGAGGAAGACCCGCCGGAGGCGTACACCAACCCGACGATCCAGCCCCGCCTTGTTCGGTACAACACAATGGCAAGGGAGGTCCATGGGCCAGAGTTCGATCCGAGGAGGGCGCTCCTTGATGGAGAAGTCATTATGAAGATTGGACAGGGTAAGAAGCATGGTCGGTACTTTGTTGGCGACAACATCCTCGACCTTGCCGATGTTCCAAGTCTCCCAGCGGTGAAAGCTCGGAGCACGAGCTCAACCCCGCCCGTACAACGATGACCGAATGTTGTTGAGACCTTGCTGGAGACAGTCCAGGTTATTTGATGTCTATATCTGTCGTTCATTGACCATGAATATATGTCTGCTTTTTATTCTAATGTTGGGGTAAAAAAATGTAGGCCCAGCTTGCAGAAGAGAGGGCCGAACGACAGAGGGAGCAGGCGGCCAGCCAGCAATAGATGCAGCAGTATGTCGAGGTCAGTCAGCAGCAGATGCAGCAGATGCTTCAGTACATGCAAGGTCTTTCTACGGTGATTGCTCAATCACAACCACAAGCGCAACTCGCTTCTCCACCTGTGCTCTTTCTTCCTCCTAGACCGACTTCCAGTACTCCGGTGAGTTTGTTTCCCACATGTCTTTTCATTTCTGGTTGTGACTTAGAGCTTAGAATGAAATAGAAATGTAGAATGACTTAGAAACCTAGAATGACTTAACGACGTTTGTGCTTTCAGTGGTAGGCGACGTTCCCGTCGACAGCGAGGCGCCTGTGGTGACTTCGTCAATCTTGAGGATTTGCCGGCCCAGTCTTCGAAGATGCTCCTATGGGTAGGGTTTGCACGCGTGTGTTCATAGGGATGAGTGTGCGTGCGTTGTGAGTATCTCTGATGTACTGTGTAATTCAAACAAAAAATGTCATCTATAACAATAGACGGGATATATAGAGGTGCGGTCGGCACCATCTATGGCTTGTTTTTTTTTGAGCAGAACCATCTATGGCTTGTTTGGAATAGAGTTTTCTCACATGAATTTCAAAGGAAGTGCATTCCTATATTTTGCTAACGTCATCCGCCGTTTGGAATGAAGGAACACGCTAGCCGATTCCAGAGGAAAGGATTCGTTGTCTTCACAAGACATAGGAAAATAGGAAATAAAGCATCCAGTCAGAGATAAAGATTTTGTGTAAGCCTGAGGCAAGAGAGAAGAAGTTTTCATGTGGCTTGATATCAAGATAAGAGGAGAAGAGAGAACCAGAAGAGAAGTTCTTTTTCCTGAAAAACGAGGTCGGACCACATCATCTTCACCGGCGTAGGTAGGTGCCATCCACCCTCGGTTGCTGTCGGTATCCGTTGTCAGTTTATTTGTCACTTCGATATGGAGCCACACGATGGCACCAGATAAGGATGATCCCAGCAGGATGACAGGCCCTGGGTTGCGTCTATGGACCAGTGGTCCCAAGTGCAAGCTAGTGAGTTAGAGGAGAAAGATATGTAGCGGAAAAAATGGTATGTATAAATAGAGGGAACCTTATCAGGTGGAAATCACAGTCTTCATAAAAACTTGTGCAAACTATGAGAAAAAAGTCGTCTAAATTCAAAAAAAACATATGTAGATAATATGATGATACATAACTTTGTGAAATATTTTTTCCAAACTCGACTTCTTTTGTGAGATATAAAAATAATAAATTTAAAATGAGAAAGTTGTACAAATGATTTGTTAGAAATTTATTATTTTTTATTAATCTATTTTCTATTCTTTCGTTCCACCAGGATCATGAAATCGCCCCGGGCAGCAGGCCGTGGAGAGCAATCGCACGCACCAGCACGTCTCCTTCGTTTTCCTTCGGTTTCACCACGGCGGGGGAGCAGGGACAGGGACAGGGACAGGGACAGCGCGCCACGACACATGCAGTAACGCGAAGCCGGAGACTTCCGGACCCGCCGCTAGAGACGGTCGGAAAGAGAGGAGGACGTACGTACACGGAACAGTCCGGTTGATGTGTTTGGCCTACATCTCTATCGAATCGGAGCCTGGTGGTGGAGCTTAATTTCTCCCGCAATCCGCAGCGTGCGTGTTGCTGTGCGCCTCGTTTCGTTCTTTCCGTTTTCTCTCTTCCGTGTCCAACGAGAAAACAACGTGCGGACGACGGAGGAGGGCTGACTGCTGACTAAGGTACCCGCTGTCCAGTCCAATAGGTGTGTGTGGTGTGGTCTATCATATCTCTTCCAATTAAAGTTTGGGGATTTTAGTTAAGTTAATTGGGAGCACAAGAATTTTTGAAAATTTACACTACTGCACAGCATCTCATCCACACCGGCACGCAAATTTTATTACGGTGAACACACCAGTACCATATATAAAGTAGCGACGTGTGTTTAGTTTGTTGAAAAATTTTGGAGAAATTTTTGGGGTTCCCTTCCAAGGTCTATTAAGAGTATTAAATGAAGACTACTTACAAAACTAACTACACGAATGGACTAGAAATCGCGAGATGAATCCATTAAGTCTAATTAATCCGTCATTAGAGATTGGTTACTATAGCACAATATTGTCTAATCATATCATAATTAGCTCATTAGATTCGTCTCGAAAATTAAGATAGGAGTTGTGGAATGTGTTTTGTCATTAATTCATATTTAATACTTCTAATTAGTGTCCGAAGATTGTTGTGACGGTAGTTGATGAAATTTTTGAGAACTAAACGGACCATATAGGTGATTGTCCACCATGGAAAATTACACCGGCACAAACAGCACATTATGCCTACCCAATGAAAAATTGCACCGAGCTACCCGTACAGTGTCCAACCTTCGAATTCACAACGTCATCCCTCTCACGATACACACGATACCTTTTTATCATATTACCTACACTACCACATATTCATATCCACAGATCGATCGGATGCGATTTCGAGTCGGCGTGAACTATGGATGTGCCTACCAGCTCAGCCTGTTCGGTTGGCTGGGTGACTGGTGGCTGATGCTGATTTGTTCCGAGAGAAAAATACTACTGCCTGTGGTTGGTGGTTAATGCTGATATGCATAACGATTGAAATAGGGATGCTTTGGAGGCACAAAATCATTTGATATGGAGCCATAACTTGTACTACTAAAACACATCTCACCATCGTAATCAAAACATCCTCATGAGTCATGAGGAGGGAAGCTTCGTGGGAACTATCCCTCCAGCCGGCCTTTTTTTCTCCTATCTTCTTCCACTTTGTTGACTGAAGCGAGAGCGACAAGGCACCACACCGTCAACATAGAAAATTGCCATTCCGGAAGACACCGGAGACCACGCTGTGCAATTTCCACGCTTTTGAAATGGTAAACATATAATTTTAGACCAGAAAGATTTTATGGCTAGCTCTAGAAGCGGACGTGTACCAACCACTGATGGAAAAGGTCGTAGCCGGCACGCCGCACACATGTTTCTTCTCTGTCTATCATCTTCTCTCCGTTCTACTAGTTGATTGTTTGATCTACCATACTCAGAAAAAGCAGTGAAAGAACAGAACTGAAATTTATGACCAACAAAATGGTCATCTAAATTCTCTACTTTACCAAAACCAAAAGTACACCGGAAGAAGCATGCGGCCAAGCATTAGAGAACAGATCACTATTTCTTAATAGGATGCAAATGTACATTAAGATAGCATCACAGTTGATGAAAAAGACGCGGTCTCTATCAATCCCAGACTAATGGAGCTGCCGGCCGGCGCCTAGCAAGGAACCATCGGTCGAGCAAGATATAATTAATTAGTAAAAGAATTCCTCGGAGGAGTGCTGAAGAATTCTCAAACAGAGATAACCTAATAGACTAGGTAGAGATCACCATGAAGGAGGATACTGGTCAGTACTTCTACCCATTTAATTTTCATGAATGTTCGATCGGAATCCTGAATCCTGAAACGTGTGTTTAAAGCCCGAGCCACGAGGCAGCAGCAGGCTCCTCTGTCGCAAGCTTGAGCTTGCCGCTGCCGGTGATGTCTTTCTCTGGCACCGGCGACGCCGTCACCTTGTTGTAAGGCTCGGCGGCGTTGATCCTGCAAATCCATTCCACACACGTATTTGTCATCCATCTAGTGTTGTTGCTGAACAACTTGAACAATTTAATCTTGAACGAGTGTCGTCGAAGACAGTGAATGGAAGGAGGAACCAGATGAGATCAGAGCCTGCATATATCGATCCTCACCTGTGCTTCCTCTTCTGGAGGAACCTCTGCAGCGATGCCTTCCTCGCGATGGGCATGTCAGGGAGCGCCGCCGCCGGTGGGTTGGCGGCTGGCTTCTCCTCCTCCGTAGCCGCCGCTGCTGCTGGCGCGGCTTTATTTTGTGGCGGCGTAGCCGCGGTGCTCGACCCGGCCAGCTGCATCAGCTCCTCGGCCTTGTTGGCCGGAAAGTCCTCGAACACAAGCACCCGGCCCTCGTAGACGATGGTCAGGGGCGCCTTCGCCGGCGCCTCCGGTCTGGAAACAAAGCATACATGCATACTCGCCGTTGTCAAACCCGACTTGTGCGGCGGCGGCGCTCGGTGCCGTCGGCAACATCAAAGGCGACAGAGAGGTTGATATAGCAGATGAAAGCTCACCGTTGCTGCAACGTGCCGGCGCGCGTTGGGAAGAGCTGCATGGTCCTGCCGTCCGGCGTGTCCTCATCACCCTTCTCCGTCGCCGTCTCCACCACGAGAGGCGGCGGCAGTCGGAACGCCCCGTCGAGTGCCCCGGCCAGCTGCTGCTGCTCCCTCATGTACTGCCGCAGGAGCCCGCACGTGACGGCGAATCTGGTGTTGTTGCCGGCGGCCGCCATATCCGATCCTCCTCGCCTCGGTCAAGCAGCTAGCAGTGCGCGCTGTGGAGCAGTAATGGTGCTACTGGTGATGGTTCCGTCTCTTCTGGCGGCTCTAGCTAGCTTGCGTGGGAAACTCACCGCGGGCGCGTGCTATATTATTATACCGGTGGTGGTGGAGCCAGAAGGCTCTCGGCGCGCGCCAACCGGCTTGTGTTTCGCCTCCTTGTAGGCGCTGGTAGAAGCACGTGAAATGCGAGGGAATTATCCAGGCCGCAAACACAAAACTTCGTGTCCTTAGCCTGCAGGCTGGCTTAGTTGCCTTTATGGATTTCATGGCTGTAAATTGTTTTTTGTGTTGCTTTTCTCTTATATGTATCGTTGGGTTTTCCCTTTTATTTATTTATTTATTCATTGCGTTTACACAAGTTAAGGTGTTGTATATTTTTGTTGAAGGAATATGCTGGTGCTATATTTCAGGTGCCTAAAAATAAGTTTTTTTTTCAGGCGACCATGCATATAGGATGATCAGAGGACAAAATTCTAGTTGGTTTTGAGCTCAGTTGTGCTAACAGGCCTGTTTTACAAACACTATTGTGTGTTTCCTTCCTACTATGTTCAGTAACGGGCCTGCGAGTCATACGAGATAATTGGGCCGTGGTTTGGTCCCCATATTGGTAAAAAAAAAGTTTACTGAAACCAGCCCAACAAAATAAACATAAAATAATTTTTTTCGGGTAAAACATAAAATAATTTATATAGCCGGACAAGAAAAAAAAATTACCTAATGGTTCTAAAAAAACCTAATGTTACCATACCAAACGAAACAAAAATAACAACTGAGCAACTCCAACAATTTGCTATTTTAATTTGGTATTTATCTAATTTTGACAAATCATGAAAAATTAGCCTCCAACAGTTTGGCAAAACAACTTGACATCAATAGCAACTTGGCATCCCTCCCCTCGCCGCGCGTATATATGCGCGCAGCTATCCGCGGTGCATCCTTCGTAACAGAAGAGGTGGAAGGATATAAAAATAATTTTATTTTTTTCTCAGGGTTCTGATTTAAGTTTTAAGAGGTGGAAGGGTAGAAACATATTTTTGTTTCTCTCAGGTTCCTGATGTAAGTTAAATCTAGATTTGACAAGTGAATTATGCTAAACTGTTGGAGATGAACTTTTTTTACTTGTCATATCTTTTTAGAAGTTGGCAAAACACCAGATTTACCAAGTAAAATTTGGCAAACTCTTAGAGATGCTCCTAAGTATAGATAAATACTCTAATAACAAGTTGCAAGTTAAAAAAAAATCTACAGTCAAACAACAACAAAATTACCAAGTGTTTCCCTACAAGACGGATAAAAAAATTATTTTGTTTTTCCAACTATAATGAAAAACACAAAAACCAAGAATTCCTTTATTTTTTATACAGTTTATTAGAATTTGAAAAGATCTTGTACCGTATAATTTGACTACTAATATACTCCCTTCGTTTCAAAATAATTGTCATTCTGAAGTTTTTAGATACATTCTTTTATTATGTATGTGGACATACTACCTATCTAGATGCATAACAAAAAAATGTATTTAGAAAAGACAGAATGACAAGTATTTTGAAACGGAGGAAGTATGATACATATGTTATCATGTGTTACAAATTAAATTCAATACGGGCACCTAAAGATATACTTAGGCCGGAGACGCACTACAACCACAAGCTAGCAAGCACAGCAAGGGAGGTCGTTTTTTGGGTGGAAATATTTATCCTGGGCTTTGAACCATGGCTCAGGCTGTTCTATGACATTTTTCCGTCACGTCGTAAAACCAAATTCGGTACCACGAACACAAGACTTTCGTCATAGAAAAAATAGTTATGTGACATTTTTGGAAATTCTTCACAGAAGTACAAACTTGACGACAGTTTGGTGATGTTTTTTAATTCGTCATAAATTGGTCAAAAAACTGTCCTTAAGACGTTTTTGTTTTCACGGTAATGAAAACCGTTCATCACCAATACAACTATTTCTAGTAGAGTAGTTGGGAAATACGTCTTATTCGGTTGGCTTGGTGGCTGATGGATGATGCTAATTTGTTGTGAGAAAAAATATCGCTGACTGGTTGGTGCCAGATGGGTGGATGATGCTAATTTGTTGTGAGAGAAAAGTATTGCCAGCTCATGCAGCGAGAAATCGGTATGAAGTAGTATATGCACGTTCGCTAACACCCATGAGTTCGACTCCCGTAGAACCGAGTTAAACGCAGCTGGATTAAAAAAAAGATCCCTCTCAATATACGAAGTACGTTCGACAGCTGGCACAGGGAATGCCGCATGGGTGGGCAGCCTTTCTAGGGATGAAACTGAAAACGGAAATTCTCGTTTACCGGAGCTCATTTCTGAGTTCTTCTAGCATTTGTGGCCAAAATAACAGAATCGGTAACCGCAAATACGGTAATGAGAACGGTAAAAAAAAAAGAAAGCGATAATGCATGAAAACATTTTAGCCTCCTTCCGTTCGTTTCCGCAATTTACCATATTTGACCGGTAATTTCCGTCGGTATTCTTCCGTATACAATAGCCCAGCATGCAGCAGCCCATCTCCAATTCCACCATGCATCATATTATCCTAAAACGCAACTGGCCCAAGCAAGCCCATGTCGCAGCTCCCAAACCTCTCACGTTCCTATATCCAGCCACCCGCCCACCCATAAACCACGCAATCAGCCTCCAGAATTCCATTCGCCGCACACAAGATGGCGCCGCCGTTCCATCTCCTCTCGCCATCCCCATCTACATCTGCTAGTCCCCATCTTGGCAACAGTCATGGACGGTGGTGAGTCTGCGGCGGCGACAATGGCACCAGTTGGAAGTAGAGGTTCCCAGTCCCACGGGGACTAGGGTCGTGGTCGTGCCTCATCCAAGCGACAGCACCATTTGATGGTACCACTGCCGCCGGCACCTCGCAGTACCATTGGCTCCAATCGCTCGGCAACTGTGCTAGGGTGGCGTGGGCTTCTCTGGCGGTGGTGCTAGGATTTCACCTGTGTTGCCCGAGACGAGCGATGCGGGGGACGGGCGTCCGTTCGGTTCGGATTCCCTCCTCACCCTTGCTGGTATCACATGACTTGGATCGATATGATATAGCTCCACGCAGTGGCGAAGCCAGGATCGAGCTCTAAGGGGGGCTCTCTCAGTGCTTCTTCCAACTCCGGCTCTTCATCCTTCATTGTTTGCTTCAAAAATAGTAGGAGGGACGCCACTGGCTCCACGATACACACCATTAGGCTGTGAAAATGATAATGACTGAATGACATGGTAGCATGCATGATCAACAAGGCATTAGTTGTGGCTGGCAACCAAGATACTCCCTTGTCGTTCCAATTTGTAAGTCATTTTAACTTTCGAGGTTGATAGATATTATTATGAATGCATTAAAAAGTTATACACATAGAAAAGCTAAAATGATCTAAATTTGGAATTAAGAGAATAATTAACAAGTCTCCACCTCATGAGAAACTAGCCCACATATATCGTCTGACCGAGCCGGATTATGCCAAACAACGACGTGTGCTATCCAGGGTCAGGCTCGTGAAATGATGCTTCAGCTTCTGCACTCCTTTTTTTTTTTTGAGATTTCAGCTTCTGCACTCTGTGCAGGCCCATACGCCGCGGGCAACCATTTGTCACATGCAGCACAAGCCCCATGCCATATACAGCTAGCAACTCCAACAGTTTGCTATCTTAACTTGACATCCATCTAATTTTAGCAAAATATCAAAAATTAACCTCCAACAGTTTGACAAAACAACTTGGCATCAATAGCAACTTGGCATCGCTCCCCTCGCCGCGCGTATATATGCGCGCGACTATACGCGGCGCATCCGTTCCGTAACACAAGAGGTGGAAGGACCTAAAAATAATTTTGTTTCTATCTCGGGATTCCTGATGTAAGTTTTCAAGAGGTGGAAGGACATAATATAATTTTGTTTCTCTCTCAGGGTTCCTGACGTAAGTTAGATCTGGATTTGGCAAGTGAATTATACCAAACTATTGGAGATGAATTCTTTTTTTACTTGGCATATATTTTTAGAAGTTGGCAAAACACAACATTTGCCAAGTAAAATTTGGCAAACTGTTGGAGTTGCTCTGGGCATTATTTTCGTTTTCAAGCACAATAAAATTATACAAACGTAAAGGCATACACACACGCAACACGAGAGACGCTCACTTTTATGGCCGAAAGAATTTTGTTATTTGTTACCCCAAAAATTAATCCAAGAATAGCTAAAAATGAATATTTTCATTTTATTTAGGAAAATGTTCCATGTTTCTCTGATCTAACAGAAAGTTTAAGTAAATCTCCGATGTCATGGATGAAATCAATTGCCGCTTTATTATAAGCAAACATCTTTTAATGGCGTAAAAGTATCTTAATTATCCCCCTATTTCGATGGAAAGGAAAATGCGGATGAATCACACAACAGATAACTGTGCTTTATTCTCGATAACCAAGATGTCCCTTTACATTACATTAATTTTATAACGAAAACATCGACTGACGAAACAGATAGGGTCTAGTTCTTTCAGAACATTAGATTCAAGCCCTTCTTGGATGGGCGGATAACTAGTCTAAGGGCACGTACAACGCGTCCTTTTGGCCCGTCTATGTGATGGATTTTTTGCAAAATCACCCCCGCCGTCGCCTACAGACGGGTCTCCCGTCGCCTCGCAAGACGACGCCCTTCGCCCGTTCCCCGAGGTGGAGGAGACGCCCGCGGCTCCGTTGTACGGCCGCGTCTCCCCAAGACGACGGCCCATCGGATCTCGCACGCCCGCGCTCGCCCCTGCCACCCTCTTCGCGCCTCGCCTGCGAAGTATCCCGGTGAGAAGAAGCTCGCCGCATCGCTGGGCCCCCGCCACGGGGAGCCACACCGCCGTTCCACTGCCCGAGCCCGACGGTCGCGGCTGGGTGCTGAGGACGCCGCCCCGCATCCTGCTTGTCGCGGCGTGGTGGAGTCGAGCCCCGGCGGCGGTCAATCGCTGCCGTCAGAGCCGCCAGAGCAGAGCACCGCTGCTGGCCTTTTGCCGCTGATTCGCCGCATCAGGACACCCCGGACGAAGCCGCCTTCGCAGGAGCTTTGGGACGCTGAGACGAAGCAGCACCCCGGTCCTCGTCGTCCATCCTGCACGAGAGCCCTGCCAGTCGTGCGAGTCCGAGCCGCCGCAATCCGAGCTTCGTTGCCGCTGTCTTCCGCCTCCGCTCCGATTTCCGGCCACCTCTGTCCAACTCTGTCACCAACTAACCACGAACAGCAAGAAGCGATCAGAACCTTGGGCGCAAAAGGAAGGGGATTGGAAAAGGAACAGCAAGAAGCCATCGCATGGGTGATGGAAGCAACGCCGACCAGCGGATGAGAGAGGATAATGTGTGAGCATGTACTTCGGTGGGGAAAGCTGCAGGCCTTGGATATTTTCCTCCCGCGTGCGTGGGCAGGAAAAGGCCACGTAGCCTCCAAAACAAAACAATTCTATCGAAATTTCGAACGTCATTACGAAAGAAAATTAGGGAAAAACATTATACCTAGTATATTTCCATTCATGATTTTCAAAAAATATTGTGTAATCATATTTCTCTTATTTATGCTTGACACTATTCCCATTGCTATCCGACTAACCTGAGTAAAATAGTCAGGACACTGTCCTCAGCTAATGCACACGATTTTTAGTGTAATCATGTTAATATTTTATCATGTTATTGTAATCATGTTGGCTTTATATAATATAATTATTATATTAATACTTTCTAAATTTATTTAATAATGTTTCTCATTTATGCTTCATAACATTATATCAAAGGAGTCTCCTATTGAGCTAGACAAATTTGATAGGTACACCAAATTCCAGGAGGTAAACAATGAGCAGCGCATAAATCAATTGGATAGGCAGGAGAAGATAACTTCTGAGAAGCAATTACGAATGTCTTGGATTTGAATGAGAATCCAATAGTGATCCCGCCGGAAGTGCGTACAAATGACGATCCTGATCCAAGCTATGCAGGGGCACTTCGTAGAAATTTGGCTATCAAAGCTCGGCCAACACATAGGCAACTCAAGAAGGATCTAATCGAGCACATATGACAACGCTATGGAAACAAAGAAAATTAGATAAAAAACGTTGTAACTATATATATAATAAAATTATTATTTTGTGATTCCTAAAAATTATTGTAATCATGTTTATATTATTTATGCTTGATATTATTCAACAAATAGCCACACAATGGTATACACAAATGCATTTGTAGTTGATCTTAAGCTCCATGTAAAGCATTAAACAGCTTACAGACAGCTTCTCTGTCTGTGGGTTGTATGAGTAGTCTGTATACCTGTCTGTATGCGCAGTTCGAGATTCTGCAGACGACCCCCGTCTGTGGGTTGTACGTGCCCTAAGAATCCCTCGGAGCTCCTAAGAATCCTCAGACAGATCAAGACAACATCTTTGCACGGGATGCGCTCTTTCCCGTCCGCATCAATGTTGTCTCGTCCTCATGATGCAGGCAGGGTCTTTATATATTAGAGGCTGAGCCACGAGGCATCAGGCACGTCGTCCTCCCAGGGCTCGCAGCCGCCGCCTACCTTCTTGGGCGGCAACTCGTCGTCGTTGTAGTCGGGGTCGTCTCTGCAGAGTAAAACACGCGCGTCATCATCCGCTGGGTCCGAATCCACTCTGACAAAAGAAAATAACTGACTAAGCCGTGCCGTAAGGGGGGCTCCACACGGGACGGGGCCAAGGCCTTCATGTATGGGTGACAGATCGGCCATAGGAGTACTCCGGGATATATGCCAGGGCAACTAATGTCGAGCATACGATGATGCCGCCCGTTTTCATTTCGTGAAAGTCCCCGGCAGAGGAAAGGGCTGTAGGTGATGGCGCGTTCTGCTTCTTAGGGCCAAAAATATGATACTTACTCAATTTCCTTTCGACACCCACTTTAAAATAAGTAAAAAGGAAGAAGCGACTGGAGTGAAACTATAGGTAGGTAGAGGTTAGAGTCAAAGGAGGAGCCACCATACCTACTAATCCGATGCCCACCCCGCCTCATATTGTACCGGAATGGTATTTCCTACCGATCCATGCCATTCTTCGCAGTATACCTGACAAAGCGGGAGGTGTAGCCGCAATAGCACCAGTTTTTATATCTCTCTTGGCTTTACCTTTTTTTAAAGAAATGTATGTGCGTAGTTCAAGTTTTCGACCGATTCACCAAGGAATATTTTGGTTGCTTTTGGCGGATTGCTTACTACTAGGTTGGATCGGATGTCAACCTGTGGAGGCACCATTTGTTACTATTGGACAAATTTCTTCTTTCTTTTTCTTCTTGTTCTTTGCCGTTTGTGAACAACATGGTTTGCTTGAGTTACTTTCTTCTTCTTCTCCTGATCAGCTGTTCAAAAAGCTAGGGAAGCGAGCCGATCCCCGAGATGTTTCTTGAGACAACTCGGAATGGGATATACATCCCATATACTGGATCAAATAAAGACCCTGGGCTTCCATCAAGCCACTACTACATCGATTTCTTTAGGAATCGAGGATCTTTTAACAATTCCCTCTAAAGGATGGTTAGTCCAAGACGCGGAACAACAGAGTTTTCTTTTGGAGAAACACTATTATTATGGGGATGTACACGCGGTAGAAAAATTATGCCAATCCGTTGAGATATGGTATGCTACAAGTGAATATTTGAAACAAGAAACTTTTTTGTCAGCGCGGATGTCTGGTAGATGCAGATTTCACGTTCTCACAATTTGAGAATAGTGAGATCCTTTCAAGTCTCAAGAAAATTATTATTAATAATCCTCTATTAACAAAAACACTAGACATTGAGGAGTCATTGGTGACAGATCAACCATGGCCGCTAAGTTTGAAAAGTCCAAAGAGCGCAGACTAGCCACGGAGCTTGGATACGGTTTCCCGATCGGAGATCCATGGATCACAGACGCTCTCTCTCCCCATGGCCTTTCGCCTCTGAAAGCGTCCTTCCTTCTCAATGCCCGAGCATCCATCCAATGCATGATTTTTGATAGCGTCGAACATGAGAGGTAGACTGAACAGGGTCGTCTCTGCAGAGTAAAACACGCGCGTCATCATCCGCTGTTCTATCCAAACAGTACAACAGAGGAAGAATTTGTTGTACAGGACGATCGAATAAATGGACAGTGGATCTCTCACATCTCAAATGAGATCACCCGGTTTTTGTAATGTGGTGACTTCCCCCACCTTTCCTTCCTCTTCCTAAGGAACCTCTCCAGTGATATCCTCCTGGCCTGGATGGCAGTGATAGCCGCCGATGGCTCGCCGGCGACGACCTCATCAGGCTCCTCATCAGGCACCTCCACGACCACCACCTTCTCTGGCAGCGGCGGCGGCGGCGGGGAGGCGTTCATCGATTGCGCCATCTGTATCAGCGCAACCCCCTTTTCAACGGGGATGTTGTCCACCCTGATCACGTGCCCCCCGTAGAAGATGGTCATGGGAGCCACCATCAGCTCCGGCCTGAAACAAACAGATCGAGGACTCTACACCATTGTGAAACTATGCAATCCACAAACAGGCCGTCAAGATCAAGAACAGCGCAAAAGCTCACCTCTGCGGGGCCGGATGCGCCGTGGCAACGCCGGCGCGCACAGGGAGCAGCTGCACAGTCCTGGGCTCGTTCCCCCCGGCGGGCGGCATCGGCGGGTGCGGCGGCGGCGGTGGCGCCTGGAACAAGCGGGCGAGGTTAGCCACCTGCGCCTGGCGCTCCTGCTGGTTCTTCACCAGGTACTGCCTCAGGAGCGAGCAAGTCATGGTGATCCTGCTGCTGCTCTCCCCACTCCCGGAACCCTAGCCGGCCATCCTTCCTCTCACTCGTTGCCCTGATGGGTCACTGGAGATGCTAGTGGCTCGGTCTCTGCCGTCTCTCTCTCTTTCACTCTGCTTTGTGTGTGGGAAGACCTCGCCCGGGCGCTTGCTCTTATAGCCGCGAGGCTCGGCTGACATCGTTTGCTTGTGCGTCGGGATTACCGAGGGAGCACGTGAGATGCGAGGGTTTTTGCAACAAGGCGAGCGGAGGGCCGGGGAGGGCTGCGAGGGAAATCTGGCTACAGCCACAACAATTAATGTGCAATAGTGTACACTGCGCTCTCTATATCAGTCGTTTCATTGTGGAATATTATTTTAGGGTCATTTCTCCAAACCTTGTTCTACATTCTCTTCTAATTTGGAGCAAATTTTAGCCTGCCCAATTATCTTGGGGCTTATTCTTAGACGGACAACTGAGATTAATGTTTTTCGGACGCGGTTTGTGTGTTAGGGTGCACTTACATTTAATACTCCGACAAGATATATGATATCCACAAAAGGCATCCGATCGTGTTGTACATAGTTATATTAAATTAATACTTCGACATTATAAGATATCTCAAGCGGGCATCCAATTGTGTTAGGCATATTTTATTTAATTACTTTGACGAGACATGATATGTCAATTGGGTATCCAAATGTGTGATGCATAGTTTCATTTCATTACTTCAATGATATAAACTATTTCATCCAAATTAATCAGGTATCCATGAAATATAGAATCAATAAATTGTTTCTTTTTTTTTTGTGGACAAAGCATTGGATTTGCTCCGTGCTTTATTGTCGGGGTCTTTTTTGTTCATGTGAAAGAATGTTCCATCCACTTCTACCTTTTCTGATACTAATGATATAGTGATTTTCTCACTGCAAACTATTCTACTTCATTTGTAGCTTATTGTCGTGTCTTTTTTGTCGAAGACAAAGTGTCCCCATTCCACTACTTCTGCATGAGTGGGATAAAAACACAAGTAATCTTTGTTCCCCAATTCACTCCCTTAGGCGCAACACAACCCGAATAGAACTGACATACATAGATCAATGTATATAATTCTTGCTAATATGGCATTGTGATATGTTGTTACTGAACATGGAGCAAATTGTTGTGTCGCTAGTTCAAATACTAGCAAGTAGAAATGGCAAGGAATAGAGGAAATTGATGATATTAACCATTGGTAGCTCATGGGTAGCTCCCACCAGCTGTGGCCGTAACGAGACCATTGCTACTTCACTAGCTTCCTATGGTTTGTGTGCCCTTCCTAATGAGCCCAACAATGATTCATGCTACAACAAAACCTCTCTCATCGCCCTAAATTAACCCAATACTAAATTAGTAAAATTATTTTTATTCCTATTTCCATGTATAACAGTATACCCAAAACTTGATTATATATTAAGAGGGACATTTTCGGTAAAGCACATTACGCTAGGTTTGGCCCAACTGCTGAATTAATTGAACTCACTATGATAGGCAATGGGCCGCAAAAGGCTACTCTTTTTCGAGTATACTATCCATTTGGTGGAGCCGTTGACGACACGACATCCTACACCCAGACATCTAGGCCCACCAGAAATGTCAAAAATTGCATTCGTCTGGGCTAGATTTGCATTCCTTCTATTTTCACACCTCAGCCCCATCTCCGGCCCATGCGCACATGGAAGAAAACTGGACAATGTGTTGTGCACCTTATAGAACCGTCCGGGCTAGGTGTATACATATCGCCCATGGGCCGGGGCACATTTGTTTCGTATATGTAACCCTCAATTAAGAATTCTGAAGAGGGTCCCGCAAGCCCATCATTATTTCCAACTTTCCGAAGCGTACTCTCTCCTTTCGAAATGTTCTTTCGGGTATCGTTTATGTCACCTTCAATGAATGGCCGAGCTAAGATGTCGCATTGCATCTTATAGGACCAGCTGGGCCGGGACATATGCATACAAGTTGCCCCTTGGCCCATATTTGTTTCATAAGAAACTCTCAGTGAAGAAGTTTGAAAAGACGACCTCACAAGCCCGTCATCTCTAACTTTCCAAAGCGTACGTACTCTCTTCTTCTGAAATGTTTTCAAGACCAATTGTTAAACACTTTGTCACAAGCACATCAATTGTTAAACGGCACTCAATCTGTTTCCTTCATGCGCTCAAAGCCTTTAATCCGACCAAATCACCGCATGGACAGGGTGCGAATTTTGGAAATCCTTATGGAAGTTATAATATTTTTATTTGAAAGTTTTGAGATCCAATTTCTGGGGGAAATAAATTGGCAAGTTATTAAAAACTACAATGAGAATTAATTAATTCGCTGTATACATGGTAACTTCAACTAGCTACTATTAACTGGACGACCAGTGGATGGGGAAATTATTTAGTATGAAAAAAAGAGTATTTCTGGTGTGTGCATGAGAGAGGGTGGACAACATTGGGGTACGCGGAGCAAAGATGGGGGTACTCTTTCCCCACAGTTGAAAACCTGTCAGAAATGAACTCTTGTGGGCCCCAGTGGTCAAATAAGTTACTACCGGTAATCAGCACCGAAATGTATGGCAGTGGGATCCACATCATCAAAATTAAAGGTGCTTTATTTAGACAGCCATGGTTCACAGCTAGTTTATTTGTGTGACACACTAGACATACGTTATTCATCCGATCCGGCGTACACTCTTGGTCCACAAACTTTACGGGTGTCCATCGTCTCGGCTCTCAGGTACAAGCCAATTCTCCCGGCGCGCGCTCGCAAAGCGTCAGGCAGTGCAAGGACCAACACACCATATATATGCAGAGGAAAGCACGCCCTTGCTTGGCTTGAACGGCGCTGCTAGCAGCTATACAGGAAACGGAGAAAAACGCATGCATGCATGCATGGTGCCTAGCTAGCTTGTGGTGCACTACTATACGACGACGTGCGCACGCACACACACTTGTCCTTGCATTGGAACTAGCTGCTGCAGCGGCGAACCATAATTGTCAGGTAGCATTATGTGTCGCTGATGATGATGGATTTGGATCCGATCGATGATGCGCTCGATGACGTGGTTGCGTCGTTGATCGGTTGGCAGCTACGCCACACGCCATCGCTGATCATAAGGAACGCCGCAACAATGCTGGCCGGATCTTCGTCGAGCCCCCGGCCGGCCGGGGTGAGATGAGGTGTTGAGCGGCGGCCAGTGACGTGGAACGGATCGGAACTTGTTGGTTCCAGCGAGTATGTACTTGTCGTGAAACGAAATGTAGAGCGTGGCGTGTGCTGATCGAGAAAGCCTCCAGAGATGCACGAGGCATGGTAACAAGCAATGCCATGACGATCAGGTAGCGCCGCGCTGAAAGCCGAGAGATGAGGACGACGACTGAGCTATAGCGCGCCACAGCGGCACGGGGTATGTGTAGCAAAACGTGGGCAGCACCGTACCATTTGGTTTATAACCTTTAAAAATCGATGATGGCGTGGAAGCACACAAACGCGCGCGCAAACCCTGTGCTTGCATTGGTGTTTTAGCGTATACCAGTAGGCTACTTGTACGTTTTTCCGTCAGTAACGTTAACGTACGTCCTGCAAGCTTCTTGTGCACGTCCTACTCATCTGAGCAACTTCCAAGCGAGGGACAAGCGCTAAGCAATGCAAAAGTTGATGCGCGATATGAGCATGCATCTCGCTCAGAGAAAAAGGAGAGATCCACAAAGAGGATCGGAGGCTCTTTGAGGGAACGCATGCGATGCATGAGCGAGTTGGTGACGGTGTGCATCGTATCGATCTGGGTGTCGATCGGTCTGTACCGGTAGTGCCAATACACATGACGTACAGATAAGCCACTGATCGATGACGCATTTATGGGCCCAGGAGGGGCGGTCTGACCGCGTGGCTCGCAGCGTGTTGAGAAGTTTCGAAGCGGAGGACACGTGGCGCGATCGTGAGGCTTGCGTGGAGATGAAGCGGATTGCGGCCAGCGGGAGTCCGTCCGATGGAGATTTCGACCAAAATTCCCAAAGTACCCTTGGTGGGCTTGTATCTTAATTTAAGTAAGTAGGGGTAGTTTGGTCATTCGGCGCCCTCCATATAGACTCACTTGAGGGGATATGGCAGCCATCTTTTGGAACCCTAGTTCATTTGCTATTCCTCTTTTGTTTTCCTAGGTCTAGCTTGAGAGCTTCATGAGAAATCTTGTGAGAGGGGTGGATGTTCGGGCGGCTTACTAGACCTTGTATGAACCTTTCATGGCATGTATAGAAGCTTCGGCGTGGTTCATTTTGTCTCTCTTTGTCTCCTGGTGTTTTTCCTTTTGGTGATTTTCGGAGCTTTTTTTGACGATTTTCGTGGTGGCTTGTTTGAGGGGTTTCTTGGAGGGATTCTTGTTGGGTGTCACACATGAGGTCTTTGTGCCTCTTTTATTGGTGATTTTGCCCCAACAATCTCTCGGGAAGACCTTCGATTTAGGTGGTTTTTGGAGTTCTTGGAGTTCATGACCTAGAGCCCTTCGATTCACGATTCCTCTTGATTGGATGGGTTTCGGTGGATATCCTTTGGTGGAGAGGTCGTTCATGAGGTGACCCAGCTATCCCCAAAGTTTCGTTGCAATCCGTGGAGTGAATCGGGAGATCGGATGAAGTGAAGTTGAGGGTTGACCCGCGGCCAGGTTCCTGGAGGCCACGCAGTCTGACCGCCCAGGGCACACGGTCTGACCGCCCTGGGGGTTTCGCGAGGAAAGTTTTGGTTTTCCAGGGGATTTATCTGATAGCATGTTTGCCTTGATCAGAGGAGTTTCCAGGTGAAATCTTGGGTCGTTTTGGAGTCGTGAGCTTCGAGTTGTGGTTTTCGGAAATTCCAGGCCGAGGCGGTCTGACCGCCTTGTCCATGCGGTCTGACCGCCCCTGGCAGGAAGTTTCCTGGTGTGTGGTTTCCGCTGTTGTGTGTGCGTAGTTGGGTAGCTTGCTGGTGAGGTTTGCTCCTAGGATCAGTAGCACTCCAGTGGCTACGTGGCCTTGGCAAACGTGTGGATAGAGTGGTGAAAGTGATTTTGGGATCGAGGCCGTGTTCATCTCGTTAGAGGAGTCATCTCTCTCGAGAAGAAATTTTATCGACTCCCGTTCACTCCCCCCCTCTGGTCGCCCAATCCGGTCCTTCAATTGGTATCAGTGATGGTTATGGATCTTTTTGATTCTAACCAGTCTAAGATCCAAAGATGGGTGACTACGGAAAGGGGTCTAGTCCTCCGCACTTCGATGGCAAGAACTACCAGATGTGGGAGAGGCACATGGGCGCGTTCTTGCGTGGGATCTGATCTGGGATGTGACGCAAAATGCAAACTATGTCATTCCAGACAGTTTCATCCTTTCAGGTGCTCGGGACATGTTTGAGGCCAACAACAAGGCTGTGGATTACTTGTTCTGTGCTCTTTGTGCTGCGGAGTTCGATCGCGTGTACGGAGAGGATGTGGCTGGCAAGATTTGGGTTAAGCTGAGGAATGTTCATGTTGGGAACGCTCAGGTGCAGGCTCGCTTATTTGCCACTCACCGGAGAGAGTCCGAGAACTTCACTAATCTCCCCGGTGAGTCGATTGATGCCATGTTCTAGCGCTTCACCTGTATTGTGAACAACATGAGTGCCAATGTGATGGTGCTCCCATACACGGATCATGATAGAGCTATCAAGCTCTTGCACTCTCTTAACAGATCTGTGTGGAGTGCCAAGGTCGAGGCCATCTTGGAGTCTGGTGTGTATGAGACGTTGACTGAGGATGAGCTGTTCTCTAAGCTCAAGTCGTCAGAGGTGGATCGTGGCCTGAGAGCCAAGACTGAGAGCCCGACTAAGTCCCATAGTCTTGCTGTTGTGTCTGGATTTGTTGGAAGGACTAACACTAACTCCTCTTCGAGGATGTTTTCTCTGTCTTCCTTTGTGTCCTTGCCAGATGAGGAGTTCGACGAGCTTGGAGAGGACGAGCTGGCCCTACTGACAAGGAAGTTCGAGAGGCTGCACGAGAACCGCATGAACAAGAGGAGGACCACACGTACATGCTATAGATGTGGCAAGCAGGGACACTTCATCACCGAGTGCCCGCAGGAGAGCGAGCCCAAGAACGAGTACAAGCACCACCCAAGGATCGAGAACAAGCACCGCTCGAGGTGTGAGCACAAGCACAAGTACAAGGACAAGGACGAGCGGAGGTCGAGGAAGGGCGGCTACGACAAGAAGAAGAAGGCTCAGGTGATGGTGGGTGCGAGCGAAGTCGACTCCAGTTCCTGCTACACCTCGTCGAGTTCCAGCGACAGCGACGACGACGGCAAGCGTAAGAGCAAGAAGCACGGTTCCAAGAACCTCAGCGACCTGAGTTGCTTTTCACGAGAGGACGGCTTCTGCAGCATGGCGCGCAACTCTGACAGCAAGAAGAGCCAGAAGGATGACTCGGGATCAGAATCCGAGGATGAGGTATGTGATGAGCTCTCTTCCTTGCACCAGGAGAATGCTGAGTTGGTTGCTTTGCTTGACAACCGTGATAGCATGCTTAGAGAGGCAAAGAAACTTAGGAAAGAACTTAGGGCCTCGCTAGAAGAAGCTAGGGAGAAGATAGCTGAGCTAGAATCTGTGAATCGTGATGCTATACTTGAGATTGATTCCCTTAAGATTGCTCCTGAATGTGATGACTGCAATGCTTTCTTGGCTGATTTGACTGTGCTTAAGGAAAAGCATGCCTCTAAGTTGGAGGAACTAGACTTGCTTAGGGCTGAGCTTGATGAGTTGAAATCTAGGTCTGCTTTGCTAGGTGCTTGCACTTCTTGTCCTGTGTTGCATGCCAGACTAGATGAATCTCATGATAGGATTGTTTCTTCGGAGGCTGCATTGAAAGTTCCTATTCCTACATCATGCTCTATATGTGAATTACATTCTGCTAAGAATATGGAGCTTGCACATTATGTTGATTGCTTGCAGGATGAGAATGATGAGTTGAGAAAATTGATGAGTTGGTTGTCTGGGTATGAGCCACAATTAAGTTTGATGATGGCTGAGTTTAAGAGGTTTGATGGTCAGGCGTTGGGTTCCGATAAGATCGGTGAGAGCAGTGGTGAGGGAGAGAAAATTGGAGAGATTCTTATGCCACCACAAACTAGACCCATGAACAAATTTGCACCCAAGCCAAACCACCTGAGAAACAAGCTAGACACCACTCCAGATCCACTAGTGTTCCCCCACAAAACTGATAACTTCTAGAAATCGGTGAAGTTTGTGAGCACCCTTGGGAACATGTTTGGGGGGAAGCAAGGAGAGAAAGTGGTAGAGAAACTGAGAGAAGCTCCACAGCCAAAGCCGAAACCAGTCCGCTTCCATTATGAGTATTGTGGGAGGGATGATCACCTTGAAGAGTTTTGCTACAAGAAGAAGAGGGATGAGAGGATGGCTAAGGAGTGGGCGAACAAGGACAGGTACCACCCTTCTCATGGTGTGCCTGAGCCTCGTATGCCAATGCCTAGGGGTCAGGCGGAGGTGTGTATAGTTCTGGGTTGGGGAACGAGAGGAGTTCCCACCCGAGGTGGTTCGCGTGCTTCTGCCCAGGGGGGCGGTCAGACCGGCCTGGGTAGGCAGTCTGACCGCATCCTAGCTGGGAGCAGGGGGTTTCGATGCCCGTGGTCATGGTGTTGATCGTGTTGGTTCCTATGGTCGTGGTACAGGTAGTAGAGGATTTGTTTCTGGTGATGGTGTGTTTGCTGGATGTTCTCCACCTCATAATCGATATGAGGATGGGAGAGGCCGTCGCAGCTTTGGGTTTCAGAGGGGCTACGAACCACGCTTTCCCTTTCATGGTGGTCATTCTCCTCCAGTGAGGCGTGAGGTGGTTCGGCGTGGTGGTCATAGTTTTGGTCGTGATAGGATGGATGTTGCTAACCCCACTTTTGAGCAAATGGCTTGACACTGGTTTGATTCCTTTTGTGCTAACCCCAGTGTTGAGTCGCTTGCTCATTCTCGTTTTCGTTTTTGATTTGCAGGTGAGAGGCATGGAGAACGTTTGGTTGATTGACTCCGGTTGTTCACGACACATAACCAGAGACAAGGGGTGGTTCTCCAGCCTCACCCTGATGGTGTCAAAGGTGTACATCACTTTCAGGGATAATGGACGAGGACAGGTGCTTTTAGAAGGTGAGAAGGTTGGTGACCTTAAAGCGTGTGGCTCTAGTCAAGTCACTTGGGTATAACCTGTTGTCAGTATCTCAGTTACTAGATGAGGGTTATGAGGTTCGTTTTAAGTTGGGGGCTTCTCGTGTTCTTGACTCTCGAGGCAATCTTGTTTGTACGACCATGCCCGAGGGACAGATCTTTCGCACTGATGTTTCTCAGTCTTTTGGTCCCCCAAGGTGTTTGGTTGCTGGTCCTTCTTTCGAGTTGTGGAGCTGGCATAGGAGGTTGGGGCACTTGAGCTTTGATCTGCTTTCCCGCTTGAGTGCGCTCGATCTTGTCCGAGGATTGCCTAGGTTGCGTTTTGAGAAGGATTTGGTTTGTGCGCCTTGTAGGCATGGCAAGATGGTAGCCACTCCCCATCCAACCCTGACTGTTGTCATGACAGAGCGTCTGACAGAGCTGTTGCATATGGACCTTGCTGGGCCAGCTCGAGTTCACTCGGTGGGTGGGAAGTGGTATGTCCTAGTGGTTGTGGACGATTACTCTCGCTATGCCTGGGTGTTTTTCTTGGAGGATAAGGGTGAAACATTTGGTTTTGTTCGAGACTTGATCTTGAGGTTGAATAACGAGAGACATGGGGATGCCATTAGAGCTATACGCAGTGACAACGACACGGAATTTAGGAACTCTCGTTTTGAGACCTTTTGTCGTGATCTTGGTCTTGAGCATCAGGTTTCGACTCCGTACACCCCTCCTCAAAATGGCGTTGTGGAAAGGAAGAATCAGACCCTGTGTGAGATGGCTAGGACGATGCTCGATGAGCACAGGACTCCTAGGAGATATTAGGCTGAGGCGGTGAATACCACATGCTATGTGTCAAACCGGATCCTCCTTCGAGCTTTCAAGAAGAAAACCTGCTATGAGCTGATGCATGGGCGAGTACCCAAGGTGAGTCACTTTCATGTCTTTGGTTGCAAGTGTTTCATTCTTAAGAAAGGCAGAAAGTTGGATAAGTTTGAGGCTAGGTCTATTGATGGTATTTTCTTTGGTTATGCTACTCACTTTCGAGCATTTCGTGTGCTTAATTTGGAAACTAACCAAATCGTGGAGACTTCCGAGGTTACCTTCGACAAGACACAATCGCGTAGCTCTTTGGTATTTGATTATGCAGGTGATGAGGAGTTTGGCGAGGAGATCTTTGAGGAGGAGGTGTGGGAAGATGGTGAAGAAGATGATGGTGGTGGTGCTCCCGCAGCTGGCCGTGTAAATGTACTTCCACTACGACGACAACGATCGAGGATGGTCCTTAACCTACACCGACGATGACTGAGGTTGTTCGAGTGGATGCTGCTGCTGAGGGGGAGGTGGTCTCCAAACGTGAGGCTCCCCGGCGTGTTCAGGTGGATCACCCACCTTCATCGATCATAGGTGACATTCATGAACGCACTATAAGGTCCAGGTCACAGAGGCATTCTCATTTCGCTCATTCTGCATTTATCGCTTCTTTCGAGCCCAAAGATATTGGACACTCACTTTCCGATCCAGATTAGGTGAACGCTATGCATGAGGAGCTTGAGAATTTTGAGAGGAATCAGGTGTGGGAGTTGGTTGAGTCTCCACCAAATTGCAAACCTATCGGGACAAAATAGGTGTGGAAGAACAAAGAGGGAGAAAATGGGGAGATAGTGAAAAACAAGGCGTGGTTGGTTGCTCAGGGTTTTAGCCAGAAAGAGGGGATAGACTATGAGGAGACATTTGCTCCAGTGGCTCGTTTGGAGGCAATTAGGATCCTTCTAGCATTTTCAGTTGCTAAAGGGTTCAAGTTGTGCCAAATGGATGTGAAGAGTGTCTTCCTAAATGGGTTTTTAGAGGAAGAAGTGTATGTGAGGCAACCCTCGGGTTTTGAGAGTGAGAGGTTTCCTCATCGGGTATACAAACTCACAAAAGCACTATATGGCCTAAAACAAGCTCCCAAGGCGTGGTATGGATGGTTGAGGAAGTTTCTTTTTAGTAAGGGGTTTGTGATGGGGGTAGTAGATCAGACTCTTTTTCTCCTCAGGCAGGGCGTTGACATTCTGATCGTGCAGGTATACGTGGATGACATAATCTTTGGTGGCTCTTCTCACACTTTGGTTGCCAGGTTTGCAGATGACATGAGCAGGGAATTCGAGATGTCCATGATGGGTGAGTTGCAGTTCTTTCTCGGGTTTCAGATCAAGCAGTGCAAGGACGGGACATTTGTGCATCAAGCCATGTACCAAGGACATAGTGAAGAAATTCAAGATGGATGACTTGAAGCCGATGGCTACACCGATGAGTATGACTATAACTTTGGATGCGGATGTAGATGGCGAGCCCGTGGACCAGAAGGAGTAGCAGAGCATGATCGGCTCCCTCCTCTACTTGACGGCAACGAGGCCGGATATACAGTTCAGTGTGTGTCTGTGCGCTTGTTTTCAGGCTTCACCGAGGACTTCACATCGGCAGGCCGTCAAGAGGATTTTCAAGTACTTGAACTACACCCCTGAGTTTGGTCTTTGGTATTCTGCGGCCTCGATACTCAACCTTCACGGGTTTGCGGATGCTGACTTCGCTGGGTGTCGTTTGGATTGTAAGTCTACTTTTGGTGGGTGTCAGTTTCTTGGGTCTTCTTTGGTTTCTTGGTCATCCCGCAAGCAGTCCAGTGTAGCCCAGTCTACTACATAGGCCGAGTATGTTGCTGCAGCCAGTTGTTGTTCCCAGCTCCTATGGATTACCTACACTATGAGAGACTTTGGTGAGGAGTGTTCCCATGTTCCACTCTTTTGTGATAGCATCAGTGCCATAAGTGTAGCCAAGAACCTGGTTCTCCACTCCAAAACCAAGCATATAGAAGTGAGGTACCATTTCCTGAGAGATAATGTGGAGAAGGGAAAGATTGCTTTAATCCATATGCCCACCCAAAACCAACTAGCCGATATTTTTACCAAACCACTTTACCAAGCCACTTTCACCCTCTTGCGGGGTGAGCTCGGTGTGTGTTTGCTTTCTTGAGTTGGTGGTGGAAGCTCCTTTGTAGTATATGTATCATATTTATTTTGTGCACGGCATTGCATTTGTAACATGATGTATAGTCATCTTTGTATCTTAGGTTACTTTTGCATAGTAGGATGAGCTTCTCTTATATACATTGATTGCTATGATATGCTAGTTGTGAGCTTGTGAGCATGTTTGATATGACTTGATGATGGATAGCTATGCTCTTGATAGTTTTGCTATGTTAGCAATTTGAGGTGGCTAATTTTTGAAAAATACTAGATAGGCTCCCTCTTGTGAGTTTAAGGCTTTGCATGATCTTAGTGTGCTTTGGTGGTTTATGTTATGCTTAATTCAAGGTTGGATATCATGTGCTTTTCACTTAGGGTCAAAGACGCATTTGTCATTATGAATGTTTAGCCCATATGTTACCTTGTGGGGGAGCATAAGCTTCTTTTTGCCGCAAAGGCACTTCATGTACCATTTTATGCTTGAATGTGAAAAATTAAATTGGTATGAAATACTTTGCTTGAAAGTGTGCTTCACTTGTTCCATGTCATAAATGCTTTAAAATTGCAATAATTTGGGTGCTAAACCGTTGCATGTTGTCTACCATGAGAAGTCTCATTTTAAGAAGTAGACACATGGCTCGGTGGCTTTAAATGACATGAGATGCTTATGGGTGTTTGTAATGATCTTGTGTTGAGGATATGTGACCTAGCATGAAGTTTGTGTGATTTAAATTCACTTTGGTAGACTTTGCTCATGTTTTGGTCTTTAGCTCATGAGAGGGAAATTCTTCGCAAAATTGTGTATTTTGATCATAGCTTGCTCATTTGCTCATATAGCTTTACTATCATGATGGCTATGCTTATATGAAACTTTGGAATGTCTTGCTTGCTCATTTGCTCACTTGTAGCATTTTGTGGTGCTCATTGTCTATTTGAGAAGCTCTAGGTTGTAATTTTCATTTAAATGCCTTGATTCATGCATGATCAACAAGAAGTTTGTGCATGGAAAATGGATCTGAGCATGTTTAGAGGGTTTTCCGCTGGTTTCGGAATTTTTTCAGACCATGTTTGCAGGGGGCGGTCACATAGGGCAGTCTGACCGCCCTGCTTGTAGTGTGACCGGCCCAGGCGGTCTGACCGGCCCAGGCGGTCTGACCGGCCTGGGTCAGTGCAGAGCAGTTCTGCTTGTTTTCATGCATTTGTAGTAGGTCTTTGCCTACATGTGTTTAGGGGGATTGTGCATTTGCTCAGGGGGAGGCTGCATGTGTTCAGGGGGAGCTCCTTGTGTCACCTGAGTTTCTTGCTTTGGTGGTTTGCTCTTTGTGAGCTTTGGATTTTGTCTCGGTTGTGTTGAGCTTTTACCCTTGCCTTAGGGGACCGAGACTTTGACTTCAAGTGATCAGGGTTTGTGTTGTTTGGCTTTTGGATCACTTGATGGGTTGTTGTTAGTTTCTTTCTTTTTCTTTTCCCATAATGATTACTATGTGTGTGAGTGTTGTCAATGTACTCATCAAGGGGGAGATTGAGGACCTGTGTGGTCCGAGGACCGGTGGATGGTCGCACCTTGGTGATGAGTGATTGACAATGTTGTGTGGACTCACTCTTGGCCTAGTATTGCAGGTACAGTGACGAGGCCAGGGACCAGGGCCCACCAGGACCTCTAAAAAACGCAGTACGGACCAACCCACAGCGTACTTAGCGGCTAATACGGCAAGTATTAAACCCCCGAGTACCTGGAAGTCCGTACGACCTGCTTCCGTCATGGGCCGGAGGACAGACGGTCCACAGCCACCGGCGCCCCTTCCTCTGAGTACATGGCGGTCCACACGACGGGTCTTCGCCTCCGTCTCCGACTACTCGCTCGTACGAGTAGTTACCGCCTCGTCCCCCGACTACTCGTTCGCACGAGTAGTTTCCGTCATCGACCTGCACAGGCTTCGCGCGGAAGGCAAAGGAGGCGTGGGCCCCCTCCTGTTGAGATCCCGGGATCTCCACGCACCGCCACACGTCTGCTCTACCGCAGCGGCCCGCCCGGGCCTGGCTGATTCGGTGTCAGGGGGCGGATCCGTCCACCCTGCCACGAACGGCACAGTGTCCGTCGTACCACGAACGGCGTAAGATGTGCTGAGCCACGAACGACACAGTGCATGCTACACCCTAAGCATCGGAAGGCGTGGCGTAGACCACCTACTCGCACGAGTAGTTTTCCGCCTCCGACAGTTCAAGACTTGACCACCAAGGCTGCGGGTACACGGGCCCCGTCGATATCCCGTGATATCCGGGCATGTTAACCCATGCCCCGCCACGTGCTGGCCCCTCCGCGCCGGTCCGCCCTGACCAGGTCGATCTGGTGTCAGAGGGCGGATCTGTCTGCTCCTCCACGAACGGGGCACTACGCATCGTACTACGGACGGCATGGGAAACGCTGTGCCACGAACGGCACAGTGTACGCCACCCCTAGCTCTCGAACGCTGTGGTATAGACCACTCCACCTCCACAGTACCCAGAAAAGACATGCTCCTGTTCTACTGACAGGGATAGGATATGAATCCTATGCCCTGTGCCCGACTAACTACTCGGAGAAGAGTACGAGAAGCCCCAGAAGCAGCTACTTGGCACGCACGATTCCAGGAAGACCTACACCGTCACCTGTGGTGTCGTAACAGTTCTTCGCTGCGCTGCCCTGACAGCCCGACGCGGGAGAAGGACGTCCTACGCTGTAGCCTTGTTTACACCCTCGATGTAACCCCCACTCCTCTCCCTTATGACTATAAAAGGGGAGGAGTGGGCACTTGCAAGACACGTTCGTTTCCACCCCCACTTGCACTCAGTATCGATATCTCATCTCATATTCCCCTGTAGACGCACTCACACTTGTGTACGCAGAGCTCTGCTACAAGAACCACATACACGCCAGGGACTTGGGCTCGAAACCCTCTCCCAACTTGTTTGTATCCCCTACTACAAACTCTTGAGCATAAAGAACACCCCCTCTTTGACTGGACGTTGGGTATTACTCTCTGGAGGCCTGAACCAGTATAACCTCGAGTGTCTCTTGTGCAACCGTGCGGATCCATACACGTGTTCTTATAAATTTACTTGCCGGCGGTAGCAAACCCCGACATACAGGTTGCGGCTTGATTCGCGTGGTGCAGGTGAAGATTAAGTGCGAAAGGTCTATGTCTGTGTGACCTCCCAGGAGCAGAGAGACAAGTAGGCTTCGATCGAGGTACCTGGTGGCCGACGGGATCAAGTGCGGACCATATTGTTGGCGTTTCTTAACGTCAATACTAATGACGCCGAGTTAGAGTGAGCATCAAGACTTGCCAAAGGTAAACCTAACGATCATGAACGAATCCGCAAACGCACAGATAAACCATTGTAGCATTTCCCCAGGGAAGTGAGTGTTCCAAGGGTATCGAATTAATGTAAATCAAGAGATAGATATAGAAGACAACAGCTCAAAGACAGGGGTAAGATAAATGATATGATAAGGGTAGTGCGACATACACTCTGATCTATCTCTACACTAGCACACTACGGCTTAGGGGGGACATACGAAGCTAGCTCTAGGTTCTATGGTACTAAACATACAAAGTTAGATGATACAAGAGATAAGCATAAAGCATTGCATGAGAGGAAGGTTCAGCACCCAGGTACAAACGGAGAGATAGCCCGCGACGACCAGCACTCTACAAAACTATCCTTTAGACTCCTACAGCAATACCCCAGCGCGGAGGGTTTCAAAGGGTCCAACAGCTGTCACCACTGCGGCCTACCTCAATCGTTACGGGGGGCAAGCTCATAACTAACATAGCCACGCAACCCAGGCACCATGCCTGCATTGCTGCTAGACTTCACCCGGCCCGGGCTATTGTGACCCAAGATGAAGCCACCAGAAGACTAGTCAACTTAGACCGAGTACCGTAGCTTAAAAACAAACTTCATGCAACACAACAATGTTATCAAACAAGATCAAACTATGGCTAGTCATACGAACGGATACGAACTCTCTTATGTCTAATCAACAAGATGAAAGGGTCATGTTCACGAAGAACACGAGCATCTAACTTATGAACAAACACATAAGGAATGAGTAAAGCATCCTTCAACTGGATCGAAAGGTAGTATTCACGAAGAACACGAGCCTCTAAACGATGAAGAAGGGATGAAGTCAAGAACATATCAATCATATGATCTACCACAACTTTATATGAAATAGTTGAATAACTGAAGTAGATCAAAGTCATACATAGAAATAAAGATACAAGAGAACTCATACCTAGACTCCAAAGTAGACTTGGAACCTGAATAAGAGCTACTCTAGCCTACCCCCCTAACCTTGGAAACTAAAAGTGAGAGGAGAGTCAAGAGAGATGTGTGTGAGAAATGGGAGTCCCTCCCCTTCTATTTATAGGCAAGGACCAGGCTTGCTCGGAGCACCAAATGGCCTCAAAACACCCGGGGATGCAACAAGTGACCAATGAGTGACCAACATGAGGAAGGCTGAGATGAGAGGAGGCAAGGTCGGTTCGGCCGATCCTAGGATCGGCCGACCATCCCGACCCTCCTCTTGAGGTGTGCTTCCTCGGGGTGGCTTCCAGGTGGGCCCTCTGGTCACTCCTCCGTGCATGCCAAGTTTCCTGGTAAATTGGGGCTCTGGTGGGCACATGGATTCTTGTGAAGTCCATGTGTCGCTCTCTGATTCATCGGTGAGTGCCTCCCTTGGATTAGTGACATGGATGCCACATGTTTCCTAGGTGGCAGCCATCTCCTCAGTTGAGGTGGCATGGACCACACATAGAAAGGTGGGTTTTCTTCTCTTTTTATGCTTATTTCACCTACATACAAATAATCTCCAAGGATAAGTGGAACTACATTATTCAAACCAAAATGCAAGTAATAAATGCATATGCCTCCATTTATGTGAGAATATTGATGGTTGATAGTGGTACTTAACAGCCGTCAACACATACGCTGGCAAGAAGAGCAAGATGATGTCGAGAGGGATGGAGCCGGTGCAAGGTAGCAGCTAACAACTGAAGCTTGCACGCGGGGTTTGCAGTGGTTTGGCCACAAAACCACTAGGTTTCTTGGCTGAGCCACAAAGCCAAGGCCGCAGGCTCGACGGGGAGAACCAACCTGCCTGGGCTGGTCTAACCGCCTGGTCAGGGCAGTCTGACCGCCTGGCCAGGTGTGACCGGGGGAGGCCAGTCTGACCACCCAGGAGGGGCGGTTTGACCGCGTGGCTTGCAGCGTGTCGAGAAGCTTCGAAGCGGAGAACACGCGGCGCGGTCGTGAGGCTTGCGTGGAGATGAAGCGGATTGCGGCCAGCGGGAGTCCGTTCGATGGAGATTTCGACCGAAGTTCCCAAAGTGCCCTTGGTGGGCTTGTATCTTAAGTTAAGTATGTAGGGGTAGTTTGGTCATTGGGCACCTCCATATAAACTCACTTGAGGGGAGATGGCAGCCATCTCTTGGAACCCTAGTTCATTTGCTATTCCTCTTTTGTTTTCCTAGGCCTAGCTTGAGAGCTTCATGAGAGATCTTGTGAGAGGGTTGGATGGTCGGGTGGCTTGCTAGACCTTGTATGAACCTTTCATGGCATGTATAGAAGCTTCAGCGTGTTTCATCTTGTCTCTCTTTGTCTCCCGACGTTTTCCCTTTTGGTGATTTTCGGAGCTCTTTTTGGGGATTTTCGTGGTGGCTTGTTTGAGGGGTTTCTTGGAGGAATTCTTGTTGGGTGTCACACATGAGGTCTTTGTGCCTCTTTTCTTGGTGACTTTTCCCCATCAATCTCTCGGGAAGACCTTCGATTTAGGTGGTTTTCGGAGTTCATGACCTAGAGCCCTTCGATTCGCGATTCCTCTTGATTGGATGGGTTTCTGTGGATATCCTTTGGTGGAGAGGTCGTTCATGAGGTCACCCAGCTATCTCTGAAGTTTCGTTGCAATCCGTGGAGTGAATCAGGAGATCGGGTGAAGGGAAGTTGAGGGTTGACCCGCGGCCAGGTTCCTAGAGGCCACGCGGTCTGACCGCCCAGGGCACGCGGTCTGACCGCCCTGGGGGTTTCACGAGGAAAGTTTTGGTTTTCCGGGGGTTTTCTCTGATAGCATGTTTGCCTTGATCAGAGGAGTTTCCAAGTGAAATCTTGGGTCGTTATGGAGTTGTTGAGAGCCAGGTTGGTTCGAGGACCGGTGGATGGTCGCTTCCTGGTGTGATGAGTGATTGACAACGTGGTGTGGACTGATTCTTGGCTAAGTATTGCAGGTGCAGGTTGCGGCTTGACTGGTGCAGGTGCAGGTGAAGAACAAGCGTGAAAGGTCGTTGCCGGTGAGGCCTCCAGGTGTGGAGAAGACAAGTAGGCTTGGTTCGAGGGACCCGGTGGCCAGCGGGGTCAAGTGCGGGCCGCATGGTGGCAAGAACGGCAAGATGAAGTCATGGACGGTTTCTTGGTTGAGCCTCAAAACCAAGGTCGAGCCGGGACTACGTGGGAGCCGAGTCATGAGTGGTGATTGGCGGAGGCTACACCGAGTTCGCGGGGTTTCCGGTGGTTCACCAGAAAACCACTGGGTTCCTTGGTTGATCCACAAAGCCAAGACCGAAGAACCGAAGACGGAGGTGCAGCAGCTCCAGACCGGTCTGACCGGTGGGTCTGACCGGTCTGACCGGTGGGTACCGGTCTGACCGGTGAGGAGCGCCGGTCTGACCGGTGTGCGACGACGCAGTCCGGAATCTTCGAAGCGGAGGACACGCGTCGGGATCGCAAGGCTTGCGTCGAGGCTAAGCAAGTTTGCGGTCGCTGGGCATCCGTCCGATGGTGCGAAGACAAAGACTTCCAATTTCGCCCTCGAGGGGCATGTATCCCTAGTTAGCTAGTAAGGGTATTTTAGTCTTTCGGTTGCCTCCATATAACCCAAGTGGTGAGAGGATGGCAGCCATCTCTTGGAACCCTAGCTCATTTGGTTTTCCTATTTTCCTTCCTATTTTCTTAGGATTTTCGTAGGACTAGCTTGAGAGCTTCATGGTGAGATCTTGTGAGAGGGAAGGATGATCGGGCGGCAAGCTAGACCTTGTATGAACCTCTTTGGTATGTATAGATGATTCGGCGTGGTTCCTCAAGGCTTGGATGTGTCTTTCCCGTTTCTCCTTTTTGGTGATTTTCGGAGCCCTTTCTTGGCGATTTTCTTGGAGCGATTTCGAGGCCTTTCTCTTTGGGATTTGGTGGGGGATGTATGCATGAACCCTTCGTGGTTCTTTACCCTTTGATTCCACTTCCAAATCCGTGAGCAAAGGGGCTCGATTTTGGGGTTTTCGTGGCTCTAGGGTTAGAGGCGTTCTTGGTGGGATTTCTTCGATTCCTCTTGATTTGACAAGTTTTGGTGGACCAAATCTTGGCTATGGAGTACCCATGAGGTGTTCCTACTATCCCCAAAGTCTTGTGCAAAACCGTGGAGCGGATCGGGAGATCGGGAGTTGGATTTGGAGGAGTTGACTCGCGGGCGCTGTTCATCCCGAGCTGCCCAGGCACGACCGGTCTGACCGGTGCTCTTGACCGGTCTGACCGGTGCTAGCCCTTGGTGGGTTTTTGTCTCGGGGAACAGCCTTGTCCGTGTGGCTTTGTCCCGTGGTCCTGCTGATCAGTTCTTGGCGTGTTTGGAGTTGGTTTGCTAGGTTTTGTGAGGGGTTCTTCTTCCTCACAGGTTGTGTTTCGTGGTGGTTTTTGTTCCAGGGCCTAGAGGAGTCACTGAGGCCTCCTGGAACGTTTGCTGTGCGGCTGCTGTAGCCACCGGCCTGACCGGATCTGTCCACCGGTCTGACCGGTGTCACCGGTCTGACCGGCGCAGTCCATCGGTCTGACCGGTGTAGCTCAGGCAGCAAGCCGTGCAAGTTTCCGCTGTGTGTTTTGGTGAGTTTTGGCTAGGAAGGTTGAGTATTGGTTCCTAGGACCAGTAGCACTCCAGTGGCTGCGTGGTCTTGACCAACTTGGGTAGTTGGGTCGGAGACGTGAGTTGGAAGCCGTGTTCGTCTTGTTGGAGTTCTCATCTCCTTCGAGAAGAATTTTTATCGGCTCCCATTCACTCCCCCCCTCTCTGGTTCGCCTAATCGGTCCTTCAATTGGTATCAGAGCCGGTTCGGGTCTTTATTGACTCTTACCAGTCTAAGATCCAAAGATGGCGTACCAGGAACGGGGTTCGGGTCCTCCGCACTTCGATGGGAAGAACTACCAGATGTGGCAAAGGCGGATGGCGGCGTTCCTCCGCGGAAAGGGTCAGATCCTTTGGGATGTCACGGTGAACACAGCTTAGGTTCATCCGATGAACTTCCTTGCTCCAGGATCGAGGGATATGTTCGAAGCCAACAACAAGGCTGTCGACTACTTGTTTCGTGCTCTGTGTCAGCCTGAATTCGATCGGGTTCAGACAGAGGACTTAGCTTGTAGGATTTGGGAGCAGTTGAAGGATGCTCATGCTGGGAATGCTCAGGTTCAGGCTCGGATGTACGCGACTTACCGGAGAGAGTACGAGAACTTCACTCATCTCCCCGGCGAGTCCGTCGATGCCCTTTTCCAGCGATTTACGGTCGTTGTGAACAACATGAGAGCCAATGTGGATGTCCTCCCATACAATGATCATGATAGAGCCGTGAAGCTCTTGCACTCGTTGGATCGTACCGTATGGGACGGGAAGTTTGAGGCTATTGTTGAGTCCGAGAAGTATGACACCTTGACGGTGAACGAGCTGTTCTCGAAGCTCAAGTCGGCTGAGTTGGACCGTGGTATGACAGCCAAGATCGAGAGCCCGACTGATTCTCATAGTCTCGCTCTCGTTAGTGGCAAAGGAGCTAAGTCTAACGCTAACGCATCCTCCAGGATGTACTCTCTATCTTCTTTGATGTCTTTGCCAGATGAGGAGTTCGACGTGCTTGGAGAGGACGAGCTGGCGTTGCTGACCAGGCGGTTCGAGAGGCTGCACGAGAACCGGGTGAACACGAGGAGGACAGCACGGACGTGCTTTCAGTGCGGCAAGCCAGGACACTTCGTTGCCGACTGCCCGGAGAAGACGGAGAACAAGGACGGCTACAAGGACGGCTACAGGCACCGATCGAGCAAGGATGGCAAGTACCGATCGAGGCGCGATCACAAGCACAAGAACAAGCACAAGGACGAGCGACGGTCGAGGAAGAAGGATGGCCGCGGCAGGAAGGCCCGAGCAATGGTCGGAGCGAGCGACGTCGACTCCAGCTCCGCCTACTCTTCCTCAAGCTCGAGTAGCAGTGAAGATGAAGGTGATCGGCGCAAGAACAAGAAGTCATCCAGGAACTTGAGCGGGTTGAGCTGCTTCGCGAGAGATGGCTTCTGCGGCATGGCCCGTAGCTCCGGCAGCAAGAAGAGCCACCAGAGTGACTCGGACTCTGACTCCGAGGATGAGGTATGTGGTGAGCTCTCTTCTTTGCGCAAGGAGAATGATGAGTTGGTTGACTTGCTTGATAACCGCGATCACATGCTTAGAGAGGCCAAGAAGATGAGGAAAGAGCTTAGGGCCTCACTAGAAGACGCTAGGAACCGTGTGGCTGAGCTAGAAACCCAGAACCTAGATGCTAAGCTTGAGATTGATTCGCTTAAGGCTTCTCCTGTGGTTTCTGATGAGATTGATTGCTGTGATTGCTCTGTGTACCTAGCTGATCTTACTGCTCTTAAGGATAAGCATGCTTCTACTTGTGATGAACTAGATATGCTTAGGGTTGAAGTGGCTGAGCTTAAGTCTAGACCTGCTTTGCTAGGTGCTTGCACTTCTTGCCCTGTTTTGCATGGAAAGATTGATGAGATGCATGCTTACACTGTTTCGCTTGAGGCTAAGTTGAAAGAGCCTATTCCCACTTCTTGCTCTACTTGTGAATTGCATGCGGTTAAGAATTTGGAGCTTGCACATTATGTTGATCGCCTGCAGGATGAAAATGATGAGCTGAGAAAATGTATGAGCTGGTTGTCGGGTCAGGAGCCTCAGCTCGGTATCATGATAGCGGCTTTCAAACGCTATGATGGTCAGGCACTTGGGGCTGACAAGCTTGGAGAGAACTGTGGTGAGGGAGTTGAGAGAGTTGGAGAGATTCCTATCCCACCACCAAACAGACACAAGAACAAGTTTGAGCCCAAGCCCAACCATCTCAGAAACAAACTTGACACTACTCCAGATCCACCCATATTTCCTCACCCAACAAATGATTTTCAGAAACCGGTGAAGTTTGTGAGCCCAAAGGGAGGTGAGGAAGGAGAGAAGAAGGGTGAGAAGCCGAGTGGGCAGCCCCAACCCAAGCCTAAGCCTAAGCCACAGCCCATAAAGTTCCATTGTGGGTATTGTGGGAGAGATGGTCACAAGGATGAGTTTTGCTTCAAGAGGAAGCGTGAGGAGAGAATGGCTAGAGAGTGGGCTAACAGGGACAGGTACCACCTCTCTAATGGTGTACCTGAGCCTCGTATGCAGATGCCCAGGGCCAAGGCGATTGTGAGGACGGTTCCGGCTTGGGGAGACCGGAAGGCTGCAGGTGTTGCTGCTGGCCGAGCCACACCGGTCAGACCGGTGTACTACACCGGTCAGACCGGTGCAGGTCTGGGCAGACAGCGAGTCGGGTTTCGTGCTCGTGAGGATGCTCGGTTTGGTTCTGGAGGTCGTGGTTCTGGTGGTTGGTCTGGAAAGTTTGCAGGTGGTCAGTTTGCTATTCGTTCTCCACCTCGTGCTCAATACGAGGGTGAGAAGAGTCGTAGCTCTGAGATGGAGCGGAGGAACGATCCACGGTTTCCCTTTCGTGGTTTTCGTCCTCCTCCAGCTAGAGAGGGTTGGTTCCCTCGTGGTGGTTACCGTGGTGGTGTTCGTGGTGGGAGCTTTGATAGGCGTGATGATTTGGTTTGTGCTAACCCCACTTTGGAGCAAATGGCTCGGCACTGGTTTTACTCTTTTGGTACTAACCCCAGTGCTGAGTCGTTTGTTCACTCACGTGCTCGCTTTTGAATTTCAGGTGGGAGACTTGAAGAACATTTGGTTGATTGACTCGCTCGAGGCATATGACCGGAGACAAGGGGTGGTTCTCAAGTCTCGTCCCGGTGGTGACAAAGAAGTACATCACCTTTGGGGACAATGGGCGAGGGCGTGTGCTGTCACAAGGTGAGATTAAGGTAAGTGACAAGATCACTCTCAGGCGTGTTGCTCTTGTTCAATCGCTTGGATACAATTTGCTTTCTGTGTCCCAGTTGTTGGATGAGGGTTTTGAGGTGTTGTTTCGGCCTGTTGGATCTCGGATTTTAGATTCTCGGGAGGATCTTGTTTGCATGATCGTTCCCGAGGGTCAGGTGTTCCGAGCTGATTTTTCTTAGTCTTCTGGTGTGGAGCGTTGCTTCTTGGCTAGTTCTTCGAGTGAGTTGTGGAAGTGGCATAGGAAGTTGGGTCACTTGAGCTTTGATCTTTTGTCTCGCTTGAGTAAACTCAATTTGGTCCGAGGATTGCCACGATTGAGGTTTGAGAAAGAGTTGGTTTGTGCGCCGTGTAGGCATGCCAAGATGGTAGCCTCTTCTCACCCGCCTCTCACCGATGTGATGACTGAGCGTCCATGCGAGCTGCTCCATATGGACCTTGTTGGCCCAGCTCATGTGCGATCTGCGGGTGGGAAGTGGTATGTCCTCGTTGTGGTGGACGACTACTCTCGGTATGCGTGGGTGTTCTTTCTTGAGGAGAAGGGGGAGACGTTTGGTTTTGTTCGAGATCTTATCTTGAGGTTAAGAAACGAGAGGCACGGAGATGCCATACGAGCGATCCGCAGTGACAATGGCTCGGAATTCAAAAACTCTCGCTTCGAAACCTTTTGCCATGACTTGGGTCTTGAACATCAGTTTTCGAGTCCGTATACGCCTCCCCAGAATGGCGTGGTGGAAAGGAAAAACAGGACCTTGTGCGAGATGGCTCGGACGATGCTCGACGAGCATAGGACTCCGAGAAGGTTCTGGGCTGAGGTGGTCAATACCGCGTGCCATGTGTCGAACAGGATCTACCTCAGGGTTCACAAGAAGAAAACCTGTTACGAGTTGATGCACGGTCGCACACCCAAGGTGAGTCACTTCCATGTCTTTGGTTGTAAATGCTTCATTCTGAAGAAAGGGAAGAAGTTGGACAAGTTCGAGGCTAGGTCTGTCGATGGCATTTTCTTTGGTTATGCATCTCATTCTAGAGCATTTCGTGTGCTCAATCTTGAAACTAACCAAATCGGGGAGACTTGCGAGGTAACCTTCGATGAGACACAGCCACGTAGTCAGCTTGTTTTTGAGTGTGCAGGTGACGACGAACTTGGCGAGGAGATCTTTCAAGAGGAGGAGCATGAACATGAAGATGATGAAGATGGCGGTGTGATGCCCGCGGCTGAACATGTACCTACTACTTCGACGACGATCGAGAATGGACCCTCTCCCACACCTACAACGACAAACCCAGATCAAGGCGAAGCTGCTGTTGAGGGGGAGGTAGCATCAAGGCGAGAACCTCCCCGACGAGTGCAAGTGGATCACCCAGCTTCGAGAATCATCGGCGACATGAATGAACGTACTACACGGTCGAGGGTTCGGAACCATTCTCATTTCGCTCATGCTGCTTTTGTTGCCACTTTTGAGCCCAAAGACATTGGACATGCGTTATCTGATCATAATTGGGTTAACTCGATGCATGAGGAGTTGTTGAATTTTGAGAGGAACCAAGTTTGGGTGTTGGTTGACCCTCCCCCAGGGTGTAAGCCGATTGGGACAAAATGGGTGTGGAAAAATAAAGAGGGAGAGAAAGGAGAAGTGGTGAGGAACAAGTCGAGACTTGTTGCTCAGGGGTACAGTCAGAAAGAGGGGATCGACTACGAGGAGACTTTCGCTCCTGTAGCTCGTTTGGAGGCGATCAGGATCCTTCTAGCCTTTTCCGTGGCTAAAGGGTTCAAGTTGTACCAGATGGATGTGAAGAGTGCTTTTCTGAACGGTGTATTGGAGGAAGAGGTGTTTGTGAGGCAACCACCGGGGTTTGAGAGTGAGAAGTACCCTCACCGGGTATACAAGTTGAGGAAGGCGCTGTATGGGTTGAAGCAGGCGCCTAGAGCTTGGTATGGTAGGTTGAGGGGGTTCCTGTTTGAGAGAGGGTTTGAGATGGGGAAGGTCGACCAGACCTTGTTTCTCCTCAGGCAGGACAGAGATATCCTGATTGTGCAGGTATACGTGGATGATATTGTCTTTGGTGGCTCGTCTAACTCTCTTGTTGCAAGGTTTGCAGAAGACATGAGCAGGGAATTTGAGATGAGCATGATGGGCGAGTTGCAGTTCTTCCTCGGGCTACAAATCAAGCAATCAAAGGAAGGAACTTTTGTGCACCAAGCTAAGTACACCAAGGACATTGTGAGGAAGTTCAAGATAGAGGACTCCAAGGCCATGGCGACGCCTATGAGTACGACTACAGTTCTTGATGCGGACGAGGAAGGTGAACACGTGGACCAGAAGGAGTACCGGAGCATGATCGGGTCACTCCTCTACTTGACGGCGACGAGGCCGGACATTCAATTCTCGGTGTGTCTGTGCGCTCGTTTTCAAGCTTCTCCGAGGACTTCGCATCGGCAAGCAGTCAAGCGCATTTTCAGGTATTTGCGACACACTCCCGACTTCGGCCTTTGGTACTCTGCGTCTTCTTCTTTGGCGCTTCATGGATTTTCAGACGCGGACTTTGCCGGGTGTCGGTTGGATAGGAAGTCCACTTCTGGGACTTGCCAGTTCTTGGGTTCTTCTTTGGTATCTTGGTCTTCCCGCAAACAGTCGAGTGTTGCTCAATCCACTACCGAGGCAGAGTATGTGGCCGCTGCTAGTTGTTGCTCTCAGCTCCTTTGGATCACATACACCATGAGTGACTTTGGTGAGGAGTATACCCATGTCCCACTTCAATGTGATAGCACCAGTGCCATAAGCGTTGCAAAGAACCCAGTGCTCCATTCCAAAACCAAGCACATAGAAGTGAGGTATCATTTTCTGAGAGACAACGTAGAGAAAGGGAAGATAGCTTTGATCCATGTACCCACACATGAACAACTAGCCGATATTTTCACCAAACCCCTAGATCAAGCAACTTTCACTCGTTTGCGGGGGGAGCTTGGTGTTTGTTTGATTTCTTGAGTTGGCGTGTGGGAGCTCCTATGTAGCATATGTATAGCTTTCCTTTGTGCATTTCTTGCATTTGGCATGGCATATGTAACATGATGTATAGGCATCTTTGTATCTTAGGTTGCATGCATTTTGTATCATATGCATTGTTTAGGAAAGGCTTCTCCTATATACATTGTTCATCATGGAATGACATATATGTCTTTGTGAGCTAATTTGGTAAGCTATGGTTAGTTTGGCTTAGCTCTTGATAATCTTGGTTTGTATCCATGGTTGATGGCTATGTTTTTGAAAATTTCATATGTATGCTCTCTTGTGAGTAAATGCCTTTCAATGATCTTGACATGTTTTTGTGGCTTGGCTATGCTTAATTTGTGGTTGGATAGCTTATTTTGATCATATGGGGCCAAAGGCTCATTTGCCATCATGAATGTTTAGCCCCCATGCTTCATCTTGTGGAGGAGCATAAGTTCCTTTTTGTCGCAAAGACATTTCATGTACCAATTATAAATCTGAAAATGAAATGTAAATTGCTTGAAAAATGTGCTCCCATGTCATATGTGCTAATTCTAATTTGCTTTGGGTGCTAAATCGTTGCATGATGTCTACCAATGAGAAGTCTCATATATAGAAGTAGGCACATGGCTCGATGGCTTTGACATGACATGAGGTGCTTGTGGGTGTTTATGATGGTCTTATGCTTAGAATGGTTGTCCTAGCATGAAGTTTGTGTGGCTTTGCCATTTTGACATGTTTTGCTCATGTTTAGGACTTTGCTCATGAGAGGGTGATTTTTCGCAAAATTGCTAAATTCTATCTTAGCTTCGCCCAATGGTTGTGAAACTTGGTGATCATGAAGTTTATGTCATTACGAAGCTATAGAGTATCTAACTTGCTCGTTTGGACATGTGTAGCATCCTATGTTGAATTTTGTCTATTTGAGAAGCTCTAGGTTGCATTTTTTGCATTTTTGGCTTGATTCATACATTGTCAACAAGGGGGAGAAGTTTGAGCATGTTTCGGTCTACTGAATGCATTTGGAAGGTTTTCAGGTGGTTTCGAGCCATTTTTGGGCTCTGTTGTGCACCGGTCTGACCGGTCAGAGTGTTGGTCCTGTTCACATGTTGCCCACCGGTCTGACCGGTGCTGTCGACCGGTCTGACCGGTCAGAGCTGAGCTGTTGCAGCTGCTCTGTTTCGTGAAGTGGTTCGCATGCATTTGTCCAGGGGGAGTTGCATTGGTTCAGGGGGAGCTTGCATGTGTGCAGAGGGAGCTCTTTGTGGTTTTCGAGCTTTGGTTTGATGGTTTGTGCTCTTTGCTTGAGCATGTTTTGTCTCGGATGTGTCGAGCCGTTGCCCTTGCCTAAGGGGTTCGAGACTTGTCTTCTTCAAGTGATCTTGCTCTTTGCCTTTTCTTTGGCTTTCGATCGCTTGTTGGAGTTTCTTTTAGTCGTTTCTTTTCTTTTCCTTTTCTCTTGGTTACCAAAACGTGTGTGTTGTCAATGCACTCATCAAGGGGGAGATTGAGAGCCAGGTTGGTTCGAGGACCGGTGGATGGTCGCTTCCTGGTGTGATGAGTGATTGACAACGTGGTGTGGACTGATTCTTGGCTAAGTATTGCAGGTGCAGGTTGCGGCTTGACTGGTGCAGGTGCAGGTGAAGAACAAGCGTGAAAGGTCGTTGCCGGTGAGGCCTCCAGGTGTGGAGAAGACAAGTAGGCTTGGTTCGAGGGACCCGGTGGCCAGCGGGGTCAAGTGCGGGCCGCATGGTGGCAAGAACGGCAAGATGAAGTCATGGACGGTTTCTTGGTTGAGCCTCAAAACCAAGGTCGAGCCGGGACTACGTGGGAGCCGAGTCATGAGTGGTGATTGGCGGAGGCTACACCGAGTTCGCGGGGTTTCCGGTGGTTCACCAGAAAACCACTGGGTTCCTTGGTTGATCCACAAAGCCAAGACCGAAGAACCGAAGACGGAGGTGCAGCAGCTCCAGACCGGTCTGACCGGTGGGTCTGACCGGTCTGACCGGTGGGTACCGGTCTGACCGGTGAGGAGCGCCGGTCTGACCGGTGTGCGACGACGCAGTCCGGAATCTTCGAAGCGGAGGACACGCGTCGGGATCGCAAGGCTTGCGTCGAGGCTAAGCAAGTTTGCGGTCGCTGGGCATCCGTCCGATGGTGCGAAGACAAAGACTTCCAATTTCGCCCTCGAGGGGCATGTATCCCTAGTTAGCTAGTAAGGGTATTTTAGTCTTTCGGTTGCCTCCATATAACCCAAGTGGTGAGAGGATGGCAGCCATCTCTTGGAACCCTAGCTCATTTGGTTTTCCTATTTTCCTTCCTATTTTCTTAGGATTTTCGTAGGACTAGCTTGAGAGCTTCATGGTGAGATCTTGTGAGAGGGAAGGATGATCGGGCGGCAAGCTAGACCTTGTATGAACCTCTTTGGTATGTATAGATGATTCGGCGTGGTTCCTCAAGGCTTGGATGTGTCTTTCCCGTTTCTCCTTTTTGGTGATTTTCGGAGCCCTTTCTTGGCGATTTTCTTGGAGCGATTTCGAGGCCTTTCTCTTTGGAATTTGGTGGGGGATGTATGCATGAACCCTTCGTGGTTCTTTACCCTTTGATTCCACTTCCAAATCCGTGAGCAAAGGGGCTCGATTTTGGGGTTTTCGTGGCTCTAGGGTTAGAGGCGTTCTTGGTGGGATTTCTTCGATTCCTCTTGATTTGACAAGTTTTGGTGGACCAAATCTTGGCTATGGAGTACCCATGAGGTGTTCCTACTATCCCCAAAGTCTTGTGCAAAACCGTGGAGCGGATCGGGAGATCGGGAGTTGGATTTGGAGGAGTTGACTCGCGGGCGCTGTTCATCCCGAGCTGCCCAGGCACGACCGGTCTGACCGGTGCTCTTGACCGGTCTGACCGGTGCTAGCCCTTGGTGGGTTTTTGTCTCGGGGAACAGCCTTGTCCGTGTGGCTTTGTCCCGTGGTCCTGCTGATCAGTTCTTGGCGTGTTTGGAGTTGGTTTGCTAGGTTTTGTGAGGGGTTCTTCTTCCTCACAGGTTGTGTTTCGTGGTGGTTTTTGTTCCAGTGCCTAGAGGAGTCACTGAGGCCTCCTGGAACGTTTGCTGTGCGGCTGCTGTAGCCACCGGCCTGACCGGATCTGTCCACCGGTCTGACCGGCGCAGTCCATCGGTCTGACCGGTGTAGCTCAGGCAGCAAGCCGTGCAAGTTTCCGCTGTGTGTTTTGGTGAGTTTTGGCTAGGAAGGTTGAGTATTGGTTCCTAGGACCAGTAGCACTCCAGTGGCTGCGTGGTCTTGACCAACTTGGGTAGTTGGGTCGGAGACGTGAGTTGGAAGCCGTGTTCGTCTTGTTGGAGTTCTCATCTCCTTCGAGAAGAATTTTTATCGGCTCCCATTCACTCCCCCCCTCTCTGGTTCGCCTAATCGGTCCTTCAGTTGTGAGCTTCGAGTTGTGGTTTTGGGAAATTCCAGGCCGAGGCAGTCTGACCGCCCTGTCCACACAGTCTAACCGCCCCTGGCAGGAGGTTTCCCGGTGTGTGGTTTCCGCTGTTGTGTGTGCGTAGTTGAGTAGCTTGCTAGTGAGGTTTGCTCCTAGGATCAGTAGCACTCCAATGGCTACGTGGTCTTGGCAAATGTGTGGATAGAGTGGTGAAAGTGATTTTGGGATCAAGGCCGTGTTCATCTCGTTAGAGGAGTCATCTCTCTCGAGAAGAAATTTTATCGGCTCCCATTCACTCCCCCTCCCTCTCTGGTTGCCCAATCCGGTCCTTCAAAAATGTAGAAAATTATTTATCTTTGATTATTTAGTGTAGATATTTTGGAAAATAGTTTATTTGGTTTAAATACGATATTGAATTACAATTTGTGTGTGTACGCAGCTGCAGCTATGGCTCAAGCTCAGGCGCTAGCAGAGTACGTGTGGCCAGAGTTGTTGGATGCTAGGGTCAACATCAAGCACCGCTCGTACCTGTCCGCCGTTATCGGAGAGGATCTTGGGCTTTTACGTTCGCACACTATGCGCACGTTGATGCCGATACATGACCTTTGGGTTCCTAAGTACGTGAAATGATGCTCTATTAATGTATTTATCTTCTTTTGTAGTTTAGTTTGTACTAATAAAATAACCTTTTTTGTTTCAGGCTACGCACAGTAGGACTACTGCCTCTAACGCGGTTAGTCCAAGGGGACAAGCTGCAGGCCGCAGTTCCTCGTGTGGAGCGCATGACGCGGTTCCCGTACGACTTCCCCCTGCTCTGCGCGCTTCTGGACCGGTGGAGGCCCGACACACACATGTTCCACTTCCCCGTCGGCGAGCTGGCGCCGACTCTTCAGGACACGACCCTCTTGATGGGCCTTCCTTGTGCGGGCGAGGCGATGGGGGCTGTGGACATCGTGGCCACCTGGCATGAGGACATTCTTGCTCGGTTCGCGAACGTTCCTCGGAACGATTGAGCCCCCGCGGCGTACCAGCCATTCGCGAACTCTCACAGACTCACCTTAGTCTGGTTGCAGCAGTTCCTGGAGGTGTACCTGCTATGGCTTTTTGGATTCGTGATGTTCTGCAATTCTCAGGGAGACATGGTGTCGAAGTTCTTGATCCCCTACGCTCGGAGGATTGCCTACGCGCCCTTGGACGCAATCCCCCAGATCAGTTGGGGCTTCGCTGTTCTTGCCGTCACGTACAGAGGGCTGTGCACGGCGATGTCCAAGGGTCGTTCAGAGTAGGCGATCCATCTCGGCTGTCCTCTCCTTCTGCAACTCTGGTGCCACGAGCGTTTTTCGGTTGGTCAGCTAGTTGTCGACCTCAGGGCGTACGACGACCTGTCAGAGGGCCACGACCCCGCCGACCGTTTCACCATGGGCTCGCTGTGGTGCCTGCGGACGATAATTACTTACCTTTGATTTTCAATTTGACTTTCAATTTTGTTGGCTCAATTTGCATGTAGGGTTCACATTTCGTTTGTACGCAGACCTCGTACGCTCACGACCAGACAAAGAGGGCGTACAAGGACTTTGTCGGTCAGTTCAACGCTCTCACGGACAACGACGTCAGGTGGACGCCGTACACAGAGGAGGCTATCGCGACCCACGCACCACAGGGCCTCTCGTCTTTGTGCTTCCAAGACCAGAACTACTGGAAGACGAAGACGCCCTTGGTGTTCGACATCTTCGTGAAGGAGTACGTCGTCCACAGGGTGATGAGGTAGTTCGGCCTCTACCAGGAGTCGCATGTGCCTGTTGCACACACTGTTACTCCTGACGTGCATAAGTATGTTGTCATCCCTTTCTAAATTAATTTCCACGTATTTGTTCCAGCTTACGACTGCGGCAACACTCCTAGCTCGACCCTAGATGGAGAGGGGCAGCCGATGAGAATGTACGACGATATCAGCTTCGACTACTTGCGTGGCACCGGGACGCAGGAGGAGCTTGGAGGGTCGCAGCTACCAGGCGCATCACCCACGGGGACACAGGAGGCCAGAGGGACGCAACCGTCTCCAGGAGGGTGGGCGGAGGTCGCAGCTGGAGGTGTAGGGTCGTCGCAGGCCCCCGCGGGAGAGTCCCATCCGGTTGCAGGGTCGAGTCGCCACCGGTGTCGGCAATGGCGACACCACCTGCCGACGATGGTTGGCGTCGGCAGATCCACCCACGTGACCAGTTCACGTACCCTCACGAGCAGACGTGGGCCGCACCCCGAGCAGACACGCAGCAGCAGAAGAAGAGGTGTTGCTAGATTATGTTAGATATATTAGTTTACGCAGCAACACTCTTATTCGTGATCTTGAACATACTAATTGTATGAACTAATTTTCTGTTATGTCACTTTGCTTTTCTTTGTTAGCAACTAGTATTTCTTTGTACCACGCAAGTATTTATTTATTTTACAAATAATATTTAAAACCAACATAAAAAATATAAAAAAATTAAATGAGCCAACCATCATACGCCACGGCGGTTAAGACCAACCGACGTGCGCCACAACGGTTGAAGCTAACCGCCATACGCTACGGCGGTTGAACCTAACCACCATGAAACGCCAGCAACCGCCATGAAGGCAGCCTAACCGCCGTAGACCACGGCTGTTGCACTGCAACCGCCATGGCCTACGGCGGTTAGTTCCAACTGTCGTAGGCCACGGCGATTGCAGTTAAACGGTCGTGGACCACATTGTTTGTCGTATAGATTTGACAAATTCTTAGACGATCACATATTTTTACAAAATCAAAAAAATATAAAAAACAATTTTGGGATATGTATGATGCTAGCAGAACACATGCATGAAGCCTTTTTCTAGGCCCAATCATAGTCTATGGGCCTGATTGGTTGTTAGCTTCTCTCTCGTACGTTTAGCCACACGCTGCGTAGATGCAAGTGGTCCATGATGACTCGAGTCAGGCCGCGGTCAAGCAACCGTACACCCGAAGTCAGGCCCATTAGGAACATCAGAATTGGGCGTTTCTTGGAAGCTAGGGAGAGTTGATGCACAAACACATGCAACCAAACAGTTTTTTTTTTTTAGAATGAACCAAACAGTTGTTCTATGGCGCCTAGCTGCATGCATGCATGCAATGCAACCAATCATACTGCACTTGTATGCAAGTTGCCTGGCCTGGTGAAGCTTGGCTCATTGATGCAGAACAGGTTGAGACAAGCAATCAACTAATCAGGCTCTATAGCATGGCAGCTTACCTTAGCTTCGTGCGATACCAACCTAAAGACGAATCTCAGAATAGATGCATCTTCCATGGAATTCTAGCTAACTCTTTTTCTTACACATGCCTCTTCCCTATTCGATAGAGGTGCGGGCTACAAAACCAACCATCAGCAACGCTTCATTACCAACGGGGTTTTTTTTTTTTTTTGAAATGCGGCAGTGATAAGTCATCACCACCATTTTGGCGGTGATTGGGGCTCTGGAGCCGGCGGTGAGCCTGTTCTGGGGCAGCGGCAGCGGCAGCCAAATTTCGGCATCGGAATGCTGGCTTGCCACTTGCTCTTGCTTTGCCGGTGTCTGCGCTCTTCCACTCCCCTGATGTTAGACAAGCAAGGTGAATGAGTGAATGACCGTATGTAGGCATACCAGTGCTGCGAGATGCTGCATCTGGACGGCTGCCATCGCTCAAGGATGCAGACGTTTGCATGGGTGCTCTCGTCGGCTGCAAAGAGCAACAACTTCACACTACAGCTATGGGGAGGATGCTCACCGCACGACACTGTTCTTGTTGGTAACTTATCCGTCACGCTCTATAAATCGAGACACCACAGAGGTGCAAGCACAGCCACTTGTTACTTACAAGCACCTCAATTATTGTTCAATGGCCGTCAGTAGGTTTCGATCCTGATCACAATACTCCAGTTTTCAATACAGCCGGCTCCGAAATAAACGAATGGGGCCTTTTTTACGCTATCATGTGCAAGGATGATGATAATATCAACTTGGATGAGAAGCCTAGCAGGTGGTTTTCGCACCTTTTAATCGGATGGATCTTTCCCATTTATCGCCAAAAAAAAAAATGCTGGATCACATGCTTGATATATACATTGGGGCTTGAGTCACATCATCTTTTGTTTTCTTTTTTTTCTGAATATACTAAAGTTACATCTTAAACACCTCTGGGAAAAAAAGGAAAATGCAAAAGGGATTTTTGCAAGTCAAATCTTTGACGGCCCATGGCAAGCTAAGCGACAGCACGGTTTGTCAAGTCAGATGGGGATATGCCTCTGAATCGGCATAAACCACCTCAACTTTCCACGCCCCGTGTTAGCTAGGCGCCAAATCTTGCAAGATATACCCGGACCAGCCGGGCAACCTTAACTTGTAGCACCGCCTTGACAAACCAACCTCCACGTTGGTCATCTTTTCTAGAACAAAGATATGCAGGCATATACTACGTGATCATTAGGGGAGTGTGAACCGGACACGCATATAGAGATTATTCTTTGCAAGCAACAAAATACAACCATATATGACAGTAGAGAATTAGACTTCTAGAGCCGAAAGCAGAACTATATGATTAAATATAGCTTGTTCGAAATACCATCTCCCACTAGAGAACACATACCGTAGTAGAAGCCAATGTACTCAAATCTTTAGTACTGAAAAAAAAACAGATGAATTTTAAAACCAATGTAGTGAGATTTATGGCGAAGAAAATGATATCAATATGTTTCGTCATCAAATTATTTCATGGCATTGCAAGTTATTAACTTGTGAAGTGAACTACATTCGAGGTGCTCTTATTTTTTATAATTATTATTTTGATACAAGATGATGTGTCTGTCCTATATGTTAACAATGTTGATCTATCTTAAGATATGTCGGTTTAGTATCTCTTGGCATTTATAGGAACTGGACATACAGATGTGTGTTCATAGAGGTAAGTATGCGGTCTATGTTTCAATATTTTTTAATTTTATTTATTGATGTATAACTCCTGAATTCCTCATAAAAAATACATTAAAAATACATGTAAAAGATGTGTGTGCAAGGTTCTATCTGGATGGGTACTGGTGGTATGTGTAAAAGAATATCTGGAGAGAGTATGGTAACATGATGGCTCAGTTTTCCCAGTTGGGTGTGTATGTGCACACTTATAAGAGTGAGTGTGAATAAATATGTAAGCACCATATCTTGTTTCGAGATTTTTTTTTTTGCACTGTAAAAATCACTGTGAAAAAGATATGTTTATCTATTTTTTTTCCGGCAACGTTTGTCCTCACCATCTCCATTTGTACTAAAATGTATAAGCTGGTTCAGACCCGCTTATAAATGTTATTTCAATATCTATACAGAGAGAGGTGATTTTTCGGACTGTGGTTCCAAACAGAACCATGGCAGGCTATTGTTAAAACCGGATTGAATCCGTCTGGATACTTGTCGTATCTGCAAAAGCATTTCTAGAGAGAGGACCCGAGAGCCCGAGAACCGAGTGACAAAAGGGAAGGTTCTGTTGGAATGTCAACAGTGGACTTTCGAAGATCCCATGGAATCATACCCTTCAAGGACCCAAAACCCTCTGAGACGCAAAGCCCCGGCCGAATCGTGTTGCCGAGTAACGGAATATGCCTTGCACAGATTCTTTATTCGATCTTTACACGTCCAGTCCTCCCCTCTGACTCTTTACTCTCTTCTTTTGCAGAAAAATCATCCCCACATGACCCGGTTGCTTGCATTGTACATGCCACAGCTTGAGATTCCGAGTTCCGACGAATCGTCCGGTTGGTTTGGAAGACGTACTGACCAAATCACGACGATCCCTCGCTGTTCTGATGGTGAAAAACCTTGTGAAGTCACGTTGTCGACCATCAATCCATCATCACTAGGCTCACCTTCCCCTTGTGTCCTTCCATGCCAACCATGGCATATGCTGCGAGACAGTGGCGGAGCTAGAAATTTTTTTTAGGTGGGGCGAATTCTAATAAAAAACTAATTAATTCAATTACAAAAGTATAAACACACCACAAGCGCACAAATTCACACTGTATTCAAATGTTGTCATGCTCTATTGATGGTTATAACTTGCTAAAGTTTATTAAGTTTTGTTTAGTAATGCTGAATCAGCAATACTCTTTTTTTTTGTTTCTTCTTGTTCTTATGTGGCGTGTTGCTGCAATGCTGCCAGTGTCTTGAGCCATTGACCTCGCTTATTTTGTTGTGCTCCTTTCGTCCAATAGAGAATTCGAGATGTCCAGTGGCCCATCATGACCCATCACACAAACTCCCTCTAGCTGTCGAAGTCATCGTCTTGGTAAGATCATCTCCAGGCGAGAACTATGCTCACGGACTGTGCTCATCTCCAGGCGAGGAAGGTGGGGTCTTTGGGTGACCCCACCAGTAGCTGGGGCGGCCGCCCCATGTCGCCTACAGGGTGGCTACGCCACTGCTGCGAGATATTCCCAGTGTGCTACTACTAGCTAACCCATCTTGCACTCCTCCCCAACAATGTCTAACTCTAATCTCCCTCATAAGTCACACTCACACCCCATGCCCATCTCTCCCCAACAATGTTTGCCATCACACTTGCCAAACCACGAAGCCATCACATATATACATATATATAACTTTGTGATGAGTACGTGTATTTTATGCATAGATCTTACTAGCTAGCAGCTTCGAAGTGCTGGGCTGAGCGACCAAACCTACCAGTCGTTAATTGGGAGAGAACAAAGAAGAGATGAAATTTGGGAAGAGGCTGAAGAAGCAGGTGGAGCAGAGCCTCCCGGAGTGGCGGGACAAGTTCTTGGCGTACAAGCGCCTCAAGAGGCTCGTCCGGCTCGTGCCGGCGGACCCGTCGGCGCCGTGCCGCCGGAGGGTTGCCGCCGAGGCCGCCTTCGTGCGGCTGCTCGACGGCGAGGTCGACCGGTTCAACGCCTTCTTCCTGGAGCGGGAGGAGGACTTCGTCATACGCCACAGGGCACGTCATCCCGAGTCGATCCCCTGCATTTTTATTTATTTTTGGGTATACGAAATGCATGCAGTGCTGCGGCGTGACTTACGCTTGCGGCGTTCTCGTCTGTGCAGGAGCTGCAGGAAGCGGTGAAGAAGGTGGCGGCGGGTGATCATGAGCCGGCGGCGGAGATGAGGAGGGTGCGCAGGGAGGTCGTCGACCTGCACGGGGAGATGGTGCTGCTACTCAACTACAGCGCCGTCAACTACACAGGTTGGCTCCGTTGCTCTCTCTGTTCCTGCACCTCTGTGTTTGCTTGTGTCGTGCCAATTAAACGGCGTCCACGTTCTCCACTTTGGGCCGTGTTGGTTCACGGTGATTTTCGTCATTCCATTCTGACTTACTTCCGAAAGGAATAGCACAAACGTTTCGTTGTATCCTGCCAGGTAGCAAGAGTTCTTTTCTGTTTTTTTTTCTTTCTTTTTTTTGCTAGAACCGACAGCTAGCTTCCAGGTTATGCATTTCAAATTGTAAGGTTTTGTGTTAAAAAAATATTGAGTGATTGCCAAAGGCCAAAATGATAGTAGCAGCATATGCGGATATGCCACATAGCCTAACAAATTCACAACGTAGACTTGATTTTCGGTGGGTACGCAATTATCATCTGAAGCTGTGTACTTCAAAAAATAACTCACCAGTAGCTGCTTCGTCTGTCTGCAAAGTTTCCATCATGCAACCAATTGGACATGGCACTTGAAGATTCTTTTAAAAACTATTATAAAGAAAACACTAAAAGAAAGTCTAATTGATGGATGAATTTGCAGGGCTGGCCAAGATCCTCAAGAAGTACGACAAGCGCACCGGTCGGCTCCTCCGGCTGCCCTTCATCGAGAAGGTGCTCGCTCAACCCTTCTTCGCGACGGAGCTCATCTCCGGGCTCGTCCGCCAGTGCGAGGCCACCATGGAGGCCGTGTTCCAGGCCGGCGGTGGTACGACGACGACCCCCGTGGGCGTGGGGGCGGCGGCGGCCACCGAGCAGGGCATCTTCCGGAACACCGTCGCTGCGCTGGTGACCATGGGCGAGCTCCGCAGCGGGAGCTCCACGTACGGGCACTTCTCGCTGCCGCCGATGGCCTCGCCGGAGTCCGACCTCCTGCGGTGCATCAACCTCGCCGACCCCGTACCAGTCTGAGACGCGTCCCTCTGCCCTGATCGTTATTTTTTTCTCAGAACCAATCAGTTACCAGCTATCAGTCAACAGTACTTTTCTCTCAGAACAAATCAGCACCAACCACCAGCTAGCACCAGCTGTCTGCCAGACGAACAGGGTCCGTACGCAGGATTCTTACTGACGACGCCAGATTGTCGTAGTACAGATAGCAATGCGGAGAAATGTTACCACTACTTCAGAGTCGTTCATCGTTCAAACATGAAAAATCATTTACTATCCTACCTACCAGATTTCTTCTCCCGAAATATGATTATAACTCTTGGATTCATTCGTAAGCCTAACAATTGATACAGGATATACAAATGAACACAGCACAACGCTAAAATCGACAGGCTAAAAATGATTATGGTCAATTAAAAATGAAAATAGCTCAGCAAATTACATTAGTGTGTATTCGAATTCATACACATCAAACAGCTGGAATTTAGAACAGGCAAAATTTGGACTGTCCCACGGATAGGGAACAGCCACCCTCTACATCAATCATACATTTGTATCTTCTGTAGTCAAAATAATTCAACCATAGTAGGTCACATCCACATTTCCTCAACAGTTTACACCCAAAACGCCGCAACCGGTATCGCAAGGAGAATGCTTGCATCGATTTCCCTCAGTTTGGCAGCAACCGAATCCGAACATCTCTACGTCTACATGCGACAACAGCTTGTGCTAAGTATTAAAACAAGCACTTGGGTTTGAACAAGGTCACCAATCCTACCTTCAGAACACGAAGTTGAATGCTTTTATGTTCATGCTGTTACTTCCGTCGCACTATGATATCATCGGCAGAGTAGTACTCAGCAATGAGCCGGTACATATAAGATGGACTGTGCCCCCCACTGTCAGGCAAAGGTAACTAAATCAGGAAAACAAAATGAATGATTTCATGCAAGTGCAGGCAGAGTCTGAGTATTTGCCACTGGTAGAAATTAGGTTCACTAAATTTAGTCACCAAATAAGTAATTAAAATTTTTATTTGGGTTCAATAGAAATGGTCCTATAGAGTTTCGTCAAATGGAGATTTGCATGGCACCAGAACACCAGTCACCAGGTCAACAAAGGAAATCTCTGGCTAACTGCTAATGCAAGCAGCACCAAGTACATAACCATTCTCTTAAATTACCAGACCCCGTAAAAAAGATGTAGAGAACTTACGTATCAGTGACAAATAGGCTCACAAGCTTCGGTGGCACATAGTCAAATGTCGGATTGACAACATTTAGTAGTGGGCTGCCATCCTGAGTACTAAAATTCATGCAATCTGAGAACTCCCCGAAGTCAAGCAAATCAGATGGTGACTTGAGTTCATTCAGCAACACCTCTGGGTTGTGTGGATACAAAGGACACAGCTGCATGCGAGAAAGAAGGCTATTACAATGGAAATTGATTAACAGATTCTACTTTAAATACATATAACAGATGTTCAGTGACCGAGCACTCTCCTTTACTCATGGTTCTCAATTGTGAGCAGTCAACATTTTAAAACAGACACCTACCTAGTACATTTTTCATCAAAAGTACTCTGATGTTATTGTATAATCTTTTGCCAACAAATAATTCAACAAATGAATTGCTGAAAATGTACATTGAGTGAGCATTTCTTAGGAAAGTACAATATTTTAAGGTTATAAAATACTTCACTTGAGCACTTACCAACATTTTAAATAATGGTGGAAGCAAATAGTGCTCCTGATGAGCTCCCAGCTAAGGTGGGGTTCATGTCCAGAGAGGATTAACCAAGTTTCTAGATTGTTATTCACAAGAAAATGCTTCACATTGTACAAATCTATTTGATGCTAAAATAGAAAGAATAATTGTGTATGCACTTTATGATATAAACCTATGCTACACTCATGAACCTGTGGAAAATGGAAACATTCAAGAGATTTCCTTAGATGATGGGAATGTTTTCAGATAATGATACACGGTAGGGCGAATGAATTGCATCTGAAATTCTTAAGTTCTTCAATGATGTCAGGGAAACATTTGGTTAAGATGCTACTATGATTGTATCACCACAATATGACATTGACAACATCCTCTCAAGTTCTTCAAATTCCACTTATTGTGTTTATTTATTGAACATAGTTGTGAGCTGCAGGATAATGCACCATGCCTTAACATTGATTTGAGTCTCTATATTAAATTATGGACACATGCATACATTGGAAAAACAGTAAAATGTAGACACTGATTCTTATTTGGCACAAAGGTTGTAAATATAAGGTATAATGTGCAGAAATGAACCTTGTGGCTACCGGCAACCACAACAAAGGGCACAGCATGCCTTTGAGCAGCAAGTGCAACCATGTTCATCCCAACTGGTGCAATCACTCCACCATTTGCCATTATAGCATGTGCTCCAACTATGACCTTCAAATAAAATCAATTATTAGAACTGTAACGAAAACAAAGATTTGGGAAATCAACAATCACTACATGCACATACCATGTTAACTCGAGAGATCATAGCAAAAACTGCTGAGTCTGTTATAACTGTAGTTTGTACACCTTTCTCAACCAACTCTTTTGCAAGAACATGGCCCTGATATCTGATTCAACCATCAAAGTTTCGACACTAAGTCAAACAAGATTATACAGTGCACAAGAAACAATCAGGTTACATTAAAGTTCAAATAATGCACATACCTTGGAGCACCTTCAGCAACAAATACACGAAAAGATCGCTTCTTCTCTTTTGCAGCATACAAGAATGCCTTGACAGTTCTAGAACGTCCTAGAGTTAGGATTACCTCACTGTGGCAAACAATAAACAATTAGCATTTCAGTAAGCAAGAAATATATTTCAGCTGGTACTTATGTATCTATAGAGAACCTCCGAAACTAGTTGGCAGAATAACTAGGAATAAAAAACATTGTGCTTCAGATAATGGCCCATCATACCTATATAAGGCTTATATCAAAAGGCAAATATTCATGTGGTGTATTACTCTCGAGCAAGCAAAGTAATTGCAATGGTTGAAAAAATATAAGAGATGAAACTTCTTTGGATCATAAGATAAATAAAATATTGATAAACTTCTTAGCTAATTGCGTTAGATGACTTCTTTATTTTTAATAACTGGACGTGGTATGTCTACTAAAGCATTTTCTAGATATTTCTGTTGAACTTGTAATTTTCCATTAATCAGCAATTATTGTTTGAACAAATCAAAGCCACCCACACCAACCCAACATTTTCTGTTTCAGACATGCTTTAAGATATACCCATTAAATGTGTCCAGAATAACTGTTATATGCAAAAGCTCAAAATTGTATATCACCACTGAAGTAACTAAATATAAAAAACCAGTTCATATTATTCTAAAGCAATATCATTGTGATGCCTATATGGCTATATGTTAGCCAAAGTAGGATCATACTTTTGGTGAATAAGTTCCACAGCCTGCTCAGAAATCGGTTCGTAGCATGAGTCAATCTCATCAATAAGATCACCAATGGCTGCAATGACATCATGCTTCAGCTTCCTAGTTGAGCTCTTATCTCCAGCTGCTATAGTAAAAACATGATTTTAGTGCCAAAAATGACACAAAGAAAAGATAAATTTCAAAATATCGCCTTGGTATGATCATCTTTTAAAACAATATTTTTGCCAAATTATGCAAGTAGGACCAAGAAAAGAACACCAGTTCAAGTGAGATATTTAGTAGTGAAAGAGAACACTAAGATAATACTCCCTCCGTACCAAAATATTTGTCGCCCTTGACTTTTTCTTACAACTTTGACCATTCGTCTAATTCAAAAAAATATTGCAAACATGTAAAAGGATAAGTCAAACTTAAAATACATACAATAGTAAAACATATAGCAAACAAAATAAAGTCTACTTGCACAAATTTTTGAATAAGACGAATGGTCAAAGTTGTAGAAAAAAGTCAATGGCGACAAGTATTTCGATCAGGGTTCACGATTTCGCGGTATACCGGTCGGCAAACCGCGGTTTTGGCCCTTACCGGGCCGGCCCGGTAGCTAAACCGACCGGTTTTTACTCCCCAAACCGAACCTAAAAAATCTCAACTTCGAGAAACCGACCGGTAAGACCGGTAAATCGGTCCAGTTTTTCCGGTCGGTAAACCAGTCCGGCTTTTCCGGTTCGAAAAACCGGACGGTTCACGATTTTGTGAACCCTGATTTCGATACGGAGGGAGTAAGCATGAAAGTTAAAAGATAAGAACATACATTTACTTTTTCCATCTGAGTCACCAGTTGATGATGCCGTGCGGGAAATTGCAGGACTCACAGGAATATCTTCTAGGAGAGTCTGCAATGAAGGTGCACGAAGGGCATTTCTAGCATGTGCAGCAAGGACAGCAGCAGACAATGAAGGGCGATCATCATGCTCACTGTCAAATTCATCATCACTGTCAACAGTAACAGAAAGACCTTCGACTCCAACTGCTGTAGAAGACATATCCTCCTCTTTTATTATGTGCAAAACACGTCTGACAATGTTTCCAACAGCAAGCTCTGCAAGAAAAAAGTCCGCATCGATTGGAGTTTGAAGAAAAAAGGACAAGTGTTACAATTAGGAAACGATAGGTAAGGTATCCTGCATATTACAGCTACATATTGCCTGCCATACAGGAAGCTGAATTGAAAGTGTCATCCCCGAGTCAAGCTAATGTCAGCATTCTTATTATCTAAAAAACATGCAGAATACAGCAACTGGATTACTTGACTAACTTCCAGATTCAGACCTAATTTCTGATGTGTGAATACTCCATCGAGGTAGCATATCATGTATCCAATACGGATCTGATACACACTAGATACATATCTAGGACATATTCCATAATCCACGTATCGGTACACATAAGTGTCCTGGATTCAGCTAGACCAGGTTAGACATGACCTAAACATGTGAAATGGCCTCACAGGCACACTACTTGGTCTTGAACTAAACAGAAAGCTCCACCCCATCAATTCCCTCAGACACTCTGTAACCTCTCCACTCCCTCTCCTTCGCTGTATTTCCCTCACACCTTTGCACTCTGGTGCAAACGGTGAGCTCCACCTCCCCATATCGCTAGCCTAGGCTTTTCAACCACTGCCAACTCTCAACACAAGATGCTCTCCCCATCTTATCTGGTGACTTGCGGCAGAACCATCTTCATGGACAGATAAATGCCATAATAGGTCCTTATCATTGGTAAACAGAGCAGCAGAGAATCACACCTAGCCATGGTTAGTCTCGTGTGCTTGTCTTCCTTTCTTATCTTCCTCTATACATCCTCTAAATCTTGGGCCTGCTTGGTTGGATGCCAAAACATTGGCATGCCAAAGTTTTGTCATGCCAAAATTTTGTCCATCACTTGGTTGCCTACCAAATCTTGCCCACAACACCCATGTACTCTACCAAAACCTTGGCAAGTTTTTTGCCTAAGATTTGGCTTGCCAAAACTTGGGCATACCAAAAAAGGGGCATCAAACCAATCAGGCCCCTTCTCCTTGCTCATTACCCAAGATTCTGCTTCGTCACTAAGACCAAATGTGTTGCTGCTCTTTAGGATGCAGAAGAAAATAATCTAGACAGCCAGACACTGTAGAATCATTTTAGTATTCTAGATGGTTGGCGGAAAAATTGTGCAATTCAAATGCAAGTATTGTGATGGCTATAAGATGTTGCATCCCAGAGCACCAAGAGGGTGACTTAACTTCAGTCCTATGTGCAGTGAGCCAACAACCGCATGTTGCCTCAAAGGTAGGAAATTAAATTAATTTTGGCAAGGAATGGTATGAGATTGAGATGCATGAGAAAATATTATTTCCCAGCAGAAGAAGTTGACAGGAAGGCTGCAGGAAAGTGGGAAGGAGAGCTTATGGCCTTAGAAGATGCCCCACTCCACACCATGATATATTAAGGCAGTGTCCATCACAATTTGACACCGCGATGACACATGGAGCCAAGTGAGACAAATTAGCTAAGCCAAGCAAGGAACTGAAATGACACTAAATGCTTCCATCATATTTGTCTAAGTTAGATTTTCACTTCATTCGTTCGTTAGTACATAAGTACTCCATTGTTCTAGGTCCCTCCCAAGTCAAGAAATTACTTCCAGGAGCTTTAGATAAAGTTGGAGCATCATCATCTATGCACCCTTTGGTTAGATAAGTGTGCCTCACGGTATTGTATTAATTCCACCCAACATGTGACAGCAAGGGACCAGATACTTCATTTACCAATCAGATACTACACCATCTAAATTATACCAAAACTTAAAAAAAACAGATAATTCTTTTTAAAGATATTCAATAATAGGCTCCAACAATAATGCTCCGATTCAAGCAATGTATATTCCAGTATGAGCTTTTCAAGTACAACATGCCCTCACCATCAAGAACCTACTTGTTATCACCTATTACAGTCACTCAAGGGCAAACAGAGTGTCATCAGAGCCTGAGAAGAAGGAATATAATAGAACGAGAGCTATCCAGGTAAACATGTAACAATTCAAACTCAGCAAAAATGAACAGGTTGAAACTATTTCTATTAAATTACGCCATTCACCAATGGGTTAATTATTGGTGGCAAAGCACAAAGCCCAATGCAAAATCTGGTATCTCTGAGGCCATAAACTGAACACAAATCAAACCCACAAACAATGCAATTCAAGGCATCAAATTAATACAGATTAGGTACATTAGGAGTAATGGCCCCAGATACCAATAATTATCTACAAGCATAGTATAAGTGGCAGCATGCAAACTACAGTTGAGAGCAAACTAAATTCAGTCACAATAAATATAGCATAACTCTGATTAAGGTAATGGATAAAAATTCAATAAATAGAAATCTAGTTTGCCAAAGTAACATTAATACACTAGCTCAAATAGCATGGGACCATGAAATTGCATATTGCATTCATAAAGTTCATGCATTCTTACTTTCTTTAGGCACACCACACACCCGCTTCAGTGATAACCTTTGGACATGGAGGTTTAATTGTCATTTGGAGAAACAGAGGGCAGTGTTATCACAACATGTGTGTGTTTGAGTCTGACTTTGTGAGGGTCTGATTCAGGGAAGAATTTTGGACACCTCCAAATGTGACTTGCAATCCAACACTGGTGGTGGTTGCATAACACTGTTTATAGAGGGCACAGAATTCTCACACAAAGAAAGAAAAACGAATGATACTAATCAAGTACAGTGCACGGACATCCATATTTTAGAAACCCAACAAAACATTGCAGCAATTTAGCAACTTCTCCATCCGATCAGCCTTTGAGTATTTAGTGATACGATTAGAAGCAATCACTTATCCTCCAAAATTAACTGGAACACGATACATCACAAGTCATCAGTAAAACTGTTGGATCTTTTACCGATGGGGTTGGCGGCGATGAGCTGCTCCCCGACAGCGCGTACGGCGTCGGCAAGCACGGCCGCTTGGTTGGCACTGCTGCCCATCCGGTGCTGCGATACCACCGAACGCAGCAGCTCTGCCGTCTGCCGCGCCACGGCGTGCGACCCCTCCACCTTCCTGCCCGCCCACAGATAAGCACGGGCATGAGCAACGGCAACCCAATAGGACGGGGGGCGGCGGGGAGAGGAGAGGTGGCGACTTACCGGCGCTTGAGCTTGAGGATGAAATCACTGACGAGAGGTTGCACGTCAGGCATGGCGTCGCGAGCGGCGGGGTACACCGGAAGATTGGGAAGGGATTCGGATTTGGGCGGGCGGATCGGCGGCGAGGAGGCGGCCGAAGAGGGGTTAGGGTTTTCCGCCGTGGACGGGGAAGAAGCACTAACACTAAAGACGCGCAGTTTTATGAATTTTACAATTTGGTCCCCGTTCTGCTTTTGAGTGTGGAGAAAAAAACGGATTGGGACCTTTTTATCTTCTTTTCCACGATCCTAGCCGCCCCGCTCCCTCTAGCATCCTTTCAGGTCAAATTCATCTCTTAATTATTTTTTGAAAAATTTTAGAGTGTTTATAATTAATATGAGTCATTCATCAGACGAATCTAATAGTGAAAGTATCAAGAAGTAGGTATTAGAAAGTACCAGTTTGGTGGGCTTATAACTAATTTTAATTATTAAATTAGCTGTGGAAAAATCAACGTAGTACCGGTAACTTTCGGTTCTATCCAAGAATTCTATCCAAGTACTCTCTCCGTTCCAAATTACTTGTAGTTTTGACTTTTCTAAATACATTCTTTTTATTATGCACCTAGATATATATTTATGACTACATACATAACAAAAGGAATGTATGTAGAAAAAGAGAGAGTATATTTATGTCTAGATAATAATAAAAAGAAGCTAAACCGACAAGTAATTTGAAACAAAGAGAGTATATAATTATATAAAATTTATATCCCCATCTTGAAATTTTGTATGTGACTAAATTTGTGTCGTCTCTACACATTGGTTGGAATTTGCTAACTTTTTATCTGTGGTTGATCTGCACTGGAACACTGCACCTTACTTTGCTAATGCTGCTCAAACCCTGAATGCAAAGTTTAGGCAGGTCAGAGCTGAGTTGAAACGTTAGAGTAAAGAACTTTCTAAGCTTGGCAAGTTGATCAACAATTGTAATTTTGTTCTTACTCTATTGGATGGCTTAGAGGATCAGAGGCCTCTCAGTAGCCTAGAGAGTGCTTTCTGAAGAGTGGTTAAGAAGCACCTTGCCAATCTTCTAGAGGCAAAGAGAATTTATTGGAAACAACAAAATACTGCAAGATGGGTGAAATTTGGTTATGAAAATACTAGTCTTTTTCAGGCTATGCCCACTTATTCTATGAGGAGAAATTTTATTACCTCTCTCATGCAAGTCGATGGTACTGTTGTTTCTGATCATGATCAAAAAGCTGGTTTGCTCTGGCTTTCCTACAAGGACAGGTTGGGAATATTTGAATTTACAGAAATCTTGGTTGAACTTTCAGAGCTCATTCAGTCTTGTGACCTTCCATGTCTGGATGACCCTTTCTCCATGGACGAAATTTTGGCTGTGCTCAAGGACATGCCTTCTGATCATGCTCCTGAACCTGATAGTTTCAATGGGGCCTTTTTCAAAAAATGTTGGCACATTATTAAACATGATATTGTCAGGTTGTGTAATGATTTTGCCAATAGTAACCTGAATCTGGATAGCATTAATGCCTCTCTTATCACCCTGATTCCAAAGAAAGACAATCCTCAGACAGTCAATGACTTCAGGCCTATTTCTTTGCTGAACTACTCTTTGAAATTTCTGACAAAGTTGTTAGCTAATGGATTGCAAGTTGTAATTCGAAAGGTGGTTCACACTAATCAGTATGGTTTCAAAAAAGGAAGAACTATCCAGGATTGTTTGGCATCGGCTTTTCAGTTTTTCCATATCTGTCATAAATCCAAAAGGGAAATTGTTTTGCTTAAGTTGGATTTTTGAGAAAGCCTTGACAAAATTGAGCATGAGGTTATTATTCAGGTGATGAGGCACAAGGGCTTTTCTGAGAAGTGGATTTCTTGGGTCAAATCTGTTTTAACATCTGATTCTTCTTCAGTTCTGAATGGTATTCCAGGCAAAGCAGTTCAAATGCATAAGGGGGGGGGTTAAGGCAAGGGGATCCTCTTTCCCCTCTTCTATTTGTGCATGGTGGTGACCTGCTTCATTCTATTATTAATGTTGAGGCCCTTTTGGGAAATCTTACTCATCCTTTGGGCAATGATTTTGGTGGTGATTTTCCCATAATTCAGTATGCTGATGACACCTTGGTGATCCTGCCTGCTGACACTTCTCAGCTTCAACACCTGAAATCAGTCTTGCATATCTTTGCTCTCTCCACTGGTCTGAAGGTGAATTTTGACAAATTCTTCCTGGTTCCCATTAATGTTGTTGAAGATAAATGGCCCTCACTTACATATGCTCTCGGCTGTCAACTGGGCAAATTGCCTTTCACCTATCTTGGTCTGCCTTTGGGTACCACTAGGCCTTCAGTTCAAGATCTCTCACCAGTGCTTACCAGTATGTAAAAGCACCTTATGGGGGCATCTCCAGACACTTGTCCTATGCCGGTCGACTCATTTTGGTTAATTCTATGTTTTCTGTCATACCTACTTTTTACATGTGCACACTTAAGCTTCCTATTGAACTTCTGGAGCAGATTAATAAGTATAGAAAACACATTCTTTGGCATGGTGGTGATGTGTCTAAGAAGGGAGGTTATTTAGTTGCTTGGAAACATGCTTGTCGAAGCAAGGAGGATGGGGGCCTTGGTATCATCAATCTTAGAACTCATAATACAACCCTCCTTCTAAAGTTTCTCCATAAATTCTACAACAGATTGGACTTACCTTGGGTTCATTGGACTTGGGAGAAGCTTTACACTAATGGTAAACCCCCCATGAGAGGAAGTATGTTGGATCCATTTGGTGGAGAGACATAATGTCACTGGCTCCTAGTTTCTTTCTTATTGCAAAATGCAAAGCTAGTGTTGGCTCTTCAGTAACCTTTTGGAATGACTCATGGGACTTAGGGGTGTTAAAGGTTAAATGCCCCCAGTTGCATTCTTTTGCAAGGAAAAAGAATTGTTGAGTGCAACAGTTTCTAATTTGGGATGACAGCATGTCCTTCTTCTTGCCTCTCTCTAATATTGCCTACAATCAGCTTGTACAACTTAAGGCAGACATCGAGTCTCTGAATTTGCAAGCTTCGAGAAAGGATGAATGGATTTACATTTGGGGGTCTAATTGCTTCTCTAGTCATAGAGCATACATTCAGCTGCAAGGTTCTCACCCTACTTCTCCCTTGTTTAAGTGGATGTGGAAATCAAGAGTGCAAAACAAACACAAATTTTTGTTCTGGTTGTTTCTACGGGACAGGATCAATACAAGGAATTTGCTACATAGGAAAAATATGCATCTCCAGTCATATAGCTGCGTCCTCTGTGTGGAAGACCTGGAAGAGGATATTCGACATCTTTTCTTATCTTGCCCTTTCAGCGATGTTTGCTGGACGTACTTGGGCATTCAGTGGGAATTGAATCAAGACTTTCAAGGTATGGTGCTCAGTGCAAGACTAAACTTCAACTCGGTGATCTTTAGGGAAGTTTTCATCATCGATTGTTGGTCGATTTGGTGTCATAGGAATGACATTATCTTCGATGCAGTGTCTTTGTCCTTTAATAAGTGGCGCAGTTTTTTTGTTAAAGAGTTGCAGGCGATTACCCTACGGGCTAAACTGTCACATCCCGAATTTTCAAATCCTTAAAAATCACTCCAAGTTAAAACTTTTTAAAAAGAAGTCAACACCCTAAATGAATTCTTAATGAATTTAAACCCTAAAACCCCTCCCAAATAAAATCTTGTTCAAATATATGTCTATGCATCATATGTTTGTGCATTTGATTGCATTAGAATCTAGGAAAAAGTCAAAATCCCCCAAATCTAGCTCAAATTTGAAACTAGTTAAAATTTGAATTCAAAATCCTTTCAAAATCCTTTTCAAACAAATATCAAAACCTCCTATGCGTTGGTGGGCCTCCAACTTCGTTTTCAGCCTAGCAGCCAAAGCAGCCCGGCCCTTCTCTCCCCCCTTTTCCCTTTTTTCGTCACGAGGCCGAAGCAGGCCGTCAGCCCAGAGCAGCCCAGCCAGCCCACGACCCCGCCGTCGTCTCCCTCGTCATCTTCTTCCCCACGACGCGTCACGCGCCGCCCTGCCCTGTCGTGCCCATGCCGCACCCCACCGCTCTGCCGCACCTTTTGACATGCGCGTGCGCGCCCTGGAAAGCGGAGGGCTTCCGCTGCCCATCCCCCGCACAGGCGCACACCCTCCCCCTCTCTGGACCGCACGGCGTCCCTGCCATGCCCTGCACCAGAGCTCCGCCGCACTGCGACGTACAGCCCCGCCGCACGCTCCCTCACTGCCATCACGCCCTGCTCCTGCATGCGAGCACCAGGAGAGCCGAACCCCTCATCCTTTTCTCCCCAAAGACGGAAAAGCGAGTTGCTTTTCCCGCGCTGTCGCCGCATACTCACTCAGCCCCGGCGCGCCGCCATTGGCATGCGCCACCGAAGTCACCTCTCCACTCCTCCTCTCACCCTACTGGCGCGAGCCCCGTGACCACTTGCACCACCCCAACACTCCACAGCCGCTTGAACTCGTCACCTGGCCTTCACCGCCGTGCTGCGCCCGCGCCACGCGTATGCGCCCAGAACGCCGCCGTACCCCGCGCCAGCCAGATCCGCCGTCCCCGGCCATCCCTCCTTCGCGCCAAGATACCCACTCACCTCGACCACTTGCACCCCTCTGTGCCCCGCGCCCTACCACAAGTGCCTTGGCAGACCTCTGCCACACCGCGCCAGCGCTCTGCGCGCGGCCGTGCAGAGCTCTGCCAGCCTCACTGGCCGGCGAGCTTATCCGGCCGCCCGAGCTCACCTAGAGAGCTTGAGCGAGCTCGCCTCGATCTCCCGGGGCTATAAATAGCGCACCAGGGCACGACCACACACCACACCGCCACCAATACCCCCTCCGCCGTCCAAGCGCACCGCCGCTGTAGTCAGCAGCCCCGCCGCCGCGCTGATAGAGCTCCGACCGTCGAGAAGCCCCTAGCCTTCTATCCCCTGTCCCCTGCACCGCTCTTCCTCCTCCTTTCCTCGCAGTAGCCCCTAGCCTTCTATCCCCTGTCCCCTGTTTCCGCCGAGCTCTGGCGAGCTAGCGCCGCCGCACAAGCACAGCTCCGGCCACCACAAGCCCACGTAGAACTCCACCGTGAACCTATCGTCACGCTGCCCAAATTTCTCAGGCCGCCGTCAAGTCCCCAACCCCTTTCCTCATCCGCCGAGCGCCGCCGCACTCCGGTGACTTGCCGCCGCCGCTCTGGCCCCTCCCACTTCTGCCCGAGCAACTCAGGAGAAACTCATTTCTCCTTTTCCTCTAAAACCCTAGGGCAGGCCTTGTACCCAAGGCTTGCAACCTTTTAAACATGTTTATCTTATGTTATCACCTAGAATGGATAGTTAGGTGTGAGTTTGAAATATAAAACTTGCCTTAGACACATCCTAGAGAGGATGTAAGGGAAGTTGGGTATCCTTGGGGAATGGCTCCACCTAACGATTTCCTTAGTCTGTACAAGGACCGGATCAAGGAGAAAGTCTTTCCATTGTTTAGTACGACCATACGTAGCCAAAAAGGCACAGCTTGTCTGGAGTACCTACTCATGTGAGGCCTTGAATCAAACCCCACTACTGAACCTAGTAAACCATCCCAAGGGGCCATGGTGGGCAATGGATGCGCTGGAGCAGGACCTTCGCATAGTCCCAGGTCTGGCCGGTACTGGTCATCGTGAAAGTCTTGGCGTCTTGGTGACGCGGTGGTACGTGTGCCACACTTTATATGCATATGCTTTTGTCCCGGGATGTGGACCCGCGAGGCGGGTAGTGGTGGAATGACCCCTACTTAGGCCCTAGTGTGGACATGGATGTAGCTAGGGAATGTTATCTAGGAGTGGATGATAATGTAATCCACGAGTGGACGCCGGTGGGTATGGTTCTCGCGGCCAGTACCGCCTATACGTAGGATATGGGCTGGTCGGACGTATGGGTACAGTGTACGCCTCTGCGCAGAGTATGATTATCCGGATAGTCGTGGTTCTCGGTTATGAACCCCCTTGGTTAAAGCTCTCTTTGACTAGTCACACCATTACAGATAAGGTGAATAAATTTGTGGGCAGAAGCCCAAGAGTTGATGAAATGGGCAAGGGTTAAGCAGGGTCCTGTAGATCGCTGCATTAAAATTGGGAACTGGTAGGAGAGGCTTCGTGTTCCTCCTCCAGGGCCACCACTCCTTATTATACTAGAGTTAAGAGTCCGATAGTTGTTATACCGTGTTTACACTTGCATGAGTTTACTTCTATGCATTGATGCTAGCCCCACTATACATCTTACTTTCATATCATTAAATCCTTATAGTTGGGGTACTTGCTGAGTACTTCTGGCAAAAGTACTCAAACTTGCTTGTTTGCCCAGGTTACGACCTTTTCCACATCTACCGCTGCATAATGATTGTTGTGTGCTCCTTTGGTAAAGGTGACTATATATTCACTTGTGTAATCTCCTCCTTAAATTCTATCTCTATCTACTCTGATTATCATACCTGTACGAGCTGGTGCCATTTACCCAGTCCAGGGTGTGGCACTGTATTGCTTAAGTGGGGTCATCCGGAGGGTGGTCTCCACAGGGTGGTATCAGAGCTGTAGTTAATAACTAGGACTTCTTAGAGCGTATAATAAGGAAAACAACTTAAAAGATATGCTATAACTTACCTTTTCCCCCAATTTCTTAGTCTTCTTACCTCAAACTCCATCCATACCTCTATTCTAAGGAGAAGGAAAATTCTGAAAATTTCCTTTTCCATCCATGGCAGATGACAGATCAGAATGGCTGGGACAACTGGGTTGACGAAGAAGGTTGGACACATGGGCACTACATCGATAAACAGGGATTCACGAAGATTCTATGGGAAGTCATGCAGAGTTTGGGATATACCCTATATTCAGAATTCAGTGGGAAGGAAACTCGGAAGAACGGAATCAACATATGTGAAATGTACCTTAGGATACCGACCATACAAACACACCCCGAGTGGGAACCTTGGGTAACCTACGCAGAAGGAACCGAGTATAGTGACTCCCTACAAACCGTAGCTCTTCAAGCTCTGGTGAAGCTATGCACCAAACATATCCATGAGTTGGATAAAACCCCAGCCAAATACTATCCAAGATACCACACATCCCCTTTGGATCGAGAGAATGGAATTCCTACAACATTCTCACAATCTTACTCAAGTTAGCACCGTTCAATATATCCAATCCTTATACCAGCTACATACCACTAAAGAAATGGATTTCCAAGCCGCCCGACATGAAGCGGAGGAAGCCAAGCATAGAGATAATGTCTTAGGTATAGACTCTCCCATACCAAAGACAGAAATATCCGATCCGAATACCATTCCGAAGCCGCAATGCGAGAAATGACCACTGCCATAGATAATCTTAATGCTATGGTAAGAGACCTACACCAGTCTTTGCAGTCAGCCTATGAAGACAACAAAGCCCTAGAGCAAGCCTTGCAACAAGCACAATCCCGAGCACCAACACCAGAACCAGAACCTAACCCTAATCCAGAAAATTTAAACCCTATTCTCGACGATCCAGTACCAGCCCTAGCTCCACAAAATTTCCATGAAAACTCGCCTGAATATCATGGGAACCTACCCGAATACACCTCATCAGAAGGAGAAGAGTCAGAAGGAGAAATAGAGATCACCGACAGTGGATATTTAGGACTAGAGTCCGCCACTAACCACAACTCTTCATCAAGTATACCAAGGCCAGCAGAGTCGACAACAGAGAACAAGGTAGCAGGGAAGCTCGACAATGAGGTCACTTCAGAGTTACAAGAGTCAGAGAAACCATACTTAGTGGTAGGAAACCGAAAACGACTTCTACAACTTCTTGGTCAATATGGGATCATAGAAGAGGAGTCGAAATCGGCAACCCCTTGAAAGGAGATTTCCTAATTAATGTCAGAATAAGGGGACGAAGATCCCTATGTCTATATATTTGATAAAGCAACTCTTATTCAATAAAAGTTATATGTATTTCTGATGTGATCCTGGCATGGATACATGAAATACACAGGAATAATGGAGCAATAGAACGAAGTGTAATTCAGTGGCAAAAATCACAAAGGATTCCCCGCAATCCTTCATCAGTGTCTAACAGATCTCGGTTTTGATGCAGTCAATGCCCAGTATTCAGGAAATATGTATGGACTCAATCAGGAACGAGGCACAGCCATGCTTACCCTCTCTGTACCAGCAGCCCTGGAAACCCAGATAGACAACCCACCACCATAACAGTGGTTGGGAATTCACTATTCCAGGCCACCCAATCAGCTGCCTGCAAAATGCTTAGCCAACTCCGCCAGGAGAATCAGGAAAGATTCGTCCAGTCCATATACCGCCTATTTCCCGGCACTCTAGTGGGATCCAGAAACATGAGCCAGATAGCGAAAGCTATGGACATAGCACCAGAAATGGAAACCGATCCATGTCTCTAAGTAATGGGAAGGTATGCAGTGGCATAGCACAAATACATAACCGAGTTGGAAGGTGAGAAACCAGGTTATCATCAGGAGTTGGATACCAGTGGTAGAATTCTTGAAGAACTCAAGAAGGACATCCGGAAGATGGAAGCCAAGCATGCCATGATGAAGGACCAAATTAATACTTATGAGAGCATGCTAGAACAACAAAACATGAGGGTCTGCAGATGCAGAGAAGAACGGGACATGATGATAAGTAAGCTCAGAGATACCCGAAGAGACTATACTGATCAGTAAGGGATACTCATGGAGCAGATACATGGACTTCAGAACCAGTTGGAATATCAGAAGGCCACCAACAGCCACAAGGCCCAATATCACAAGAACAAAGCTCTATGGTACAAGCTGGCAAAATAGAGAGGCTAAGAAGCAGATACTCAGGTCCACCTGATCAACTTGATCAAGAAGGTGATCTACCTATATGATAAGGTAGACCGATACAAGGCAAGTTGGAAGGTTTCAGATAAGAAGAGAGTCCAGGAATTGCAGCAACTCAACGACAAGTTACCCTCCAAGCTTCAGGAGCAAGTCAGAATGGAAGACTTTAGGCTGCCAGAGTTGACCTTGGATCTAGGAGCATGCAATGAAGATGCTCAGCCGCCACCTCAGTATACACATGATGACGTAGTAGCTGCACACATAGCCATGAAGGTGTACCCAGATGCCAAGACTCCAGCAGAGAAGGATCAGGTTATACACACCATATACCGAGGAGGATGAAAATCTGGATGAGGCAGAAGAGGACATCACTATCGTGGAGACAGAGCTCCTTCCTCCTAACTAAAGAACCTCACCAAGGAGTAGTAAGCGATAGAGTAGTGTGTAGGCTAAGTTTTCTTTCTCTTTTTGTAACATAGGTGTGTAGTAGTCTTGCTGTGTATTAGAGTATGGGAGCTGTCTAAAAGTGTACAAATGCTCCTATAAGGTGCTTGGTGTGATGTTTGGTTTGCTAATAAAATCCCAGGGAGGGAAAAGTTCTTATACAACTTGTTTAAAAAGAAGAAGAAAGGAAGCCTCTATGACAAGGTGGGATAAATTCCTTATCTCACTCTTAGTAAGAAAAGTGTCTTCCAAAATAGTAAATCAACTCACATCCTTAAGAATAACATAACCACCAAGAATTGAAGCCTTGGAGCTCAACAAAATGAGTTAGAGGCAATAAGGATGCCATGACTCAATTATAAAACAGAGATCTTCAGAAGATAGAACAGATCAAAAGGAAACCTTTCTAAGTATCCTCCAAGTAAAGATAACTAATGTCCAACAACAAAAAACTCAGGCTGCAGGATGAATAACAACCACCCCCCTAAACAAGAAGTTTAACCAGATTTGGACCCATAAAAGTTTGCATAACTCTATAAATAACCCTTAGTAAAAATTAAGGGAACTACCAAGGAAAGCTAAAGAAAAGAAACCCTTAGCTCAAAAAGTTAAACCTTAAAACTAGTCCCCTAAGTAACGGGAAATAATAACCAAGGTAATAAGCAAAGTGAACTTTAAAAACCTTTAAGTGGGGTAGTGTCCCACTTAAAGAAAGAAGGAAAGTAGTAAAAATTCTTAAACTTTAAAACTTGAATATAGTTGTAGTAATAAAAACTAGCTTAAAAATCTATCTTAAAAACCATGTAACCTAGGGAAGGCTAAGAAAACCAAAAAAAAAACCTTGAAGACCAAAGAAGAAAGAAAATCCAAAGTTTCTAAAAATCCAACCAAGTTAACATCAATATATACCCTTGATCTATCCCCGAATCTCGAGGATGTTGGCAGTCGATTTCCGTCAACCTAGCCACTTGTTTACCTTCTATGTTGGTATTAATTTGATATTCACACTAACGATCCTAACCCCCATTATATGTTATGTTCACACTCGCGCATGGTTTTTGGAGTTTATTGTTTACACAGGAATCAAGAGCTTAAATGAGGACTTCCGGGTAAAGTTCATGAAGGGATTTACAAGGTGATCACGGACCCCGGGACGAGTCAAGATACAGGATGAACATGACTCCAAATGAACCAAGGACTAAAGTGTGAAGCTGAGAAGTGCTGAGGACCTAGACGGAAGATCCAGGAGTTCATACGCAAAGCACCCTTATCTAAACCGCGAGGAAAATGACGTCAAGGGCCCACATGCAACTCGGCAAAAACTCAGGAAGTCGCGAGAAGCTTCACGAAGAAAACCGGGGACGAACCGGGCCGAGGAGGCCCTGGGCCGATCGGCCCAGGCCGGCCGGCCTGGCCCATCCTCGGGTCGGTTCGCCGCCCCCTTTGACCTAGATGATCCCCGGGCTATTTATAGTCCCCGTGCGAAGTTGCAACCATCAAGCCATTCGTCATTCGCCGCCGAGGAGCAGAGGAGCTTGAGGGACACCACCCTGGAGAGGAGGGTCATGTTAGTCGTCTAGGGTTTGCCTAGCCGGCGTGGGAACCTTGCAAGGAAGACCACGTCGGAGTTCCAGAGGTGTGAATCAAGATCAAGGTAGGATCCCGGTTGGATCTTATTCATGTATACATACTTTTGATGGAGTTTTAATGGTTCCGATTCCTAGCGATCGAGTACCTCTGTTTGCAATTCTTGTTCTTGCTTGGGTGTTTTCTTCCTCAATCTATTCTCGAGATAGATTGCATGGGATGTTCTTGTAGCCGCAGTGGCTAGAGGTGCATACCCGATCTACCGAGTAGTTTAACGCACTCCTTGCGGGTGTGCTCTAAGATTCGACCGCGAAGAAAGGAGAACATCGTGACAGGATGTTGACACCGAGTACGGCGGGGCGACTTAGGGGGTTTGACCGAAGGTCAAGGTTTAAATACGCTTTGAATGAGATTCGTTTTACTCTCTCTTCTATCTTACTCGGAACGACGACATAAACACGATCTAGATCCCTCTAGATCGGTACCTTAATGCTTTCTCTTGCTACCTCTTTTGATCTTGGTAGATTAGATGCATTCGAAACCTCTTAAAGAAGCAAGTGTTTCTCGGTTATTGGATTGAGTCTTGCGTTACACACTATTCCACGGATTCGATACCTTGGGTGATACTCGAGGGAAAAAGGTACTACATGATCTGTAAGCTTGCGGTGAACCTTGGCGCGTTATTGAACCGTCAACAAGCCCTTTTTCTGGCGCTGTTGCCGGGGAACAAGTAATCAAGATCCAATCTAATATCTCGTTTGTAAGTATTTTCAGTTTCTTTTTTAATTTTCTTTTGCATCTACTAAACTTTGATCATCCTGAAAAACCAATCTAATCTAGTTTTTGACTAACCCTTTTTATAGTTTTCTTTTCTTTTTAGATCTTTTGCATATTTTGTTTATCGCTAACCCTAACAGGAGATGGACGGCCACCTCTCCAACAATCCGAAAAATTTTGTGGATGATCCAGAAAAACTTTACAGGCAAGGGAGACGTGAAGCACAATCTAGGAAGCTGGGGATTGTAGATCCAAAAGCTGGAGCCGAAGGATCATCGGGATCTCCAAAGGAATCACCACCTACAAGTCCGAAGAAGGAATCACCACCTACAAGTCCGAGGAGAGATCAACCTCAACCGCTACTAATGGGACAAGAGAGGAAGATTGGGGAGCTTTACATCCCGGAGCTTGTTGATCTCCCCATCCTCAACCTAGCCGACATCAGAAGACCGTTTGAGATCAAGACTTCAACCATCCGCATGGTGCAACATACACCTTTCACCGGTAAAGAAGATCCTAACCTTCACATCCAAGCATTCATTCAACTTTGTCAGACATTCACGATGGAAGGGCTGGTTCAAAATCAATTAAGGGCAAGACTTTTTCCGTTCTCACTTCTCGGAAAAGCTTTGCAATGGTTTATACTCTACCGGTGGAGACGGTGCAAAATTGGGAAGCATTGATGAGAGCTTTCATGAAGGAGTACTATTCACCGTGTAAGACCCAAAGCTTGCGTAATAAGATTGCTACATTTGCTCAATATCCTACGGAGACTATCACAGAAGTTTTCGAGCGTTTCAATGAGTACACCCGAGCCGTGCCACATCACAAGTTCCCGAAGGAGGACCTTGTTGAAAAGTTCTATCAAGGTCTCAATCTAGCATCGAGGACCGTAATTGACGCATCGGTGGGAGGATCTATTATTGAGCTAACTCCGATGGAGGCATTCAATCTTTTCAAGAAGGTTGTGGATAATGATACATGGGCGTCATCTGGACGCTTACTTCCGGTTCAACCGACGGGCAATGTTAAAGGTGTTTTGCAGGTTGAAAAGGAAGAACTTCTAGAAGGGAAGATTGACTCACTCATGAGGAGGTTGGAAAAGATGGAGCTAGAAAAGAAGGCCGCCCAAGACTTGAAGGCCGCCGAAGCAAGATCCACATGTGAAGAGTGTGGGGAGTACGGCCATGTCCAAAAAGATTGTCCGGAGGAAGCAAAGGTGCTCGACTACATGAGGAAAGGAGATTTGCCGAACTTCTGCTACAGGCAAGGTAGACCTCAATTTAATGCAAGTTCGTCTATTCAAAATATGGTGCCTCTTCGTATACAATTGAAGGACTTCATGGACGAGCAAGCAAAGATCAACAAGGACACCATCACTAAGTTCAAGACTATGGATAAAATATTGGAGAACATTGATGGCAAGATGACGGAGGTCGGGAGCTCCAATCAACAAGTGCTCAACATAATGAAGATATTGGAGACGCAAGTGGGATAACTTGCCGGGCGCTTAACCGCTAATGAAGGAAGATTGTCGGGGCAGCCCCAAGGTCCCGAGACGGCAAAGGCTATTCAAACTCGCTCGGGAAAGGAGACGGAGGATCCCGAACTTCCAGCCGGAGCAAGGAAGCCTAAGCCAACCGTCGAAACAGAAGATCACACTAAGGAGAAGGTGACTACTATTCCGAAGATTGCTACCGAAGAGCCGGAATTCGAAATGCCAAGTGATGACACAAAGATGCCTACTCTAAAGACACACTACTTTCGAGGTAAAATTGATAATCATTTTGAAAAGTTTGTGGAAGTGGTGCGTAGGTTAAGCATCAACATGCCGCTATTGGACGCTCTCCAAGTTCCTACATATTCTCGCTACTTCAAAGACATACTGTGACATCCCGACCCAAGGCTTAATAGGATTGATAAGGATACTCATACCAACAAGTTGCAACTTCTTTTTCGGAAGCCCATCACCGAAAACTCCAAAGTTAAGCGTGCTTGGCCTAGAGCGATGGGTGACCGACTGGGAAGTTCTTCCCGGGTGCGCATGAGTGAGGACAAAGTGCGCAGAAAAGATATGTGTTGGTCTGTGAGGATATTCTTGGGGTCCTAGAGGGCTGCCAGGCGTAGGCGGGCCCTGTCTCGGATAGACGGGTCGTTACAATTGGTATCAGAGCCGACTCTCGTGGTTTCACGGGCGCGTGCGGTCGCAGTTGCGCAGGCATGGTGTGCATGGCTGGTGTGAGCCCTGAGTGTTCACACAGCATGGCACATGCGCTGGCACTGGGCCCATGGACGTAGCCAAGAGAGGACGTTCTTGGCTTGGGGTTGATCGACGAGGACGTCGATCTTCTAAGGGGGGGTGTATGTGACATCCCGGCCCAAGGCTTAATAGGATTGATAAGAATACTCATACTAACAAGTTGCAACTTCTTTTTTGGAAGTCTATCACCGAAAACTCCAAAGTTAAGCGTGCTTGGCCTGGAGCGATGGGTGACCGACCGGGAAGTTCTTCCCGGGTGCGCATGAGTAAGGACAAAGTGCGCAAAAAAGACATATGTTGGTCTGTGAGGATATTCTTGGGGTCCTAGAGAGCTGCCAGGCGTAGGCGGGCCCTGTCTCGGATAGACGGGTCGTTACACATACTTGCAAACAAGTATGAGATGGCAATACTTGGGGCGGATCACGTCAAGATGTCCGAACAATGTAGTACCGCCATCGCAAATCAAGGCCCCGAGAAGCAAAGAGACCCTGGATGTCCGACTATCCCATGTTCTATTGGCTCATTCACGTTCGAGAAGGCATTATGCGACCTTGGAGCAAGCGTGAGTGTCATGCCAAGAGATGTGTTCGAGAAGCTACGCTTACCACTTGAGCCTACGGGTATGTGTTTGGAGTTGGGCGACAACTCTATCCGCTATCCTGTGGGAATCGCCGAAGATGTGCTCGTGAAGGTTGGAGATCACTTCATCCCCGTCGATTTCGTGGTACTTGAGATGGGAGAAAGGGAGAAGCCACCCCTCATCCTAGGAAGGCCCTTCCTCAAGACCGTCGGGGCAACAATCGACGTTGGCAAAGGAGAGATTAAGTTCGACGTCAATGGCACACGAAGCGTATTCATGTTTCGTCCACGTTTCGAGGTATGCAACATGATCAATGCTAAATATGTTCCACCTCATCTTCGTTTTAGAAAGGAAGAGCCAAAGAAGAAGGAGGAGCCCAAGAAGAAGGAAGCAAAAGTGATCAAAGAAGTCGTTGCATCCGTCAAGACCAAAGAACAAAAGCTGCCTGTGAAGACCAAAAAGATGACTAGGCCAGAGAATAAGTCCATGCCCAAGATGGTGCAGAAGTGGGTACCCAAGATTGCAACGCCCGCAAAGAGTGTTGATCCGAAGTGAAGAAGAGAAGAAGTCTAGCCATGGACTATAAACGAAGCGCTAGGCGGGAGGCAACCCGTTCGTCGAGTCAAGAATAAGCTACCGGGAGGACAACCCGTTCAAGAATAAAGCTGCCGGGAGGGCAACCCGGATTATTTCCGATTTCAAGTAAGTTGGTCTTAGAGTTTGCTACGCAAGACTTGGTATAAACATTTAAGTTGCTCGGATGTTTCATTTGGATTTTATTTGACATAAACCTTTGACATGAGCCATCCTACGATTTATTTGCCTCTTTTCGAGAAACCAACTCAAAAAATTCAGAACCTACCCACACCTTTCATCCTCCTCATGATGATAAGGTTGGTTTGTTTTACATCATGAAAACACACGAGTAGAGCCCCGCATTGTTCCTTAATGATTTTTAATCTTTGACGCATGCTAGGACTCGCGTAAACTTAGATTTTTGGTTTCTTTCAACTTGATATCTACCAGTTTCTCTAGAGTTAGAATTTTTTCCAAGCCCCATTTATTTTTGTTTATTCAAAACATCTCTATCATGTTTGGTCAAAATTAGAACCTAAACCCATATCCCCACGGTCAAGCCGGAGGAGCTCGCTATCAATTAATGAAAGCAAGTGATCCCGGTGTAACCAAAATCAATATAGTCGGAAAGTTTCGACTTACAAATATTTTTGATGCCTAAAAACTCCTCTAAAAATACTTTTGAACTCATTCATATCTCTAAGTTAATTTTTAATTTTTGAAATTATAGGAGTAATTAGCATCTAAACATGATCAAGGGAAGGTTTTGAGCTTAATTGAACTTCTAATGCTCTATGATGCATCACGGGAAGGCTTCATCATTAAGGCATCTTGAGCACATGCATGGACAAGCATGGGGGGGCAGCAATGTTTTGTTTTTGCAGGATATGAATGATATCATGGGAGGCAAGGAGGTATGGAAGTGACACAAAGAAAATGATCAAGATGGAGGACTTAACCATGAAAGAAAAAGGAGTGGCTGAGAAGAATTGGACGGTGGACGGCGTGGAGCATGAGTACACAACACCATGATCAATCAAGCAACAAGTGGGAGAAAGAAGAGCCAGAAAAGAGGGGCAGGGGCCCTAGGGGCCGACCGGCCGGCCTGGCCTATTTATTGGCCCCCCGGTGTTCGTCTTTCTCAGGTAAGCCACTTGCTTTGTTGCTAGTTCATGTTCTTGAGTTCCTAGTCCAGAACCTCCAGAAACACCTCCGAAAAATTCATTCTCCATTCTTGAGTCCAAAAATTCAGAGAAATACGTCACAATTCTTGCCCTTTCATATACTTCTTTTGTGTGTATTTCTACCAGCAAGAAACCCCCGGGAGAGTTTGTTTGTGATTTGTGCAGCAACTACAAGATGAAGAAGGTTTTTGGCAAAGTCCTTGGAAGGAAGACGCAATCGTCATCATCGAAGCCGGCATCAACAAGTTCTTCGCGGAGGCACTCAATCTCCGAGTCGCCGCGAAGCATTGAAGAAGACGTGGCACCATCAAGGAGTGACACCATGCTCCTTAGTGGAAGAAGAGACACGCGAAGCTCGTCCATGCGGTTCACCGAACCGCAAGGGCGAACGGAGGAGCCACCCGTCCAACCTCGTCGCTCGACTCGTTCATCCGCTCCACCACCGTACACTCGACGACGTTGCAAGTATGGATTTCTTGTGATGTTGGAGGAGGAGGAGAAGCTTGGGCGCCTAGAGAAGAGGGTTGTGCCCAATGTTGACTTTGATGATGATGCCCTCCAAGTGTTGGGATTTTCTCCGAATATGTATCAAATGATGAACCACCTTGGATGGGGGTAATTTTCTGATGGAGTAGGGGTGAGCCTTCATTTGGAGCTTGCCATGGAGATTCTCATGACCATGGCACCAGTTATTAATGAAGGGGTGCCATCCCTCTCATTTCGTCTCAAGGATGATGAGCACATAGTTTCTAATAAGCAAATTAGAGAGTTGCTCGGTTTTCAGAGGGAAGCCCCGGAGCAAGTTGATGTTAATGAAAGTGTATTGGAAGGATTTTGGAGTATGATTTTAGGGGAAGATAACCAGCAGAGAAATAGCATTCGGAATCCCATCATCCAGATATTTCATTCTTGGATGAGCAAAAGGATTTTGGGAAGAATGAAGGAGTCCAAGGTCACCGATATGGAAGTTAATTGGCTTTATTCGGCATTGATTGCAAGGCAAGCCATTGATGCATCATATATCATGATCAATCGGTGGTGTTGTGAGGCAATATCGGGGAGTGGACAAATTGGTTCGGGATGCTATCTCTCTATGATAGCAATTTCTGTGAAGCCGGGATTTCAAGGAATCCAAAACTCCTACTTGCGGGGAATTCACTTGGGATTGATTACATGAAGCAAGGAAAATACATTAGGGGAGATGAAAAGAGAGGGTACAAGGTGGAAAAAGTTAATGTTCCTCTCCCAAATATGAAGCTGAAATTATTTATTGAAGGGAGAGAGAATTGGTTAGAGGAAGGAATTCTCGTACTGGCTAAGAAGAACAAGAGAGGAAGAATTATAGAAGAAGGTTCGTCCTCCGCAGCCCAAGACGAAGGAGGGGCTGCCTACAATCAACCTTATGGCAGGATTCCTATGCCACCACCCTACTACGGAAGTGTGCTGATGCAAGCATGGGGGAGTGGTGCAGCCATGCCGCCACCTCCTCCAACATATTTTCCACCAACTTTTGTTGTGCCAAATGAAGCATTTGTGGCACCTTATGCAAGCATGCCCCAGCCCCAACAAAGTGCTGCCATTATTGGGGCGTATATGCAAAGGAATGAACAAGACGTCGAGAGGATCCGAAGCCATGTCAACCATTTGCATGAAGGAACGGCGGGGATCGCCCATCAATTAGGACGCCTTCAACTCGTGCCGCCGCATCAATTTCATGGAGGGGCGATGCAAACATATTTTGAGCAAGGATTCAATGAAAGTCAACCAACGGAGCAAGAGCAATCGGATGAGGAGTGAAGAAAGAAGGAAGGGACGGAGCTTTTTAAGTGTGGTTTGATTTTTCCTTTTCCTTTTCTTTATTTTTCATCTTGTGTGCGTTTATGTATGCATAGTATTTTCTTGTTTTTATTTAATTTCAGCATGTGTGGTAGTAGTAGTTTGTTATCCATCATCATGAATAAGTTTCACCATTGCTTTTATGATCTTAATATGGATGGAAAATTTGTACCATGTTGAATGTGATGATCGTTGCCGCTTTGCTCGATCTTATGCTTGTTTTATGCATGTTTAAGCTAGTGCACTCTTTTAATATGAATCTGAAATTTAATTAAATACTAGCTTAATCTTGTGTGGAGGTTATGATAACTCAAGTCCCATAGTTCTTTTTCGTTGCTCTCAACTTTAAATGAATCAAAGAACCTTTTTATTCTCAAAAAGTTATGCTAACCTTGTCATGAGTACCGCTTGTATTTTGCTTTACCCATCCAAAGCCTAAGTTTACTTGAGTGCAAAACCTTAGTATATACAAGATTTATTTTTGGGGGCATTAATTCAAGGCCTGATTTCTCTGGCCCGAGACTAAGAAGCTGGTCATTCCGTTTTTGCGTATCATTCTTTATGCTAGCCTCTTCTATCCGTGCATTATGAGTTTCCACATTGGGAATTTCGCAAACCTCGCCGGATATCCAACCAAAACCCAAATATATCTTTTTTGTGTTCACCTCCTTGACCACAACCCAATATATGAGTATGGATGAATATTTTGAGGAAGATTACAAGGAAGGTGCTTCAAGAGAGTAAGAGAGACTTCCAAAAGGATCCCTAGAAGATTTTTCGAGTATCTCCCTCTAAGAAAATATGAGAGCTTCAATTTCCACCTTGGCATATTTATCACCTCTTTGTCCGAGGACGAGCAAATGTCTAAGCATGGGGGGGATTGCCAAGGAAGTGCTAGTATAGTCTAGAGTTTAAGGGGAGCAAATAAAAAAAAGAGAGAAAAAGTATGATGAAAGAAAAAAAAGAATGATGAGAAAAAAATGATAAAGAAGAAAAAGTATGATGAGAAAAAAAGAAAGAAAGAAGAAAGAAAGAAAAAAATATAATAAAGCTCCCCGGTTCTCTAGCTATGTTTAGTGCTTTTTGAGTTTTCAAGAGGATTCAAGATCAAGACCCATACTCATCTTTCCAACCATGTGCAATCCGATAACAAGGACTTCGTTTGTGCCTTGGGATCACTCTTTGCCATTTGCACATGTCCACCTATCTAAAAATGTGTGTTCATCTCTCCCCCTTCTTGATAACATTATTTTTCCAATGACCTTTTTGACGAGTCTCGGTAATACCATGAGAAGCTAGTCTTGTTTTAATAATATCTCAACTATAATATCTTGGTAGGACTAAACTTTCCTATAGCTCCATATAAAGCTTTCCACCATATACTTTGAGAGAGGAAAGGAGTAGAACAAGTAGGCTTGAGAGACAAGATGACATGAGAGTACATGAGCAAAGTGCAAGATGGTTATTTTTGATCTTGGTAAAGCATTTTTTCTCTTTATCTCATTCTTTATTTTCAAAATTTCTGAGATTTGTTTAAAAGTTTGAGAGCATGATCAAATACTTATGGATAGAGCTTGAATGATATCTACCCTCCATAAAGATAAAAGTTAGTACATTATGGAACTTTAACGAATATAAATCTAGAGAGCATTATGTTTTCTCATGTATGATCAAGTGTAGGGTTTGAACATCGAAGGGCAACACTGATATCCATTGAAGGCTTACTCGAGGACGAGCAAGGTTTAAGCATGGGGGGATGTTGGCGGTCGATTTCCGTCAACCTAGCCACTTGTTTACCTTCTATGTTGGTATTAATTTGATATTCACACTAACGATCCTAACCCCCATTATATGTTATGTTCGCACTCGCGCATGGTTTTTGGAGTTTATTGTTTACACAGGAATCAAGAGCTCAAATGAGGACTTCCGGGTAAAGTTCATCAAGGGATTTACAAGGTGATCACAGACCCCGGGACGAGTCAAGATACAAGATGAACATGACTCCAAATGAACCAAGGACTAAAGCGTGAAGCCGAGAAGTGCTGAGGACCTAGACGGAAGATGCGGGAGGTCATACGCAAAGCACCCTTATCTAAACCGCGAGGAAAATGACGTCAAGCACCCACATGCAACTCGGCAAAAACTCAGGAAGTCGCGAGAAGCGTCACGAAGAAAACCGAGGACGAACCGGGCTGAGGAGGCCCTGGGCCGGTCGGCCTGGCCCATCCTCGGGTCGGTTCGCCGCCCCCTTTGACCTAGATGATCCCTTGGCTATTTATAGTCCCCGTGCGAAGTTGCAACCATCAAGCCATTCGTCATTCACCGCCGAGGAGCAGAGGAGCTTGAGGGACACCACCCCGGAGATGAGGGTCGTGTTAGTCATCTAGGGTTTGCCTAGCCGGTGTGGGAACCTTGCAAGGAAGACCATGTCGGAGTTCCGGAGGCGTGAATCAAGATCAAGGTAGGATCCCGGTTGGATCTTATTCATGTATACGTACTTTTGATGGAGTTTTAATGGATCCGATTCCTAGCGATCGAGTACCTTTGTTTGCAATTCTTGTTCTTGCTTTGGTGTTTTCTTCCTCAATCTATTCTCGAGATAGATTGCATGGGATGTTCTTGTAGCCGCAGTGGTT